>JASPKZ010007840.1:1635000-2057148 GCA_030220185.1 Diploptera punctata
TCTAGAAAAATAGTATTACAACAGGGTTTTCACAACAATAACATGGCGAATGATAAGAGGGATTACAGTAATATAATGTACGGTTAAAAATTATAAAATAGTTACCTTGTAGGTCCGTCTCCTCAACTTAAGTTATTTTAAAACTCTGTAGGCCTTTCGGGACTAGTCCCATCATCAGCAGAATGCATTAGGTCCGTTCTTGTTGACCCTTGTTGAAGCACTGACTTGGTTGTGAGAATTTTGTACAGAGGATTGTGTGGACTAGGTGTGTATTCATTGAGAATCATTGAGAGGGATTAGTCGTATGCACTTTCAGAATTCAGAACTGATTGCATCATTCTTCCATACTCCATCTGCGAAGTAAATATCACAATAAACTAAATAATTATGAATTACCTCTTATGGACTCTATAAAGAAGAAAACTTTTGTGCAAAATGATGTACATATTGTATAAACTTAGTTCATGTAACTGGTTTAAACCATTATTCAAACGTCGGGGAACTATAAGCCTCACGACCGGTCTACAGCCCGAAAATCTTCATCATCATCATCATCATCGTAGCAACTCCGGCCGTGAAAGTCTACGTGAATACATTATTCAATTGTTTCAGTAGCACTTTTTTCTGCACATTTTTGTGTGTACGATTTTCAGAACCTTCTTCCCCATTTACTACCAAAATTTGCATCTTAAAATCCTATCCTTAACAATAAGTAATTTATAATTGTCAGTCACGTCATGTTACGTAATTTGAAATTGTATTTTTTTACACATTTTTATCCAGTATTGATAATTATTGTTTTGCTATTGAAACGTATGATTTTACACTTTTGTTTGATGTTTGGGATTTTAATAATAAATTATTTATTTAACAATTACTAACATCAAGAAATAATTGATTGTGTTGATAACTATAGGAAATATTTAGCAACATTTATATTACCTGACAAAGCTAAGGGATTAAAGCAAACTCCCCATTGGAAGAAAAGGAAATAAGCAATGAAATAAATGTTTTCCTGGATTTTATCGATTGTTCTCTTGGAAGCTAGGTTGAAGTAAGTTAAATATTGGCAATATTCCCTGAAATTCAGAATCTTGTAAAACTGTTCAACTTCGACAGGAAGCACGAAACATTATGAAAAAGAAAGTAATAAATTAGACCATGAAATTACTTGAACTAAAGCAGGAAAATATTTTTCTCTCTCTAAAGTGATATGGTGTAAAGTAAAACTTTTTCTATTTTCTACTGCCTTGTCTTATTGCCATTTTCCCATGTTACAAAGTTGGGCTACACGAGTGGTCTCAATATTCGGAACTGCTCGTTCTCGCCCCAACCACTTTCCTTCTCATCCACAACTTGTATTTTATTGAGTTTTTTGAAGTTTAAATGTCATCATCATCACTCCAGGGATTAGGCAATTGCCCGTTCCGACTTCATATTGCATCAGCCCAACGTCTTCTAGGTCTTCCAACATCACGCCTTCCTCTTGCTTGATAGTTCCTGGCTAACAATGGATATCTCTCCTTACTCATTCCATCCATGTGATCAATCCATTTCTGTCTGTAATTCGTGACTTTATCCAATAAAGGCTGTACTTTCAATTCTTCTCTTATATCCTCATTTCTTATTCTATCAAGTCTTGTACATCCTTTTACTTTCCATGAAGCTTCTCAGTAAGATAAATGTCTCCTGGAAGCGTTACGAGCGCTTCGCAGGACAAGGATGGTGGAAGGGCTGCTTCCTCTGAGCCTCCAAACATGCTCCTCTGGGTATCCACCCCCAAGAGAGGGCTGCTTCTTCCGCTCTTCAAGCCCTACAAGTTTAGCTGTGCTATTCCTTGTCGCCCTATTGACCGTTGAAGACTTGACGAAGATGTGGCCGCCCAATATGGATACAGACGCCATTCCTTCGTTGTGAGCTATACTTAGTTCCCCTCGCCTCTTACCCACCAGCAAGATTAACCTAAGTCAATCTTCCCCAGTAGAGTCGTCTGGTTCATCGGGTACTAAGCCCCCCCACCACGTCAAGGTGATAGCTCCTGGGGGGGAAGTTTAAATGTTCTAAATGAAATGTCATATTCCTTGGTCAGTCTGCTTCCGTATTAACAGTTCCAGGTTCGATACCCAGCATTGTTGATAGTTTTAGTATTGAACTTTCCATCGTCCATCGCTATGATCTGGCGGTAAAGTCGCTGCCTCGCAAGTAGCGGGCCAGTTTTATTATAATAATAATAATAATAATAATAATAATAATAATAATAATAATAATAATAATTTTATAAACAGGTTTACAATGTAATAAAACATCTTCCTGTGCCCAAAGCGTTTCAAATTTTTATCTTCTTTCTCCACTCCTCTCTATCTTCCCATTCGAAATCTTCCAGACTTAGCTCCCTCTACCTCTTCTTACATCATCCGTCCATTTAAATCTGGGTCCACCACACTTTCCTTTCACAGGTGGGTATCAATTCCAAAGCTTGTCTGGGTAATCTTTTCTCTGGCATCCTACGTATATGACCATACCATTCTAGTTGTCTGTATCTCACAAAATCTAATATTGAATTTTGGACTCTCATTTGTTGTCTGATGAATGTATTTCTGATTTTTTTTTTAAATTTAGAATGTCAAGTTGAGCGTCTGAAACAATCCATTTCAGTAGACATAAGCTTTGAACTCAATTTTTTTATTCAACTGCCATGTTTCTGCACAGCAACAATAATAATAATACTAATATTTATTACATGGTATATATACAATACAGTTATTACGATATTTACAATATATTTTGAATCACCTTAGATTTAACGAATTAAATATAAAATGTACAGGATAAAAAACGAGAAAAATACTATTATTTAACAGAATAAATTTAGTTCTGGAAAAAAATGAATTATTTTTACAAGTAACTTTATAAGTGTGACTTAAAGGTGTCAAGCATGCGGCAACCCCTGATATCTTCAGGGAGGGCAGAGGCTACTGTGAAGGAAGTAGAATAAGAGGAAGTGCTGTGGAGAGGGATTGTTAGTAGACTGTTTTCTTGTGACCTAGTATCAACATTGTGGTAAGGAGATAACTTATCAAATCTGGTCGCTAGGAATTCAGATACTTGAAAATAAAGGTACGATCCCCGGTCGGACAAGTTTCCTTGATGATGATTTTTTTCCCCCTTCACCTATAAGAAAAATATCAGGAATTTTCTAGTATCCAATATTCCGTGAACGTCATCTGACCATCATAAGCATCGATATCATAATCATCATCATCATCATAGTACATTCACGAATTTAGGCCATTTATTGACCTGTTTCGGCCTCAAGAGAAACATCATCCAAAAGTCTTTTGAGTGGACGTCCTGGTCTTCTTCCTGCAGGTTGATATCTTAACATTTGTTTGGGTATTCTGTGATCTTCCATTCGATGAACATGTTGCATCCATCTTGACTTATAATCAGAAATTTTGTTTTCTAAAGGTTCCATGTGTAATTCTTCTAAGATGTCTTCATTTTTTTTTTGTGATCTAGTAGTGTGTATCCTGCAGTTCTCCGAAGGTATCTCATTTCAGCAGATCTAAGTCTCTGTATATCCTTCTGTATCATAATCATCATTATTATATTTGCTATGATGTTTATGTGACTAGTGTTTCACTCCCAGACTTGAATAGAGACAATAATTACATTAGCTGTTACAGAATGTCGATAAATAGAATACAACTAACTCGAGATAATGAAAAATCAATCTCTAAAAGACACCTTTGAACAAAATTTGACGGCCCTTTCATATACAGATTTGAATAGAGTCATCATTTAACTTAGCTATTAGGGAATTAGATAGAGTACAACTAACTCGAGATAATGAAAAATCAGTATTTTTAAAAGAGGCCTTTGAACAAAATATGTCTGTCTTTTCACGGCCAGATTAGAAGATACATAGTAATTACTTTAGTCATTTTATCCCTTTAATTGGCAAAATACTAATTTCTCGTGCCAGTTATTTAAATCTGGCGGACAGCACTGAAAACAAAATCATGCATGATTGTTATTTTTAGGTTTATTGTGTAATTCGACACATGTTAAAGTTATGTATTACTCCTCGTTCGTTTCCTTGTTTCATTAGTAATACTAAATAAATCGAGCCGATTGATGTATCCTATAGGATACATTGCCAATTATAGGGTTAAAGAATGTCGATGAATAGATTACAAATCATCTTCTCACTCTGGATTCACGGGCCCTTCGACTTTAACCTTACGCTCCTTCCTAAAGAGGTTCTTGACGAAGTTAATTTAGTTATCTTATTTTCCTACAGATATTGGTAGTCGTATATAGCCAGCACACCGCATCAATGAGATATCTAGCAGACATGAGATATCTAGTATATTACTTGGATATAGGAAGGTCGGTTAAATTTTACTTAAGAGTCTTCTTTTTTAGGCTTGAGATTCTTTTACGAGCCTGAAAATCTTCAGACTCGGTAAACTCGACTCCCAGAGGACTTGTTCCTCAGACTTTTCCACCCTAAAAATCCATCGTTCCCAGTCGGGTTTGAACCTGAGACCCAAGAGACTAGATGCAAGGAATTTAACCACTAGACTACTATGGTCGAAACAGAATGCAACTAACTCCAGATAATGAAAAATGAATCCTTTAAAAGAGGTCTTTGAGCTAATTTTTTCTGCCCTTCTAAGCTCAGATTTTAATAGTGATACTAGTGATATTAGCTATAAGAGGAAGTCGATAAATAGATTAAAACAACTCTAGACAATCAAAAATGCGTCCTTTAAAAGAGCAAAATTTGTCAGCCCTTTCACGTCCAGATTTTTGAATTGCGACGCAAATGACTTTAGCTGTTAAAGAGCATTGTTATGTAAAATAATGATTAATTCAAGATAATAAAAAATAACCGAGCATTGACTGATGAAAATACTCTTCTGATTTATTGCATTAAATAGAAACCATTCACCAAACATATTTAAAAACCGTGGTTAAAGGCAAAGATGATTGCGATGGTGGTAGTAAAGGGCAGTCTATAAACGCACGTTACATGAACGTAAGGATTGGACGACGTGGTTTTCTTGTTTGAGTTAGGTTTTTTCTATTGTCATCTTGAGAATGACAGCATTGTTGTTGAAATACGTCCATGGTTTTAAATGTTTGTGAATGGGATCTATATAATACAGGTTGATCCTGTAAGTGAGTAAAAAAATTAAATAGTATGTAAGGGAAGATCCACTGAACAATTTGAGCAGTGGCGTGCATTGAACCCCAGCTGGGGTAATTGGTTTATTATTAATTTCCGATTAAAATAAAATAATATATTTGCCAAATTTCATTCAAATCAATTACGCCAGAACATCAAAATTTCCGCCGTGCCAGCATTTGGTTTCACGGAGCCTTCTGCGTATTCACATTATCTCAATAGAGGAAAACGTAGTGTGTTTCCTTTGTTATCCCCACCACTCGCGACTCTCGGGACCAGTGGCAAGGAACGTAACCACTAGAACACCGGGGCCAACATATTCTAGGTATAACTATCTAACTAACTCACTGACACTATCGAATTCATTGGTTCATGGCCGCGCGGACATGAGCTCTCCATACATCCCTATCCTGAGCTAATATTTTTCAGTCATTCCCTGTATAATCTACTTCTCTCAAATCGTAGTTAATGCTATTCTCCCACCTCATTCTTGGCCTACTAACTAGGCGTTTTCCTTCTGGTTTTCCTACGAGAAGCTTCCAACACGTCTTTCATTCCCCATCCGTGCCACATGTCCTGCCCATCGCAGTCTACGAGACTTAACTGTTCTCCTTATATCTGGCTTCCTATAAAGAACATATAGTTTGCTGTTACGTAGATATCCACCCATAGTAATTCTGCCCGAAGGCAGGTCCTTTACTGCAATCATAGCATTTGTATGCTATGCTTGCAGCTTTACTAGGGAATTGTAGGTGTGGTAGCTTCCCGTTCTTTTCCATACCGGTGAAGGATGATGATATGATGATGATGGCCATATGATTTCGGGGACCGTTTGGGCCTTAAAGTTTTCCTGACATTTGTCTTACAGGTGAGAAAAAACCCCGATAAAAACCTCACCCAGAAAAACTGCCCCGACCGTGACAAGGCAGCACGCTACCTCGAGATCACAGCGGTGGACTACATAGATATAACATGTGATAATTTTGTTTATTGTAATTTAGATGTAAGAGTATTTTTTTGTATTTTTCTAACCTGATTGAATGGTAGACAAGGCCATAAGGCGTTAACTCTGCTAAATAAAAGAAAGCTATTATTATTATTATTATTATTATTATTATTATTATTATTATTATTATTATTATTATTATTATTATTATTATTCTTATTGTTATTATTATTGTTATTATTAAAGTAAAGTAAAGTGATCCCACTACAGGCCTCAGGAGGCCCTTGGGGTAGTAGGAGGTTAAGGCTCCCACTTTTTCTTGACAATCGGCACTTGATGTCAGCCGGGTTGTCAGCCCTGCGTGACGGCCGCCTTTACCCCAGGACAAGCGTCTGGTACTCATTTCAGTTAGAGGCTGAGTCGACCCCAGGGCCATAGTGCCGCCAGACGGTTTGGGTCAGTTTAAAAATCCTGACCCCAACGGGACTCGAACCCACGACCTTCCGGCTTGTAGCGCAGTGCCTTAACCACTACGCTACGGCGTGCCCCCATTATTGTTATTATTATTATTGTTAGTATTATTATTTTTATATAAAGACATTAAATAAATATTCTTGTCAGATTGGCCGTGACCGAGATCTAAATCGGGAACTCTCAATTCTTTCCTCTATGAACAGTTTATTGAAAGAATTTATGTAAAGAAATCTATCCATTGAATTGATTACCCTGCATTTTAAGAAGATTCGTGCTCCTATACATATTTATTTCCATACTGTGCCATAGAATCTTTTATAATTTTTATAGAGTTTTATGCAGTACTGGTTTATTTATTTTCTATTCTTTGTGTCTTTTTATAGATCTACTGCTACCATCATAATTTGTTCTCAGAGTTGTATTTATATTACGCATACATTTCCTTTGTTCGTCTTTGTGTATCTTTTTTAGAAGACATGAGTATGCTCTTTTGTAATACATCTCTTTTTTTCAGTGTTCACTTTGCTCCCTTCCAATGTACTTCATCTTATTTTCTCATACCTGTTATTTTCTCATCACTTTGTTTGTTTTCACGATGCATTCCTTTTTTTCTTTGTTCTTTTTTTTAAGCTGAACCCTCTATCGTTTTAAAAGTAAGATGCTTGGCTGAAGATACTTTCACTTTAAAAACTCTATGCTGTAGGTTACATATTATCAAGAGAGGTAAGCCCTCCGTCTTTTAAGTAACTTCTCTTCTCTGGCCGAAATCAATAGACGGAGCTTCTTAAGAGATCGATTTTCTTGGTTGGTTAGTGGATAAGTAGAGAGAACAAGAGGCTCTTCACGTCATCGCTTTAGGATTTACTACAAGATGATCCAGAATTATATTTTTCCTGGACCACAGAGTTTCAAATTTACTTTCTCAACCTTTGTTTCTAAAATATTACAAGTTTGATTTGTAAAAACGGCCAACACACGCACACACTCTACTGAGTAACACTAAGAAATTGTGACTGGAAGTAAACATCAATAAAACTAAATAGAAATACATTATATAATGGAAATGGACAGTTATTGACAAAAGATAGAAAATATGAAGAAGTGGCTGAATTCAAATGCCTGGGAACAATAATTACAAATAGCAATGAGGTGCGCAAATATATTAAACACAGGCTTAATATTGAAAATGCTTGTTATTATGCATTAGAGGGACTCATGTCGTCCGAACTTCTCTCAAAAAACATTAAACTTGAAATATATAAAAATGTTATTCTCCCAGATATATGAATGAGAAACATGGACTCTTAATTTATGGACGAAGAAAATGTTACGAGTGTTTGTGGATAACATTCTTAGGAAAAGTTTTTGGGCCAAAGAGAGGTGAACAGAGAGGCGAATGGAGAAGACTACATAACAGTGAGCTACATAGTCTTGATAGGAAACCAGATATAATAAGAACATTTAAGTCTCATAGACTGCAATGAGCAGGACATGCGGCACGAATGGGGAATGAAAGAGGGGCATGGAAGATTCTTGTAGGAAAACTAGAAGAAAATTATCTGTTGGTAGACCAAGAATGAGGTTTGAGAATTAAATTAACCATGATTTGGGGGAAGTAAATTATACAGGGAATGTTTGGAAAGCATTAGCTAAGAATAGGGATGTTTGGAGAGCTTATTCCGTGCGGCCATGAACCTACGGGTTCGATAGTGCCAATGAGTTAGCTGGTTAGTAAATTTTTACTCTGTTGGAACGAATTACCATTTATTTCTTCTTCTTCTTCTTCTTCTTCTTCTTACTTCCAAGTATTAGTCCAAGGCCTGTTACGATCCTATAGAAAATTTTCCCTCCAGCGTTTCATAGAACGGCCCTGATATCTTCGTCCTCTTGGTATATAATTATAAACAGCTTTTGGGGATCCGATTTGAACTCATTCTTTCAAGATGGTGTTTCCAATTTAGTTGGTACTGTTTAATATTTCCAAAATTGGCGTAGTCTTCAATTCTTTAAGATATCGGTGTTCCTTTTCCGATCCCATCTGGTGTAACCCGCTGTTCTGCGCATGAATCTCATTTCACAAGCCGTTATTCTGCTTTCATGTTGACTTTTTAGTGTCCATGCTTCACTACCATAGGTCAACACTGGTCTAGCCAAAGTATTACATAAACGTAATCTGGTGTTTTTTTATACAAGGGATGATATCATAACTTGATTAATAATTCCCAAACTTTTGTTATAACTAGTAATTTTTTTTCAGGGATATCCTCTTCGTCCCTTTTATTTCTCTTTACCCTTGTTTAATCTCCATAAAATACAGTAAGATCAGCTAAATCTCGTAGACGGCGATTGCTAGAACATGTGGCACGAATGGAAAATGAAAGAGGTTATGGAAGTTCATTGTAGGCAAACCACAGAGAAAATGCCCAGTAGGTAGTCGAAGAATTAGATAAAGAGAATTACAACCTTGCTTTGAGGGAAGTGAATTGTGTATGGGTTGAATGGAAAACATAACCTCAAGTAGGGATGTGTTGAGTGTTTATATCTGTGAAGCCATGAACCTCCGGGCTCAATAGTGCCGTAACTTCGTTACCTGTAAAATTGTTTCGAGTTATCTTTACGTGAGTAGCATTTGATTTATTATTATTAAATAAATATCCTTAACTCGTGTCCAACTCAAGGTCGGGTCGAGGGATGAGATGAGATGAAGTCCCCTATATTTATAGAGTTGTGTGAACTACAAGGATGCCGGCCGACCACTCCTGACGCACCGTAACAGGGGCGCGGATGAACGAAATGAAATGAAATGGATGAGATGAATGTGGAGAAATGGTGGAATGAAATTTGAGGCAGGCGAAAACGTGAGAAACCCTTAGAAAAACCGGCCCATGCTCCGTTTCGTCCACTACAAAATCTACATGGAGTGACCGAGACTGTATCTCGGGACCCCAGCGGTGAGAGGGGAGCGTCTAACTGCTTGCGCTACGGAGCTGCTTATTATTATTATTATTATTATTATTATTATTATTATTATTATTATTATTATTATTATTATTATATTTGTTATTATGCTTTCATAATTTTCTTCATATAATTCCTCGCTCTATATCGTTCCTGTAGTCTCATATATGCGTAAGTTTCTGGTAATGGACTGACGATAAGAATATACCAGTGAATAGCCTATGTTGCTTTAGTGAATACAAATAAATTATGCTGTGGTATTTCTAGGGAACTTATAAATCTTGCATTTGCGTGAGAGAAATGGCTTCTTGAATACTGTAATATTAATTAATGTTCTCTGCACTGAGGTTTATTATCTTTGTAATACATTGTTTACTTCATTTAATTTCACCACACTGCTCATTCATTATGACTAATATGTTTGTATCTCTTCTTCTTCGTGTTGTAGATACTGTAACAGTGTATGTAGTTTTATTTTATCATAGTGTTTTGCAAGTAATTCGTAGAAACTTTATAATACACAATCTCTGCCTTCAATTCTCTTAAGTTCGAATCCAGACAAGACTTGCAAAGAACTCCATGATGTGTACCTTTCTTGTACGCGACTAAACGATACTGCTACATGACATAGGTGACTCGTCACGAATATTACTTTCCATCCATAGTAATTCTGCACGAGGGCAGGTCTTTCACTGCAATCATAGCATTTTCAAGCTATGCTTACAGCTTTACTAGGGAATTGTAGGTGTGGTAGCTTCCCGTTGCTTTCCACACCGGTGAAGGATGATGATGATGGCCATATGATTTCGGGGACCGTTTGGGCCTTAAAGTTTTCCTGACATTTGTCTTACAGGTAAGGAAAACCCCCGATAAAAACCTCGCCCAGAAAAACTGTCCCGACCGGGGATCGAACCCGGGCCCGCTGCGTAACAAGGCAGCACGCTACCTCGAGACCACAGCGGTGGACAATATTACTTTATAATAATAATAATAATAATAATATAATAATAATAATAATAATAATAATAATTAATAATAATAATAATATAATAATAATAATAATAACATTATAATAATATCGAAGAAGAGAAGAATATGAATAAAGATGGAATACGAAAAGCTGGAGATTGATCAAGAATAAATTCCCACATAAAACATTTAAACATGTGGAATGCATTTCAGAAACTGATGGAAGTAGTTCAACCGAAATATATATATATATATATATATATATATATATATATATACTAGCTAATACCCGGCGTGCGCTGCTACACCTAAATAAATGTTGTTTTTGCATTTAGTTGAATAAGTAAAAGGAAAAGTAAATACAAATTTATATCGTCATTATTTTTAGATACCCCGTGCTGGTCACCCGGTGTTGCCCGGGAATCTACGCATCTCGATGTAGCCTACTTGGCATAAATGAACTGAAAGACAGCATTCGTTTTTTTGAGTTATCCATAAAAGAATACCCGCAGTGCGCTACTTGCCCGGGAATCAAGTTATTCCCGATCTTCTTGGCATCAATGAAAGACAAAAATGGTTATTGTGAGTTAACCTTAAAAGATAAACATATGCTGTCGCGGACTTTTCTGTAGAGTTTTTTGAGATATTCAATTCTGTGTACAATACTTTTGTGTATTCGTTATGGTTTTAGGCAGCTTAAGCCATCTAAGGGTGAAAAAAGGTACTTTTCACGTTTTTCACTACAAAAGGTGTTTTTTAAGGGTGTAGGAGTTGAGTATCTCAACTCTCTTATAGCCTATGTTCATCCCGGGAATCTCCTGAACATTTTTAAAAAAAACTCAATTACAATCGGACCAACGGTTTGGCCACGCATAAAGTACGAACAAACAAACAAACCAACAAACAAACATTTATATATATCTTAATATATAAAAATTACGTGTCACGTTGTTTGTCCGCGATGGAATCCTAAACTACTGGACCGATTTTAATAAAATTTTGCACACTGTGTGCTGTTTGATCCAACTTGAGACCTACGGTTGTTTATAATTAAATTTATAGTCGAATTACTTTTTATTGCAAATTATTTGCTTATTATTTAACAAAGAGTTATAATTATCTGTGAGTTCCATACGATTCTAACAGATGACGGTTTAAAGTAATTGGTTTATTATTTAACCAGGTGGCTGTGCTTTTTGTTACAACCGCGAATTTCAATTGAATTACAAATATTGATTATTTCATAATTTAAGCGTGTTTGTGTTTATTTTATTTTCAATATATTGATAATAATATTAATTTCGTGTGTAAGTATTAGTTTTAAGTAATCTGGCTGAAAGACAGCAACTTAATTTAAATTTAACTGGACCGAGAAGGGACATTGAACAATATGGCGAATCAGTTCTAGAGACAAAGAATGATAAGATATCAAGTGAATTTCCGCAAATTGGTATAGGCCTATGTGACAATTTAAAAACATATGAAGGTGCTAAGGAACGGAATAACAGAACTGTAAGTAAGTCTGTTACTTATAATAATATGCCTAATATTACAGAAACAATCTCCATGCCTCAATTAAATGAAATACAAGATGTCTATAATATATCACAAGATGATATTACTATACAGGGACTTCTTGATGATGATGAGAATCCAAACTGCCAACAAGTTCGTAGAAAAAAAAAGTATAATGAAATCAGCAAGCCTCCTCAAAATATTCCATCAATAAATGTATATAATCCTTATGATACACTTATGGATGATAGTGAGAATGCAGACAACATAAATTCATCTTAATCATAAACCACCACCCATATTTATACCGGGTGTAGTTAACGTACCAGAACTAAAACATTGTGTAAAACAAAAACTTTCTGATTTAGATTTCTCACTTAGTTTACTACAACATAATTTAACGTATACCTTTAGCCACAGCAACGCGTGACCGGGACTTCTATATATATATAACAAAGTCGGATTTTTACACTATTTATAACTCAAGAACAGCTCGACCGATTTTAATGATCTTTGATTTGTTGGATTTGTTTCCGCCCCGAATAGCAGATAACTATTAAAACATCGGAAAAATTAACGTAAAAATATTTAAAGGCGATACGTCATTCGCCGGGCTAGCTAGTATATATATATCTCCATTGTGCTATAATGTGTTTTCATGGAACTACTCACTGACGTTTATCAAAAACATAAGACAGTAGTATTACATCTCACTGTAGTATCAGTGGAAATGAAATAGCCGATATGCTGGCAAAATAAGGACCAATCTGTGTACAGTAACCTTATTCAAATCCATCTTACCGCTCTGCGGTAAAAAAATGCATTCTCAACCAATCTTACAGATCCGAATACAAGAAAAACAATGGAAAAAACTATCCGTACTGCACCAGACGCACTTCGAAAGTAAGCTGTAGCATTTTTTTGACCAAACACAGGACATGATTGTCTTGCAGCTCATCTTCATCTAATTGGAATTTACAGAAGTCCTCATTGCCCACTGTGCTCCACGAACACCAACATGGACAGAAACCACCTGCTACAGTGTCAGGCTCTTCACTCTGCTATGCTGAAGGATAAATTCTGGGAAGCAAGAGCCAAATTTTGTTTTGCTATGATGTTTTATTGTTTTAATTTATTGTTATCAATTCTGTGGCATTAGGGTACAAGTACATAGACCGATTTTCGTGATTTTTATTTTGTAGATTAGTATGTCAAAATACAGTATTTTTCTTCCTCTATCATAAGGGTAAAGTTCTTAAGTGATAGCTAATTTCTTTGGTAGATATCTCTTGGTCAGAAGTAATGCAAATCTGCGATTATTAATAAATTATTTGAATATTAATAAGCTCTCGCGAAAAAGTTACTTTCAGACTTAAGTATTTTTACCCTGTGGCCACAGAAATACGTGTTTACTCATAATTATGGGCAATGACGTCAAGTCCCCTGCATTTGTGTGTGGGTGTGTATATACATGTATATAGTCCACCTGCTGTGGTCTCGGGGCAGCGTGCTGCCTTGTCATGAACGGACGCGGGTTCGATTCCCGGTCGGGATAGGCTCCTTTAAGACAAATGTCAGGAAGCTTAGGGCCCAACGGTCCCCGAAAATCATCCGGTGATCATCATCATCCTTTTCATTATCATCATCATCCTTCACCGGTGTGGAAAGCAACGGGAAGCTACCACACCTATAATTCCCTAGTAAAGCTGCAAATCATAGCATGGAAATGCTACGATTGCAGTGAAAGATTTACTATGGATGGAGATGTATATATATATATATGTGTGTGTGTGTGTGTGTGTGTGTGTGTAAGTAAGGAAGTCTACATTGTCATTTCACTTCCATGGAGTTAGGCCACTTGTTGGCCTATTCTGGTCTCATTTTAGACTTAGTCCAGAAGCCTCTTCATTGGACGTCTTCGTCGTCTTTTCTCACTTGATTTGTAAGACTTTAGAATTTTTGGTGGTTTGTCTAACTACTCATTTATGTAACTTTATATTTTTTTCTGAATTCTGATAAGATATTGATCTGTGCTGTCTTGAGTTAAGATTTTCTGTACGAATATTGAATGAAAATTGATGTATTCCTATACTGGCATCATTATTCTGTCGTAATTGAATCGTGAAATTCAAACAGACTCTTCTTAAAGTTTAATGAAGTCAATTTTTGTTGACAGGATAAAACATGAAGAAATTAAATTTTCTTTATATTTGTGCTACCATCTCGCAACATCGGAATTTTATCAATGAATTTATATGTAGTCATTATCATTATTGAAAGTAAAACTTGAGACATTTTAAAGATGAATATATCTCTTTCGGATAATGATTTCCTTTAAAATGTCGAAGATTGACAGGGAAGGAGGAGTTTTATTTCCTTTTCTATTCTGAATAATATCCAATAACTTATTCCAGTAGTTTCGATATTCTTAAATTGCCCGCGGCATTCTACTTTTAAATCTGCGATAAGGAAGTTATTATACAATTGTAATACATCTCTTTGGCTTCATTTTCTAAGAATCAAAAGAAATTCGAGTTCGAGAAATATATTAATAATAATAATGATGTAAGAGATGCACTAATTTTCGTTTAATGAAAAATCTCGTAGAATGCTTTATCGAATTCGGAAGGAATCTAAGAATAATTTTTATTTAATACGCAAGTGATCTTCTTGGTGATAAAATATTAAAATTTACAGTCAATATACCCAATTCACCAATTAATGTTTTAAAATGGTCAACACGTTTCCCCAGCCAAGCTGTCATCCTCAAGACCAGATATTGACTAAAGACAAAATTGGTAATAAATAAACAAATTCAGTTAAAAACAAACTACGTCACATGACGCAATCAATTACAAGTATTTATAAAATTGGATGTAATGACTGTGATATGAAATATGTTGGGCAAGCCTGAAGATCTATTTTAACTAGATTTAAGGATTGCCCATTTTAGACTTAACAGAATTGAAAAATCTGGAGTTGCCCAGCATATTTCTGATTACGGTCATGCTATCAATAAAAGTAACCTTAGGCTGATTCGTTCGGTCATTGATTTCAAATTCCTTGACGTCCTTGAAAGTTTGGAAATTTATAAAAATAAGGATAAAATCATGAATAAAGACAAGTGCCCTATTCCGTACAGCGCCCTCTTTTCTTTAATTAAAGATATAGAGGATTAGTTTTATAACTGTCCGTCGCTGTGGCGTAGTCGGTAGAGTCCCTACCTTCCACTCCGGCGACCCGGGTTCGATTCCTGGCGGGGTAGGAGATTTTAAATCTCCACCTTGGGACTGGGTGTGTGTGTCCTGTCCTTGTGTCTATGTGAGAATTAAAGAAGTTAACAAACAGGTAAAACAAACAAAGAAAAAGGCGAAACAATAAGTGGAACCAGTATAAACAAAAAAAAAGAAAGTATTTTTAAAAAAATGTTTTACTGTTTACTTGTGATTGATTGCGTCACGTGACGTAGTTTGTTTTTAACTGAATTAGTTTATTTATTACCAATTTTGTCTTCAGTCAATATCTAGTCTTGAGGATGACAGCTTGGCTGTGGAAACGTGTTGACCATTTTAAAACATTTTTTGATGAATTGGGCATGTTGACTGCATATCGAATAATAATTGTTTATAAGAAAAGAAACCAAACTTCATTACTGTACTTAACGTTGTAGTTAGAAGTTATGCACTACAGCAGGGGTCACCAATTAGATTGCATAGAGGTCCATTTTCAATGTAGTACATTAAGTCGAGGTCCGGAACCACAGTTCATTAAACATACGAAGTTTTTATTAAGTAACTAATATTATATATAAATATGTTATGGGTATGAATTATACAACTTAAGACACATGGTAAATACTAAAAGGATATAGCATAGTGGCACACAGTTATTAATTCTAATAATTATTAATAAGTTTATGATAAACTTGGCATATGATCAGAGTAATATTTAAATATTTCATTTAATAAATTTCGTGTTTTTCACGATACCAGGTTTCAAACGGAATTCCGTTCATCTTCAGTCAAATCTTCGATCATAAGTAGTACTGCCAACCGAGCCAACAATAATACTATATGACATGAAATTTAGTACAATTGGTTGTATTCGATGTTTAACCGGTTTTAAAATTTTTATTAATTCGTTAATTAACCGGGTCCGGAAACCAAAGCCCCAGGGTCCGGATCCGGATCCGGACTGCTGTCCGCCAATTAGTGACCCCTGCACTACAGCACGGTTCGATTCCTGGTTCAGACATTCATTTTTCTTTTCACAATATCATTATAATATTATAATATGATCCATTATTGGAACTGTGTTAAAATAACAGTATTGGAAAATGTTTTAACATCGATTACTGCTTACAAAAGTGGTGGTGTAAAATTCCCGAACATAGATACTTCTAAATGAAGCCGGCCGTTGGCGTTGGTAGAGACACCTACCTGGCAGCGGAAGAAACGAGAATTATAGATTTGTATATGTGGAAGGAATTGTTAGTGTTTGTACCAAGTCTAGAATCGTGTAGTGGGCTGCACACTCCTACGGAGAAGGACAGGTCCACGGTTCGATTCCTGGTTCAGACATTAATTTTTCTTTTCACAATATCATTATAATTTTACTATCTACACAGTAATAATAATTTATCCGTCTGCAAGAGTTACTTTCATGCAAGTAATATGTCTTCTGGAGGTTCTAAACGTGTGTGTAGCTTGTGTTACGAGGGAACTGTCAACCATTGCATTACGATACCAACCTTGAAATCTCTCCCACAGAAACGTTGTGTTGTACCAAAGGCGTGTCAAAAAGTTATCTGCTGCTTTTAACTGACAGACACAAAAATCCAGTCCCAAATCTCTCATTTAAACTATAGGGAAGTATTACAACTCCTGACTTAGTGAATTCAATAACTCTGACAACCAACCTCCACTCCGGTTTACTAACGAAGGTTTATCCATCTGCTTCACACAGTGGATTTCTGTTCCTTGTAGTAGTTAAAAGTGGCAGATACTTTTTTGGACACAGCTTTGGTACGTCACAACTCTTCTCTCTGGGAGAAATTTCAAGGTAGGTTTCGGCATGCAATGGTTGACAGTTCCCTCGTTAGATTTGTGACATGCAAAAGTATCCCATATTTCAAGTAAAAACATTTTAGAATAGTATGTCGGCCCATTTACACTGAACTTCCAATCTGACATAATATGCCTGTCATGTCAAATATAGTAGTTAAATAATATTCTAATGCTATCATCTAGTTCTAGATCATGATTTCCCAACCTGTGTTTCGCGAATTCCAGGGGGTTCGCCAAAACTTTTCCGTAATGGCGGGTTTCGAGGTTAGATATATTATTGTTTTCGTCATTCCTGCAGTATTATAATAATAATAATAATAATAATAATAATAATAATAATAATAATAATAATAATAATAATAATAATAATAATAATAATAATAATATAACATATCATACAATACAATATAATAATACATAAAATAATAATTATTGTTATTATTTTAAAATTAAATTAACCTTATAATATATTCCTTGTTGCATATGTGTAACATCGGGAATTGGTCATATTATTTCCACAATAAATTAATATTTACCGCTAATGCCTGATTTACAGTTATGTAACGGTAGAAATGTATTTGATTTCACTGCAATTAGGCCTACGCGTTGTGTAACTTTTAAAGTTATTAAACATTTTGCTTGGAATTAAATTTTATCGTGTCTACTGTATGTATATTTAAAAATCAGTGGTTCACCCAACTCATATCGTTGTTGAATGGGTTCGCGTTGGAAACCGCTCATCTAGATACTATCAATAAAAAGGTAAACAAAGCAATCCCAAGGCTCTAGGGGGTAATAGGAGTTAATGACTCTCATCTTTCTGAACAACCGGCACTGGGTGTCATCCAAATTGTCAGTCCTGCATGACCCTTAGAACAAGCGTCTGGTGCTCATTTCCTTTAGAGTGTGAGGCGACCTCAAGGTCATGGTGCGACCAAATGATTTTAGGACAGATTAAAAATTCTGACCCCACCGACACTCGAACCCCCATTGTAACGTATTGCTTTAATCAACTATGCTACTGCATGCTTCCATATGATAGTAATAGTCTTTTCGTTTCCTGTAGTTGCTTTCATACCACATATATTTTCATTGTTTTTCCATTCCAATAACGCAGTTTAAACACTGGCCTTATAGGTACTTTTTACGTGCCACATGCCACCCGGGCCTTAGAGTGACACGGCCTGTCAGGAGCGAGATTTTAACAATGGATCACACACTTACGTTTTTTACTACACAAGGACATGGAGGGCTTCCCCAAATAAGCGATCACTCAAGGACATAGCCTCCTCCGAGACAACACAACATTAAGCGAAGCACATCATTCATACACACATTCATACTAAACAGGGCGAATATGATAATGATACTATGATGGCCAGATGATTACATTTTCTGTACATTTGTCGTATAGGTGAAGAAAAACCCCGAAAAACACTCATCCAGGAAACTTTGTCCCAACCGGCATCGAATCTGGGCCGCTGCGTACAAGACAGTGACGCTATCCCGAGACAACAGGTTTATTTTCTTTACTAAAGTGAAATTAGGATTGAAAAGGGGGGCAAATTGATAATAATATCGCACCCCGGCAACAATAACGTCACAACTCGAAAAAAAAATCTCATTTTCCAGTACAGCGAAAAGAAAGTTCACTTATATCACAGTTCAAATGATTTAGGAATAGCTATATGTGCACTTGTATCTCGATTAGTTAGGAATTCAGTTACTCACTTATTTTATACAGTTTAAACAAATTGTGTTGTTTTGAATTGGGGATTAACTCAAATTCGTTCATTTTTTACTTGTGACGTTATTTTTGCCGGGATGCAATACGATTATGCCGTTTAGGCGTTATATTATTGAAAATACTGTTTGTTTTAATGAATGTCATAGGATTTTATAGAAAATATTTTTTTTGTGTTGTTTCAGGTGTTATTAAGACAACAGGGAGGAAACTTGATCGGGAACATCAAGACGAACATATTTTAGAGGTAAGTGATATTTTGTTCATTCCTAATATGTGACTCAATTGAAAAATAACATTAAAGTAGGCCCACGTGTTATGTAAATATATTATTTGGCGCAAGTTTCCACTAGGCGACACATATTTTGAAATTCCGTACACGGATTCTATCATTTTTTACTCTCACGGGTTCATTTTTTATAACATTTACTATCATTTCAAATAAATTTCATACGTTTTCTAATGATTCTTCCATTATATATATATATATATATATATATATATATATATATTTTACAATATTGAAGTGTTTATATACTGGATTGATGTGACAGCGATATCGTTTGTAGACAACATATACTTGCGAATAACTACTTTCAGTGTAGCACTTTTCTATTGCTGACCAAACGCGGCGCGTCCTAAATGTTTAAATAGTTCCCTCAACCCCCAAGGATTTTAGGACAATAAGAGTAATTATTCATCATTTCTAATTAAATGAATTTTTCTATGTGGTTCAGTGAATCATTGAACGTATAAGACGAGCCATTATTCATTATCTTTAATCAAATTAATTTTTCAATTTTTCTAGCGGGTTAAGTGAACCATTTGACATATAACGTGCCATTGTTCATTAATTTTAACAAAATTAATTCTATGGCATTAGGATAAACGTACACAAGACCATTTTTAGTGTTTTTTATTTTGTAGATTAATATGTCAGAAATGAAGCATTTTTCTTCCTCTATCATATGGATAAAATTCTTAAGTGATAGCTAATTTTCTACGGTATATACAAATCTCCAATTATTATTAAGTTTTTGAAAATGAATAAGCTCTCGTGAAACATTTTTAAATCAAATTTGCTAAACGTATATTTTGTTAAATGCCCCGGTTTGTCATTTCGACATTTCTGATGTTTTCTCCTGGCATTGGCGTAATTGTAACACAGTTCTGAGGTCGGGGGCGCCTGGAAGGCGGGACTACGGCTGCCCCAATGATATGTGGGGTGATGTTGATGATACTGGTGCGCCAGGAGAGTCCTTAATCCTAAGCTCAATTTAAGGCAAATATGAATGATGATGGTTGCCACATGATGTATAAATTAGCCTATAGTCCGGAAATATGGCTGTAAGCGGTAAAAAAAAAACCCTTAGCACCCCTTGGGGGGCAAGAGTGTGTCTGAAATGAAAAAATGATCGACTACGACCTATATGTACATATATTATTTTAAAAAATTGTTATATTGACATTTACATCCATTTTATTTTGATATGAGATATTGCATCCTAGATATGTAAAATTATTCACTTGCTTAATTTCCTTTTGTCAAGTACAATTTTACTTCTGACAGTATATGCACATTTAATACCACGATACATTAGATTAATTTATTTAATACTAGCTAATACCCGGCGTGCGCTGCTGTGCCTAAATAGGATAAATGAAATGTGTTTTTATGTTTAGTTGATTAAATAAAAAGAAAATTAATTATACATTTATATCGTAATTATTTTTACATAACCATGCAGATTACCTGAAGTTGCCAGGGAATCTACTTATCCCGATTTTCTTGGCATCAATGAGCTGAAAGACAAAAAGTTTTTGAGAGTTATCCCTGAAATATATCCGATAGACATATGCTGTCGCGCACTTTTTCTAATTTTTTTTTTAGATATTCAATTCTTTGTACATTAATTTGGTGCATTTATCCTGTTTTAGGCAGCGTAGATAATTTAAGCGTCCAAAAGCGTCTTTTTAGTGCACCGAAGCTCCGGCCCTATAGTACGTACGGTAATATGATATTATACAGAGCCTACTTCAATTGTCCCAAGAAAAATCTCTAATTGAAAGTGAAACCCTCATTCAAATGTCAGTTTTTGGAGTCCATAAAGGACAGATATAGACTCACACTCATTTTATACTCGTAGCCGCGGTGGATAAGTGGTTATGCTCCTTGCCTGTGGTCCCGAGGATCGCGGGTTCAAACCCGGCCGGGGTCGATGGATTTTTAGGATGGAAAAATCCAAGGAGCAAGTCCTCCGGGAGGGACTTGAAGCCATGGGTCCCGAGTCTGAAGATTTTCAGGCTCGTAAAAGATCCATAAGCCTGAATGAAAAGGCCTCTAAGCAAAAATTTACCGAATTTTCCCGTCCTAATACTACCTTGGTTTCCTAGATGTCAGTATGAGGCGGAACGCTGACCACGGACCACTCAAATGACATCTATACGAAAACAAGTGTAACTAAATTAGTATGGTTCAAATTCTTCCCTGTAGGGGGAGAGCGTCTAAATCTCTGTTAAGGGAAACATGGGCTTTAAAAAAAGTATATATATTTATATATAGAATTTTAAGTACAGAAATGGATGTTTTAAGATCAGCTGGAAAATCTAGAATGGATAGAATACGAAATAAAGAAATAAGGGAAATTATGGGTGTACAAGAGGAGCCGGACCACATAGACATTATAGAACAGAAAAAATTACAGTGGTATGGCCATGTCAAAAGAATGCCAGAATAAAGATTGCCTAAAATTGTTATGGAATGGATCCCAATGGAAAGGAGGAAGAGAGGAAGACCGAAGAAAACTTGGATAGAAGGAGTACAAGCAGCTATGAATATCAGAGGAATGGAGGAAGATCAATGGATGGACAGAGAGGAATGGCGTTTGGTTTCCGGAAGACGGCGGCAGCTGCCATGATACCGGATGATGATGTTGATATATATATAGTATAAAAATGAACGAGTGGAAATTACTGAAATTTGTGTCGGTTTACACAATGTGCAGTAATAAAAAAAAGTAAAGTGATCCCACAACAGGCTTCAGGAGGCCCTTGGGGTAGTAGGAGGTTAAGGCTCCCACTTTTTCTAGACAATCGGCACTTTATGTCAGCCCTGCGTGACGGCCGCCTTAACCACTACGCTACGGCGTGCCCCAATGTACAGTAATAATTCACATTTTTGTATGCTTTTGTTATCATTGCGATCCAAAACATTTAAATAATTGGCAGAAGAAAATAGCATTAAGCCAATTTAAGAGTTAATTGTTGTGTGTGTACGTAATGTAATTTAAAGACATTTGAAATGTAGTTCTATGAAGGCCAACGTCTGTAAAATTTTATATCCTGCTTGACCATTCCTTGAGGAGGACGTTCTGTGAATTTGAAACGCTTGGCAATTGATATTCAGGAGGTACGACTACCATCTATTCAATTCCGTTCAAATCGGGTAGCATCAGCCTATAAGAGACGTTAGAATCTTTGCAATATGTTACCATCAAACGATTTCTAATACCTTCATAGTAAAAAGAATGTGCTTCCTTCCTTTTTATCACTGCTCAAAAGGGGTCTCATTGTGTACTGATTTATTGAATTTAATCCGTGATATATTGGGGTTGGATTAGTTCCGCCGTGAATTATTACTTTGAGCAGATTCAGATACTCTTCTACTAAGCAGGAATACAAATTAGAAATGCATTACACAACCCTAAATCAGGTTTATTTTTCAAATAGAATGCATGCAAAATATCTCTTTCTCATGCTTATACGATACAGCAGAGTTTTTTTAACTATACTTGTAGTAGGCCCATATATTAAGAAGTAAAAAACGACCGTTCGTAGCAGTTTTTCTAACATGAAACGGTAAATAATTTTATTTAACATTCTGAGCTTACGTTTCGGCTATTCTTTACAATCCGTGACGCGACTTTTTTAATTCCTTAATAAACTCCTGTCAAATTGTTTTCTCATCGGTTCATTTTTCAAATTATTTCCTACCATTTACAATTTTTTTACATTTTGTTCTAACGATTATTTTAATATTTTTTCTGTTATATTTAACTAGCGTCCACCGCTGTGGTCTCGAGGTAGCGTGCTGCCTTGTCACGCAGCGGGCCCGGGTTCGATTCCCGATCGGGACAGACTCCTGGGTGAGATTTTTTTCGGGGTTTTTCCTCATCTGTAAGACAAATGTCAGGAAGCTTAGGGTCCAACGGTCCCGGAAAATCATCCGGCCATCATCATCATTATCATCCTTCACCCGTGTGGAAAGCAACGGGAAGCTACTATACCTATAATTCCCTAGTAAAGCTGCAAAGCATAGCATGAAAATGCTATGATTGCAGTGAAAGAGCTGCCTTCGGGCATAGCAGAATTACTACCCTATAGATATATTTAACTAGCCTACATATGTAGAATAAAGATGTGGGAGCCATATTGATTTGAACGAATATTCTAGCCTATACAACAACAAAGACTGTACCAGTGCAGCCAACATAGATTATGTATTAATTAATTTCTTAAAAGTATTAATTACCTGTACAGATATACTTCAGAATTTCAGAACTTACTATTTATAGCAGTCTAATTATTTTTTATTTTATCTGACCTGATTGAGAAGTAGTGTAAGCCTTAAGGGCCAGAAAAATAAATATGATTTTATTCTTATTCCTATTATATTATTATTATTATTGTTATTATTATTATTATTTATTATTATTATTATTGTTATTATTTCTTCGCGTGTCTTTAATTCCGATAATGTGTACTTGGAAGTCTGTATTTCTGCTGCTGATGAATTTCTAGTAGTTTTGAATCGTAAGTTTGAGGAATCAACAAAATGTTAAAACGTTTCGTACAGTTAACATGTATGGAGATAATCAACTGGGCATGCGTTAAGAAGATGAAAAGAGAGGAGACCATGGAATAGATCAGCGAGGACCAGGAAGTTGTTTGTCTTGGCGCCCAAGTCCGGTGCGGAAACATGGAGTCCAGAGCCCAGCAAATCCAGAGACCTGGTAAAGAAGCGTTGAAACTCTTGTATTCTGTAGGTCTTACTAATGTTTGTTGTTCTCTTCAACGATATCGCCCTGCAGGCCTCGTTACTTATTATCCTACACTAGTAACTTCACATCCCTAGTCTGCACTAACTAATTCACTGGCACTATCGAACCAGTAGGTTCATGGCCGCGCGGATATAAGCTCTCCATACATCCTTATCCTTGGCTAATGTTTTCCAAACATTCCCTGTATATGTAAAATTGTAAGCTTTCACGGCAGGTGTACTGATTCCTGTAGGGTATCTCTTTCGGGCTAAATGGCCGTGGTCTAGTTTTCTTAAAACTCAACGTTTCGTCTACTACTGCGGTAGACATCCTCAGGAGATTCTGCGTGCTGTATGAATTCCTACTCTTCAACTGTCGGCTGCACAGTTCGGAGTAAATAGCCTACAGCACGCAGAGTCTCCTGAGGATGTCTGCCGAAGTAGTAGACGAAACGTTGAGTTTTAAGAAAGCTAGACCAGGCCATTTAGATCGAATGAGAGACCCAACAGGAATCATTCCCTGTATAATTTACTTTCCCCAAACCAATGTTAATTTTATTCTCCCGCCTCATTCTTGGTCTACCAACAGGGCGTTTTCCCTCTAGTTTTCCTACAAGAATCTCCCATGCCCCTCTTTCATTTCCCATTCGTGCCACACTGCCACATGCCCTGCTCATCGCAGTCTATGAGACTTAACTGTTCTTATTATATAGGCCTATAGTTTCCTATAAAGACCATGTAGGTATTTTTGGGTCATATTTACATACTTTTTAGGTTATAAATGTGCATCCACATATTCTCATTTTTAGGCCATAAGAAATCCGCCCCTTACTTATGATAAGTAATTATTTCGCAAATTTAAGTTTTTTTTCTATTCTTTTAATTTATTTTATCAGTTTCTGAGATATATATAGGCCTATAAGTCCACCACTGTGGTCTCGAGGTAGCATGCTGCCTTGTCACGCAGCGGGCCCGGGTTCGATTCCCGGTCGGGACAGGCTCCTGGGTGAGGTTTTTTCGGGGTTTTTCGTCACCTGTAAGACAAATGTCAGGAAGCTTAGGGCTCAACGGTCCCCGAAAATCATCCGGCCACCATCATCATCCTTTTCATTATCATCATCATCCTTCACCGGTGTGGAAAGTAACGGGGAACTACCACACCTATAATTCCCTAGTAAAGCTGCAAAGCGTAGTATGTAAATGTTATGATTGCAGTGAAACACCTATCCTCGGGCATAATTACTATATATATATATATATATATATATATATATATGTGTGTGTGTGTGTGACATGAAAAGATAAATATATAATTATACATTTTTTATTTCAAACACGATATGACCAAATATGTTGAAAATATTCAAAATAGGAACAGTTTTTTTTTGTGTGTGACGAATAAATTCTTGTCGTTTATCATACATTCTTTTTTAGCAGTGGTCATCGAATTTACATATGCTAAAACAGTGGAATATGTTTTGAAAGTAAGGAGTTAAATGATAAAAAAAACAAGAAACGATTTTCTGAGTGTAGTATTGTGCTAAAACAATATCAGAACATTTTAACGTTGTGCTCGAATTGCCAAGACGTCGTTCCATTCTCTGGCTATTACTCAAATACCGCAGTGTCCAGGCAGCGAAAAGTGTTTTCCCTTCTTGGACACGTAGCAAAGAAAACAAGAGCCATGGGCAGTGGAGAGTGAGAGAGAATGAACAACAAACAAAAAGCGAGGGAGTGGTGTGAGGGATGATTTGTCGCTTGTGTCCAAACGGCAAGAATGTGGGTGGACGTCACCCTTGTCATCCATGACGCCTCTTTCACAACACCTTGTCACCTACAAAATGTCAACACTATAGCATCCTCAATACTTGCTGTCCACTTTGACATCACATTTCTCTTTGTTTACACTTCCAGCTTTTCCTTGTCAATCTTTTGATAGTCATAGCGGTTGCAACTTGATATAGAAAACATTTTAAGAAAAAAACTTGATTCAATTATTGTCAATAAGTTTTTTTTTCCGGAAGAATAGCTGTTTTTTTAATACAGTTCTTCTTTAATCAGCTTATCTTCTTCTACTTCTTCGTCACGATTTAGGCTTATTTACTAGCCTGTTCGGGCTCCAAATTGCTGATGTTTCCACCTTTTCTTTGGTCTTCCCAAACTTCTTCTTCCTCGCGGTGAATAGTTGTATGCTGCTTTTGGAATTCTGAGACATTCCATTTTGCTACTTTAATTTGGTCCTGAATTCCAAAACGTTTATCCTTATGCTTTGCTTTTGTCGTTATCCGTTGAACAGTTCGGCTATATCTTTGGAGCTTGTAAGTATTTTTAAATGTCTCCTCAGTACGGTACTAATGTTCTGCAGGGTTAGTCCTTTGGATGGGCTGCCTCCTTAAAGCCTTTGGACTTGCTTCCTTGTGTTTTATCCCCACAAGGAGGGTTGCCTCTTCCGCTTCTGCCGTTGAGGACTTCGCTTTTGTTTCTCCGAGCTGGGTCTCTTATTCCTTCCCCAGAGATTGGGTTTCCAATTTCGCCGTACCGATATTTCTATCTCCGCCGTGTCTGCCGTGTGGTCTTCCGTGTTTGCAGCTTTCAATGTGGTTGTTGCTCCCACGATGAAGCTCGGGGGAATGAAAGACGTGAATGGAAGCTGCTTGTAGGGAAACCAGAGGGAAAAAGTTTGTTGGTAGACCAAGAATGAGGTGGGAGAATAACATTACTATTATTTGAAGGAATTAGATTATACAAGGAATGATTGGAAAAGTTAGCTCAGGAAAGGGATGTGTAGAGAGCTTATGTCCGCGTGGCCATGAACCTACTGATTCGATAGTGCTAATGACTTAGTTATATTATAATAATAATAATAATAATAATAATAATAATAATAATAATAATAATGCTTTATTTTAGCTGTCAGAGTTAAGGTCATTAGGCCTTCTCTTCCACTCAACCAGGGAATAACAAAATTAGGCCTATACAACAATTACATACTTATTACAATTTTAAAATATTATTAAAATATAGACTAAACAAAAGACATGAAAAGTCTTCTCATGAAAAAAAATTGAACCCGGAACCTCTAACTCAAGGTTCAGGCATTATTTTTTCTTTTCATGACATATTTGGCTTTCATTACTTGACGTCAAAATTTAATTGTAACATCGAAATGAAAAAACTTTCACAGCTATAAAGTTAACACTTTCTCATTAAAATGTATTTTTGCCATAGAAGCCGTAAGATGGCAGTGCGGACGCTTCCCGCTCTCACTTATGATTTGAGAATTATGTATAAGGAAAGGAAAATTAATGTTTGCACTGGGATCCCTGGATAGCATAGTCGGTAATGTTCTAACGTATGTAGTTAGAGGTCCTTGGTTCAAATCCCGAGTCAGGCATTAATTGTTATTTTCATGTCATTATTGTCATGCGGATAACGTTGTTCAGATATAGGCCGATTTCTTGAAATGCCACCATGTTGCCATTACGACATCTTTGGTATTCTCTCCTAGGGTCGGCGTAATTGTAACCCTCCTCTGTGGTTGGGGCGCATGGATCTCGGAGTTCGCTCGCTACCCCGATTATGTATGATATGTTTTTTTATGGTAATGATGCGCCAGGAGAAGTACTTCATCCTAAACTTAATCTGACAAGGTGAATATGACAATGATGGCCAGATGATGTTCGGAGATCGTTTTGGCCTTAAACTTTCTGACGTATGTCTGACATGTGAGGAAAAACCTCGAAAAAAAGAAAATCTCACTCGGAAAACTTGTCCCGACTGAGAATCGAACTCGGGCTGGCTGCATGACAAGGCACGCTACCTTAAGAAACACAGCGATGGCCAGTTTCTTGAAATTAACTTTACAGATTTTCATTTTTTTTAACTTCAGAACATTTGACCATAATCACAAAATTATTTGCTCTTCTTCACCATTTATTTTATAATCAATTCTCCACACTCGCTGACGGCTTCACTTAAAACATCTACTGGCTTCGAGCATAAGTCACTTCTACTCGTTTTCAACCCCGTCACGCCGACTAGCCAGAACCTCAGGCTTCCCTATATGCGAGGGTACAAAACAATCTGGAATCTCTCGAATAGAAGGCTCGAGAAGTTTATTCTTCCAGAATGAAGATATAGACGCGTATGGAAATTTATCCGCGGTCTCGACAATTCGTAAGTCGCCAGCTCACGAATCTCCTTTTACTAAACAAGGTGAGGCCCGAGTCTTGTAGCGAAATTAAAAGCCAACCGAACAATGCGATATATTATATAAATAACGTGTAATAAAAATATTAAGTCTTGTATAATGCAGGGCATGTAGCACGAATGGGGAATGAAAGACGTGCATGGAAGCTTCTTGTAGGAAAACCAGAAGGAAAAAGTCTAGTTGATGGACCAAGAATGAGGTGGGAGAATAACATTAACTATGATTTGAGGGAAGTAGATTATACAGGGAATGATTGAAGAACATTAACTCAGAATAGGGATGTATGGAGAGTTTATGTCTGCGCGGCCATGAACCTTCGGGTTTGATAGTGCCAGTGAGTTAGTTAGTTATAATACGATCAGCAGGATATATGGCATGAATGGGAAATTGAAGTAACGTGTTCCCAGTACAGGCCTCAGGAGGCCCTTAGGTTAGTAGGAGGGTAAGGCTCCAACTTATTCAGACAATCGGCACGAAATATCAGTCTAGTTGTCAACCTTGCATAACGGCCGCCTTTACCCCAGAATAAGTGTCTGGTATTGATTTGCATTAGAGACTTAGTCTACACCAAGGACATAATGCCGCTCTAAGATTTAAGTCAATTTAAACATTTTTACCTCACCGGTACTCGAAACTCCGACCTTCGGGCTTGTAGCATATATCCTTAACCATCTACGTTACGACGTGCTCCCTGAAATTATAGAGGTACCGGAAATTTCCTGTACGAACATCAGAGTTTGAAACAAGTAGTCGAATGTCAAAATTGGACTGCTGTGCATTACTCGTTCAAGTTAAGTCTGCACGGATAAAGGGGAAGTGTATTAGCGCTAGTGTCGCCAAACCATTTCTCTATGGAAGGGAGAATCCCTGAACACACGTGAAAGATCATTACATGGTTGACGATTATTTCAATATATTGTTCTATGATATTTAACTAGGCCTACATAGTTATGTATCATGAAGACATTTATTTTAACGAATATTGTACGCAACAACAAAGACCTGTTCCAGTGCAGCCAACACAGACCAAGTACTAATTATCTATAGACCTATACATATACTTCAGAATTTCAGAACTATTTATTTTGGGCGTTGCATCCTTTCACAGGTTACAGTGCTTAAATTGCGTCAGGTTAGCTTTTAAGTTCGGTAAATATCGTCTACTACTCCACTAAATAATCTGTACAGTCGGAAAATATGTTAACTAACATGATGTCCTTCTCTTTCTCTTCCTTACTATGTTACCACTTCCTGTCCGCTGTATATGTTCTTTGTCTGGCAAGTAGAGAGCTGACAAATACAATGGATTTTAATGGTCCGTCCTCCTATGCAGTCATTGGCAAAACTACTAATTTGACAACCTTGTTACTATTGGATTACGTGTAGGAATGGGCTGTCCCTTCTCATTACATATTGCTACTGGTAACGGAGAGATGACAAATACTACTGTGTTTTTAAATTATCCGACCGCTTTAGCGTTCAGTGTCTCAATTACTAATTTGACAACCAAGTTAAGATATTTTAACATGATTTTAGGGATTCTCCGCCCACACTTAAAGTTGAACCATTTCACTATGTGATCGGATGTACAGTCTTCTCCTACATCCCTTCCATTCATTCAATAGTTTGGCGACACTTACTCTAAAACTCTTCCCCTCCGCCCGTGCAGAGTTAACTTGGTGGTATAATATAGGCTATATCGGCTGCATACCATGATTCCATATAGTGTAAACCGCTTCGCATTTGTTGGCGCATGCGTACGGTGTATAATTGGAACTTAATAAAAAATTGCTTCACATGTTGCAAAGTATTTCCATTCGGTGAAATATATGTCTTAACATTTGTGTTATGCAGTTGTACAAACATAACGTATACAAAGCTATTTAATATGTAATAATTATTATTCTAACATAAGTGAGAGGAGGTTGGTAAAAAGTTTTTGGAATTGAGGTTTCCTTTGGTATGTATATTTGGCGGTTATTTCTAAGTGTTGAGAGAGCCTACATGGTAGCCAACGTCCAAGCTCGCAAAACTCAGCAGAGCAAGGGAAAGCCCATTTCCATGCAAATGAGCTCGAGGAAGTAGAGAGAGAGATGACCACCATACGAGATGCATTCCTTTTTCTTGCTCCTCCCTCTGAGAGCAGGAGTCACTCTGGTGTAACCCGCCATCTACATTGTATATATCCCAGGCTTTGAAACTTAGTCCTTTATAGAACTAAAGCTGAGGGGGTTACTTTTCTTTTACATGTCTTATTTTTATGTGATACACTCTAGAGATCTGTAAAGGTACAACGTACCAGGAATATATTACGTTCCAACTTCAAATGAATTTCGAGTTTCTCAATAGTTTGTTTCCCTTGACGACTGGTGTCTATTTGGAGCTAAAATATATACGCGCATTTCTTCTAACTAAAGTCATGGCTGGTGTTAAGATATCAGTTAATTATTTCTTAGTTATGTTATGGAAAAAATATTATCAATTATATATTAATAATTCGATTCTATAGCATTCTTTCCGAGGACAAGTCTTTCACTGCAATAATAACATTTTATGCTATGCTTTGCAGCTTTACTAGGGAATAATAGGTGTGGTAGCTTCCCGTTGCTTTCCGCACCGGTGAATATTGATGATGATGGCCGGATGATTTTCGGGGACCTTCGGGCCCTAAGCTTCCTGACATTTGTCTTAAAGTTGAGGAAAAAACCCAAGCAAACCTCACCCAAGAGCCTGTCTCGACCGGGAATCAAACCCGGGCCCCTGCATGACAAGGCAGCTCGCTACCTCGAGACCACAGCGATGGTCATAATAGTAATAGTAATAATAATAATAATAATAATAATAATAATAATAATAATAATTTTGAGATAGCGAGGAGATACTAAGAGCCAAAACGCACAGATATCGAACCACAATCCGCCAATGGCAACCCACAGAACAGAGCAGATTAACTCTCTGCTTGAGTAAGAATGACATGGAAGTGAAGCGGGACGTGGCGAGGAGGGCAGGTAGTGAGGGTTATCCAATATACCAATTCGGGAGTTGTATTTCTTCCCTATAGTTTAAATGAGAATTTCGGCGGTATATTTTAGTGCATTGCAGTTAAATAGCAGACCATGTTTTGGGACACGGCCTTGGTATATCACAATGCTTCTGTGGGAGAAGTTTCAAGGTAGGTTTCGGCATGTATTAGTTGACAGTTACCCTGTTAGTAGCCAAGAGAAAAATAATGTTTGAGACTTAATAGTCAGGGTATAATGCATCTGATCCATATAAAAATGTGTTATGAGTCCCACTTTGTAGGATATATATATATAATATATATATATATATATATATATATATATATATATATATATATTAAACAGATTGGGTGAAGGAAGAACAATGCTGGAACTCATAAAGAAGAGGAAAGTAAATTGGATTGGCAACTGGCTAAGAAGAAACTGCCTGCTGACGGATTCCCTAGAAGGAATGGTAAACGGAAAGAATGTTAGAGGCAGAAAAAGACATAAGATGATAGACAACTTTAAAATAAATGGTTTGTATGCGGATACAAAAAGGAAGACTGAGTTAAGGAAAAGAGTGGAGAATGCTGAGTTTGCACTGAAAGACCTGCTCTTGGGCAGAACACTATGTACATATATATATATATATATATATGCACCTATAGTAATTCTGCCCGAGGGTAGGTCTTTCACTGCAGTCATTGATAACATTTTCATGCTATGCTTTGAAGCTTTACTAGGGAATTGTAGGTGTGGTAGCTTCCCGTTGATTTCCACACCGGCGAAGGAGGATGATGATGAAAATAAGGATGATGATGATGGCCGGATGATTTTTGGGGACCGTTGGGCCCTAGGCTTCCTGATATTTGTCTTACAGATGAGGCAAAACCCCGAAAAAAACCTCACCCAGGAGCCTGTCCCGACCGGGAATCGAACCCGGGCCTGCTGCGTGACAAGGCAGCTCGCTACCTCGAGACCGCAGCGGTGGACATATATATAGCCTTTTTTTTTTTTTTTTTTTTTTTTTTCAAAATATGTAAAAGTGTTCGATGACATGCATTTCGGGCCATGATAACCATTTATATGTGTATTTTTTGCGAGAATAATTTAATTTGAAGCGAACGTGACTTTGAATTTGATTTAGTGAGAATGTCCGGAACATTATTTACATGAAATGACACTTTGTGTGGACAGAAACACAATGATTGAAATAATGAGTGACAATAATTAAAACTGCAGTGCGTTGCTTCAGCCACCCATGTTTTTGGATAAACACAAATAAACCGCATTCAGGTAGCTATAGTATAAGTAATTTAATTTCCCTCCCTTCATATCCTTTGTTATCCGATTAGAATGTAATTTTATCGACAGTGCTAGAGGTATATAAACCAATATAAATGCAGAATGTGGATAATTGCAGTTGATGTGATTTGTGTTCAGTAAACATATATCCATTGATATGTGCTTTCCAATAATATTCTGTTCTGGAGCCATTTCATATCGACAGGTATACATTTTATGTAGGGATAATTACAATTTACATTGGCGTAAATTATTTTCCAAATTATCTCATTTTTCGTTGATGTTGGCCTATAAAGTGGTTTCATTTGATGTAGTTTTAATAACGAAGCTAATTTCAATGACGTAACCAGATTAATAATTCTGGCTAGGCCCACATAGTACATGGTTTATACTGAACTATCTCCTTTTACGAGCCCGAAAATTTTTACACTCGAGATCCATGACTTAAAATCCCCGGAAGACTTGTCCATGGCTTACAGTCCCTCCCGGAGGACTTGTCCCTTGGAATTTTCCACCCTAAAAATCAATCAACCCTTGGCCAAATTTGAATTCCTATCCTCGGTACTAGAGGCAATGAAGATAAGCACTAGACCACCATAGTCGACTAATGTTTTTTAAATGCGTCGATTCTAGAAGAATCTGACTATCTGATTCTCGAATCTTTCACTCGAGAAAAGATAGCACTGGAATTCCAGTCGTGTCCAAAATGTGGATCTTCGTTATATTTTTATTTTACCAGGCAGAGTTAAGTCATTAAGGCCTTGTCTACTACTCAACTAGGCAAAAAAAAAAAAAGTTATTAGTCATATATCTAAATAACATAAAACATAAATTATTACATTATGTATCTATAATAAAATTATCTACAATATATGTTGATGTAACGAATACATTATAAAATGTATAAGATAGAAACATTAAAATAACGCTACTAATGACATAGAACAAAAATACCAGTTGGCTGCGGTGGACTAGTGGTTATGCTCCTTGCCTCTAGTTCCTAGGGTCGTGGGTTCATACCCGGCCGGGATCGATGGATTTTTTAGGACGAAAAAATCCAAGGAGCAAATCCTTGGGGAGGGACTTTAAGCCGTGTGTCCCGAGTCTGAAGATTTTCAGGCTTGTAAAATATCCTTAAGCCTGAATAAAGAGGCCTCTAAGCAAAATTTACCGACATCAACATCCTAGTAATAACTTAGTTGTCTGTTAGATGTCTCATTGGTTCGGTGTCTTGACAGCATGCCATCCATGACATCTATGAGCAAATAAAGTAACTAAAAATTAATTTGGTCTTTACAAAGGAGAGGCTATGGTTTAACAATGGGCTACGCCATTATAGATAGATAAAATGTAATCAGCGAATACCACTTGATCGTCCGCAATAACAACTATATAGTGTTATTTAAGGGCCTATAATTGTTTTTAGTATTAGGTTTTTTTAAACAGTGTTATTACAAGCTAAAAGTGTACTTACGTTTTACATTATTTAGAATAAAAGTTACGAAAACTATACTATGTATGTTCACGACTTACTCTTGCATATAAACGTCGTGAAATTAGTCGTTTTCTTGGTCTAAACTAGGTAATATGAGACGCTGGGAAGCTTATAAGCTTTCCTCTGCATAATCTTATAGTGTCTGTGGCGTTATTAAGAAGAAAGAAGGATATAAGTTGGATTATTGTGTGTTACAATCACTTCACATTTGAGGACAAACAGCTAGGAATCTTTGAGAAGTAGAGTCTGCTGCTAACTTGAGGCAAGTGGTTAAGTTAGCAAGTTTGAGGTTGTTGGGATTGTCTGGTTAACTTAGCGACAGTGCATGCTGCTCAAACTTGGGGCAAGTATCTCTACAAATGCAACACGGTATTGCCTGCAATTGTCGAAGGGGGGACATTAAACTAGAATTAGTTTAGTGTAGTCTGTATGGGATTACAATTTGCGGTAAAACAATATAATTATTCTCTTCAGCTCATTTGTAAATTTTATAATACATGAGAGGTTGATTTTTTCTCACTCTACAGAATGGAAGTAATATAAGAGCTCAGATTTTAAGCATGAATTCATTGTAATAAATATAAACAAGATGTCCTATAGATTGTGGAAAGCAACTGGAAGCGACCGCACCTATAATTCCCTAATAAAGCTGCAAAGCAAAGCATGAAAATGCTATGATTGCAGTGAAAGACCTGCCCTCGGGCAGAATTACTATGGATGATCTTACATATTCTGGGCTGCAAATGTACAGTTTTCTCAGAAAAAAATATTGTTTCGTGCAGAAATTAATTGGCACAATACTTTATAATGATAGCGAATATCGGTCTGACATTAAACTGTTAAACGTTCCATGCTGAAACCTACCTTGAAATTTCTTCGAGATAAGCGTTATGATGTACGAAGGCGCGTCAAAAAATGCGGTTTTTAACTGCTAGGCATTAAAATACAGCGCCAAATCATTTATTTAAATTATAGGTAAATGATACAACTCGCGAATTGGTAGATTGGTTAATCTTCACCACCTCTATTGGCGTAGCGTCCCGCCTTACTACACTTCGCTCTCATGCAGGGAGTTTATCTGCTCCTTACAGTGGGTTGTGATTGCTGGATTTTAGCTTCGATTTCTGTGCCCTGCAATTAAAAAACGGCAGATTTTTTTTTTTGTACGCGGCCTTGTATATCAGAACGCTTGTCTGGGAGAAATTTCAAGATAGATTTCGGCGTGCAGTGGTTGACACTTCACCTACGTATTTCACACAGGATATAAGAAAAATGGAATATTTTCCTTTGGTGTTTTGTAAACCCTTTGTCTGTTATAACAGACATTAAATTAAAAGAATAGTAAGGGAATGAAGTAAACATTTTTTTTTCACTCCAATACTAATAAAGGTCTGTTTTTTATTTGTTATAATGAATAACATGAATTTCCTCATTTTCCCAAGCGATCACAAGTTTTAAAATGCTTTTATGTAACTAAAATGGTGAAAATAATATTTTACACAAATTGATTACATAAATACAGTATATCCCAGCAGATTGAGTACAATTCTACAGTCTCTCATTACACGAAACACGGTAAGTCACTATATATTTGTCGATAATTTCAGGAGTTACTTTTTGTCGATGAGAAGAAATTATCTTTTTTATATTGTGAAAACGATCGCTCGACATCACATAGCGTCATTGATAGGTAAATACTTGAACGTGTTCCTTCAATCAAGCATTTGACATAATTTGTAAAACTATGTAATTATGTTTAAAATATGTTGTATTGATCGGAATATTTTTAATTGTAAAATATAATGGTTCTACTAGCTTAATTCGTTGAATTTTAACTTCTTAGATTGATAAATACTGAGGAAAGAACTATGTAATTACATAGAAATCCTGACTCTAGTTATAATGTAGAATTTCACTCATAAGTAATTTATAACTAATATAACTGTTTTATTCCCGATTCTCCTAGTTCTGTCTTTTCATAAAAATAATTGTTTTTGTTCACTCCTAAACTAATGATGGCCTACTTATCATTCTCTTTTTTTTTTTTGAAAAATTTTACTATAATGTTTTAATTACTGTAATATTAAAAGTAATAATGATTAAATTAGTATATGAGGAATTAATTTATATTTTATTTGATAAATTATTTTAAGGAATTAGGCAAGGCCTGTTTGAATTTACTAGAGAGGCCTTGGTATCCATTGACAACGGCATGTAATTGTTTAACCTGCTTCCCTAAAAAGTAATTGACTTAACTAGCAATGTAATTTTTTTTTCAAATGCCCCAAGTTGTCTTTCGACATTCCTGGTTTCTCTCCTGGCATGGCGTACTTGTAACCCACTTCTGAGGTTGGGGCGCCTGAAAGGCGGGGTTACGTTGCCCCGATGATATGTTGGGTGATGATGATGATAATGGTGCGCCAGGAGAGTCCCTAATCCTAAGTTTAACCTAAGATGAATATGAATGATGATGATTGCGATGGCCATATGATTTCGGGGACCTTTTGGACCTTAAAGTTTTCCTGACATTTGTCTTACAGGTGAGGAAAAACCCCGATAAAAACCTCACCCAGAAAAACTGTCCCGACCGGGGATCGAACCCGGGCCCGCTGTGTGACAAGGCAGCACGCTACCCCGAGACCACAGCGGTGGACCAATGTAAAAATGTTACGTACTTAAAATTTTATCGAGTAATACAATACAATTTTATTGTATCGCACTTATTTCTCATTTTGAAAATCCAAATTTATAGTGATTGAACAGTTGTTACAATTAGTATCATTATTAATCATATCTGTAATTAATATGAAGTCTAAAAACTGTTAAAATGCCTGTCACTAATTCAGACAACAATAAACAATTGCAGTAGTTTTATCAATAATCCCTTCCCTTGCTATCTAACAATTGAACTCTTCAAACCAAAAGTTTACACGAAATATAAAAATTGAAAATAATCATTAGTATAAGAGTGAACAGAATTATACGCAATTCGGGAAATAAGTACATTTCTAGTCTCGAACATATTTGCTTACCCCTCGCTAAAGTTAGGGATCAAACACCCTCGACTAGTAATATACAGTAAAACTTGCTTAATCCGTAACGTGAATAATGCGGAAACCTGTCCAACGTGAACAAATTTATTGGACCCGGCAAAATAATAGTAATTTTTCGTGTATTTATTTTGTATAAAACGGAATCTGTCCAACGCGGAAACGGAAGGATATTTCTACACAATTCATGAAAAAATGTTTATAAGGCGGAAAGATAGAGAGAAAAAGAAATTAATTTCCACTTAATTGAATTCCCGTTAGGCTAATTAACAATAAGTGGTGACTGATAACTCCTGCCTCCGGGAGAAGTATAGTTTCTACTTGTATCTGGAATTTTCTCTCTGCCTCACTGCACACAGGTTTTGCGAAATACAGGTTCATTTAACAAGTATTTGACGTGTGACATCTGTGTTACAAATAACCAATGCAATGTAAAATCTTAAATTATTTTAAGATCTGAGACGGATTCTGTACGTATCTTTCACAGGTAGCGTTCTGAATTTACGGAATAAAGATGGCTAAATGGCATGTATCATTGTCATTAAACGAAAAAAGTGAAAGTAATTGAAGATAAAGAAAAACAAACTCTCGATACGCAAAATAATGACTAAATTTAAATAATGTATAAGATTTTAAAACCCAAAGAAAAAATCATGAATGAAATGGTCAAATGAAGAGCAAAATAAATAAATAAATAAATAATAATAAAAATCCAACTAGGATTGGGAGTGTTTTACAAGTCGGCGATCAAAAAATCTCCGAATTTCCGGACCATAGTTTGTGAGTGAAAACCGAAACTGCATACTTTAATTTCAGGATACGCGCCTAAGAGACATTTTTAACGCTGACGAAACGGCACTGTTTTTTTCGCGCGTTACCGTCGAAATCGCTCGTACATACTATGCATTACTTTCCAGCGGCAGCGGAACTACAATATTAGTACATAAAAAGACATACGGTGCTCTATAATCTAATATTGGTTAATATTTTTTGTTTGTTTTTACGATGCGGAACGTTGTCTAATGTGGAAAAAATAATTGGTCCCATGCGATTCCGCTTTGAACAAGTTTTACTGTATTACTCCCCTTGTTGCGTACATAACTATTACTGATATTACATATGGAAAATGGGAACATACAGAGACGTATTATGTATGTCATTGAAAAATTCTAAAGACAGTTGTTCCGTTTCACTTTTCCTCTGTACTCTGACCAACACTCCCATCATTATAAAGTAATTCACCAATAAACATCTGTGCGAAAATATTTTTTTCTGACAAAACTGCAATTTTCGGTTCAAAATGCACGACATTTTGATTATATTTACCACAAGGATTTTTATACTTCAAATCTGCGCATTTATATTACTTCCACACTTCATAAACAACTCAAGATCGCTGTATTATCACGGGTTTGTGGAGAAACGTATAGATTGGATAGCTGTTAAAGGAAGGGAATTATTATTGTTCTCCTTTAATTTTCTACTCTCTCGGAATTGTTTTTATTGGTTGAATGACGGTGTTTTCTAAGACAGACGGTGTACGGAACAGTCAATACCGGGCGAGAGAAAGAAAAAAGACCAGTCAATAACAATCGAGAGATGTATAGCAAGAATGAAGACAGTGACGAATTGAGCTGTCAGAAAGTTCAGGTTAAAGATTACAGAACCGGTTGGGCGGAACCGGAAGCCTCACATTCGCCTTTGGGACACGCTTGATTAAGAGGTAAGGGTTTTCGTACTCCCTGTGGAGTCCTCTGAACACGATGCTTGCGTAAGAAGAAGAAGGTCTGAAGGAATTAATGGACCGTCACAGGTAATAAACCTAGCATCTCAGACACTTGAAAACTTTGTGAACGTATTCTTTCTCTTACTTGAGTCGTGTGGCATTTTTAGTTCAAACTTGATATAATAAGAATAGTTTAAAAAACTCCATGGCGCGACAGGCCCAGAGAAGGTCCTTGGCCTACTAGCCGGCTGCTGGACTCACATCTACATGTGTTAATCACAGATGTAGACGGTCATAACCCAGTGTAGGGGTTTCATGTGGTCAGCATGTCGGGTCCCCCAGCCGTTATATCAGGTTATCTCAACACAAATGTCTCATGATGCTGGGTGGGCACCGGTCAAGGTATCTTGTGTGGGATGCGGAAGAAAAATAATTCTTAGATTTTGTAAATTGCGATGTGCAGGAGATCTGGTTTAATACGAGAAATGAAGAAGAGACAAGGAAACTTCTTATAGGAAAACCAGTGGGAAAGCGCCGAGTAAGTAGGCCAAGAATGAGGTGGTAGAATAACATTAACCACCATTTGTAAGTGAATTATGTAGGGAATGATTAAAAAAATAGCTTAGGATAGGGATGTATAGAGAGCATGTCCGCGCAACCATGAATCTCCGGATTCGATAGTGTCAGAAAGTTAGTTATCATAAGTAATGTCACGAGTGATTTCCTAATCTTCGATAAACTTTACGAAGTGACGAGTGAATTTATCATAAGTAATGCCACGAGTGATTTCCAAATTATCGATAAATTCACGACTCACGAAGTGAGTCGTGAATTTATCTAGAGAATTTGGAAATCAAGAGTGGCATTTGTTAGGACTATTTAACGAATAAAATTAAGCTGTTTACTCACAAATCATTATTTAACTATAGTTATTTTAAAATATTTATATATTTAATGTAAACGGTGATGTTTGAAAACAAATGAGAAACGATAGGTACGCTTCATCTGCTTCTTTTGTTTATCACTGCAACCAGATCATACTATTTATTGCCAAAGGAACGCAATATTGTAAGAATGCTCTCTAGTGGAGAAAAAATGAAACACATCAAACTGTATATTAATTCATTTCTGATGTCGTATGATGTAAATATGACAATTATAATTTTCTGGATTGTTACCTGGGGAAAAATACATTTAACAAAGTGCAATCACGGGTTTCTTTTTTTGGTGGTATAATAAATTGCTACAAATGTTTTTATATTAACTCCCGCATGCGGTATGTGTTGACATTCATGCACTATATATACAATCTGGTAGCCGTATTTCTCACAGGCTCAGTCACTGCAAAATAATGGTCAGACCTGTTCAGAATATTAAAAAGGAGGAGCTTTCTTTAATATGGTAATTATAACACTGATAAATATTTCGTGAAACACGACTCTGATTGGTTGTAAAACAGAAATCATTGAAACGTGATTGGTCATTGACTCCCATTTGGGGCATGAATTAAATAGTCTAGAGGATTTGGAAATCAAGAGTGGCATTTGTTAGGACTATTTAAAGAATAAAATTAAGCTGTTTACTCAAAAATCATTATTTAAATAGGCCTATAGTTACCGGTATTTAAAAATATTTATATATTTAATGTAAACGGCGATGTTTACGGCCCATTACAGTCTACGTGACTTAACTATTCTTATTATATCTGGTTTCCTATAAATACCATGTTGTTCACTGTTATGTAGTCGTCTCCACTCATCTGTCTGTTCATCTCTCTTTTGTCCAAAATTTTTCCTAAGAACTTTATTCTTAAATACCCGTAATGTCCTTTCCTCTCTTAAAGTAAGAGTTCCATGTTTCACATCCATATAATATAACTGAATAATAGTTTTATATATTTTCAGTTTAACGTTTTTTGAAAGGAATTAGGACGTCAAAGGTCCCTGTAATGCATTATTTCCAGAATTGAGCCTATGTTTAATTTCTTTGTGCATCGCATTCCTATTTGTGATTATTGTTCCTAGCTATTTGAATTCAGGCACTTCCTCAAAATTTCCCTCATTGCTCATTATCTGTCCGTTTCCATTATATAATGTATTTCTATGTGTGGCTATGTATTTAGTTTTATTGATATTTACTTGCAAAAAGAGCTAAAGAAGACAGACCAATGTACGGGAGAAGAACAAGAGGAAGACCAGCCAAGAGATGGATAGACAGTGCATGCACATCCAATACGTCTTCCACCGAGGAGTGATTTTGGAAATAAACTGGATGAAAATCCTACAAATTATGTTTAAGAAGAAGAAGAAGAAGATATTTACTTCCAGTCCCAATTTATTTGTGTTACCCAATAGCGTGTGCGTGTTTTCATTTAGTATCCCCTCGCTATCGCCATCTCAGATACTAATTTTATTATTTTCAAATATTTTTAATGAGACAACCTTATTAGTTTCATTTCCCCTGTATTCGGTAAAATGAAGAGAAATTTAAAACAATCTAAAATAAATCTTACGGTATCTGTATTAATTAATATGCAAAATTATTCAAATGGTTGGTCATTGCAAACTAATTTTGTGGAACAGTTGAGAATTGGCTGTAGTATTTCGCGTGCAGCGGGTAGCATAACCTCTCGTTTTGACATCCAATTACCGGCTGTCCGTCATTTACAGCCCGCCAACTTGCAATGCATTAATTTTAAAATTCAAAATGTTAGTTTTTTAATTTCTAACTCTCGCCACAGAGATGACAACAACTGGAAATTGAATTTAAATTACTCATATCACTTGACGCAAACGTCCGCCATTATTATAGTATGCCCTAATTGTGGTTTCAAATTTATTGATGAAGAAATTTAAATACAGTGAATCACCTACTGTACTATAAAACTTTGTTTTTATTTACCTGAAATGGATATTTGACAGCCTCTGTGATACAAACGTTACCGCGGTTTGCTGGATTCTCAGGGACTCGGGTTCAACTCACAGTTATACCATAAACATTTTAGGGCTATTCTATGCCACCGTCCTACCTGTGAATATTCGTTCGGAGAACAAGTGACTACTAGCGTCATGTTGGCCATATGTTCCCGCCAATTGCCAACATGTTTACGAACATATAAGGAGATTCCATCCCAGGAGTCCACCTACATTATTGGGTAAGTTAGGGTAAAAAAAATAAAGATGTGTTGGACAAAGTGGGCGAAGGAAGGAAGATCAGTGCTGGAACTGATAAAGAAGAGGAAAATAAATTGGATTGGCCACTGGTTAAGAAGAAACTGCCTGCTGACGGATGCCTTAAAAGAAATGGTCAACGGAAAGAACCTGCTTACAGGTACAGTCCAAAGATGAAGTGAATGAAAGTGCGGGAATAGGTATGAGAGGGGAAATCCAATCAAACATGCCCACAAATAAAGGAGCAGTCATATGTCACGCATCAGTGTGATTCATTTCATGAGTATTCTACTGATGATTTGCATAAGACTTGGAACTAGCACGCCCGCTGAGAGACTGAAAGGTTCATATAGTACAATCCTTCGTGAGGTAATATGCTGCGTAAGACATTTCTCGTGGTTGCTTTTTTCTGAGCTGTGGACTGTGGCTTCACCCCGTTCTGCAGCAGCCATATATGTTAATGTTGAACGTAAAGCAAGTATTATAGTTCATAATTTTGTATTTAATATGCATTTGTTTATTTTATCTCGGATTTAGGAACTTATTCTCTCGATTGGAAGTTTAACCTCTCCCTTGATAAATGCTAAAACATATTCTTCTTCTTCTTCACGGTTTAGGCTTATTTACTAGCCTGTTCCGACTCCAAATTGCTGCTCTTTCCATCTTTCCTTGGTATTCCCAAGCTTCTTCTTCCTCGTGGTGTATAGTTGTATGCTGCTTTTGGTATTCTATTCTCAGTCGTCCTTGCCAAGTGTTCTTTCCAGTTTGTTCTGTATTTCTCTATTGTTGAGTTTAATTATTCTATTTTAGTTGTTGTCTTATTTCTGTGTTATGTTTTTGTCTGTTCTAATGCTAAAACATGGTCCTTAATATATCTCTTTTGTGAAACCCACGGCTTTAGTTCCCTTTCGAAGAACCAATACTCATGATTTATCAACAACAGCGCTACAGCTTGATTCGAGCCTCGGCTTCCCTCAGAATCATCTTCCAGATATCTCTGTCTCTAAAGAAATCAGCCACCATTCTTCGATTCTCAGCTCCCTCAGATCCTTCAAAATTCCACCTATCCAACGCAGTCTCGGTCGTCCCACATTTCTTTTTCACCAAATTTACATTCCATAATTTTCTTGGGTATCTCATGTCCATTCATTCTTTGTATGTGCCCTGTCCATCGCAATCTTCAAACTTTAATTGATGTAACCACATCAGGAGACTTGTACAACTGATAAGGGTCAGAGTTAGGTCTATATCTTATACGCCATTCTCCCTTGTCGCATAGTGGACATTAAAATTTTCTTAAATTATTTTCAAATGAACTCAATCTTGATATATCGGTCTTGGTAAAGGTCAATTATGATTTATACATCCTGAAAAACCCATCGACCTCAGCCGGGCTTGAAAACGCGAATTGGAATCAGAAGCTAAGTGACTTTTTATATAGGATAATGACCTAAACTATGACTTTGTCGCAGCGTTCGATTCATTTTCAACTCCGCCGATTTGGTTATATTTCCAAACACTTCAATAATCTCGCTTAGCTCTGGCTTGGTGACTTATTTTCAAGCTTCTGAATTCCTACTCTCCTAGTTACCTGGCTTCTAGATTTTAGAAGTTATTTTTTTACCATAATATTAACACTAGATCACAAGATAAGTCTGTTAACAATCCCTTTCCACAGCACTTCCTCTTATTCTACTTCTTTCACAGTAGCCTCTGCCCGCTCCTCGAATTCTCTCCCTCAATATATCAGGGGTTGCCGCACACTTGACACCTTTAAGTCACGCTTTTACAATTACTTGTTAAGGTGGCTCAAGTAATTTTGACCAGTATACAAACATTGTTGCTTGCAACCGAAATCTAGACTCACATGAAAAATTCACAAACAAAACATCACCTTTGAAAATAAAATTTTACGAAACATTACTAGTGCTCTTAATGGAGATGAGGGATGGAGTTTAAAAAAGAACAGATAATTATGAATGTTGTAATAAGAGCCAGACGTGGTAATAAATAGTGAAGAGTAGAAGACTACAATGGATTATTCAATCATTACTTCAAAAGAAATCAAATGTAACAACAGTTTGTAGACATTTATCCACGATATAAAATATCATTAGACAGACCAAAACTACTTAGGAAAGACCAAATGTAGCAAGATCTCACACGGGTAGGAGGCCACTTTGGAAGAAATGGTCAACAAGGAGTTGTGGAGGACCTTTGTTAGTGAGGAAAAAAATTATTGATTGAATGATTGTATGGAATCATTGTCCACTCAACATCGGAGCGATTTTGGTAGCTATGATATGTAGCGTCTTCAGCTTTAAAAATATGCATCGCCTGTTATGTTAAATAATTCTACGAAACAAATTATCGAAAGTTGACATAGAACATGGCAGTTCAACTTCTCTAAACTACACGAAATTAGAAATCCATTCTGGTTTTAAAATACATAGTCACAAAAATGTAAAAAAAAAAGTATACAGTATATTACCCAATTATAATTTTGACATTTCAGTAACGCCCATATTCTGAACGACAATACTGCCCCTAGGCGCTAAGCTGCATGATACAAAATTTATATTAGTATATGTGAAGATCTAGCTTCACAGCCGTTTGTTGAAAAAACACTGAATCTCTCATAGGACTGATGGCGTTTACATTTTTCTTTAATAATGGGGCTATATTTAAAGATTTGGCGCTAAAATTGTGCGTACACTTACTTCATGAACCAATGCAACAGATGATTCAAAACTCATTTTTAATGGCATTTAGCCGGTTGAAGCATAAAGCCGTCAATTGTATGTTGCCGAATGTAAAGTAAGTAAAGTGATCCCACAACAGGCCCGGAGGCCCTTGGGGTAGTAGGAGGTTAAGGCTCCCACTTTTTCTAGACAATCGACACTTTATGTGAGCCGGGTTGTCAGCCCTGCGTGACAGCCGCCTTTACCCCAGAACAAGCGTCTGGTACTCATTTCCGTTAGAGGCTGAGTCGACCCCAGGGCCATAGTGCCGCCAGAGGATTTGGGTCAGTTTAAAAATCCTGACCCCAACGGGACTTGAACCCTCGACCCTCCAGCTTGTAACTCAGTGCCTTAACCACTACGCTACGGCGTGCCCCTGTTCCGAATGTAGCCGAATTATTTTGTTTCTGTTAATTTGGTATTGCTTCGGAAGTCATGGTTATGCACAGTATTCCATTTAACGGCATTCTATACGTCTAATATCGTTAGCGTCTACATTCAAATCCATCCATAGTAAGTCTGCCCGAAGGCAGGTCCTTCGCTGCAATCATAGCATTTCCATGCTATGCTTGCAGCTTTACTAGGGAATTGTAGGTGTGGTAGCTTTCCGTTGCTTTCCACACCGGTGAAGGATGATGATGTTGATGATAATAATGATGATGATGATGACCATATGATTTCGGGCACCGTTTGGGCCTTAAAGTTTTCCTGACATTTGTCTTACAGGTGAGGAAACCCCGAAAAAAACCTCACCCAGAAAAAACTGCCTCGACCGGGGATCGGACCCAGGACCGCTGCGTGACAAGGCAGCACGCTACCTCGTGACCACAGCGGTGGACACCTAAATTCAAATATAAGCTTAAAAAGAGCTGACTTTTTCTTTCAGAGTCATCATATATTAGACTGCATGTTATTTTCCTGGCAATTAATCTAAGACATGGGATCATCAGCTTTATTTCTCCTCCGAAGGAATCCAAATTCAGGATTTTACGCCTTGAAGAAATCCATGAACTCCAGCCTCGTATTAATCCGCGTATTTCAGAACCAAAGTGTAGCATGTTAAATACTAAACCATCGGAACCATAATACTTCACTGCATATAGTCTCCCTGTGTATATCCGTACATCACCAATTCAGGAATTTGTGTTTTCTTGAGGGAGTTACATAACCAAAATAATTTAGTTACCCTGATTTCCTAGCAGAAGGGGCATTAAAACAAGGTTATCGTAAAATATTGTAGGAAAAAACAGAAAGAAGGGTCCGGTAGGTAAATCAAGAATTAATTGGGAGAATAACAAGTAGTTAGCTCATCGTCTCAAATAGAAACTATGTAGGCAAATTACTTATTACTTGGATGGGAAAGGCCATTCAAATTTTGCTCAGAGGCACTAATTTAAGCTTGAGTTTTTTAAGGAGCCTAAAAAACTTCATATTCGGAACTCACGGTTCTCTTCTGAAAGTCTTGTCCCTTGGATTTTTCCATCCTAAAAATCAACCATCGTATTTAACATACATATATATGATAAAAGTTCTTTGATTTTTTAGTTCAAATTAAAAGCCTTTGTGGAGTCATTTAAGTAATGTAAAAAAACTTATTTCCCAACATGCAAAATGTATAGACCTTATTTTAACAACAACAAAAAAATGGAAAAATAACCAGTTCATACCATCCTCTTTTGTTAAAGAGGGTTATTAAAAATACACAACGTTTCCAATATTAGAATTGTGTGGGCCATAATTAAATTGAAGAAAAAAAATGGGGAGTCAACTTCGCCCCAATGGCTGCTACACTAGTAATTTCGTAACGTTTTTATTCAAACCAAAGGATAGTAAACAACTTTTATAAGATTCTTGATGTGTTCCGTTGAGGTATTATTCAAAATTAAAATATAAAATTATGGAATATTCACCTGAAAGGTCCGTCTCCTCAACTCAATTATTTAACTGTAGCGCTTTCGGGACTTGTCCCATCATCGGCAGGATTCAAAGCTGGTGTGTCACTGAAGATATGGTAGAGGGGGTTACATATATTAGGTTCGTTTTCGTTTTTCATAACAACGACAATCTGATAAACGAAAACGAACCAATACATGTAACCCCCTCTACCAGATCTTCAGTGAAACACCAGCTTTTTAAATACTGCCGATGATGGGACAAGTCCCGAAAGCGCTACAGTTAAATAATTAATTAAGTTTAGGAGACGGACCTTTCAGGTGAATATTCCATAATTTTATATTTTAATTTCAAAGGATAGTAGCTAGTAATTTCGAAACGTTTTTATTCAAACCAAATGATAGTTTCACTTACAACTAATGCCCTGAGGAATCAGACCTCCTTCAAACTCACTGAATCTATTTCGTATATATAGCGCATATACTACAACATGTACCACCTGCGGTTGTTAATGTATTTTTATATTTAAAAAATTGTCTATATTGTTGTAAGTTCATTAACCAATATTTTTTACACGAAATAATGTCCCCTTTTTTTCTAAACATGATAATAATATTCTTCTCACCATAATTATTACATTACATACTTAGTACAAGAAAATATCCGAATGTGGGCAAGCGATCTGAAGATTCAAAATATCATTGGGCATAACTATGAAACTTAATTATTTTTTTCTCCAGAACTAAATTTAGCCTATTCTTTGTATTTTTATAACCTGCTTGAGTGGTAGAGAAGGCCTTAAGTCCTTAATTCTGCCAGGTAAAATAAAGCTAACTAACTCTAACTCACTGGCACTATCGAACCCGTAGGTTCATGGCCGCGTAGATATAAGCTCTCCATATATCCCTATCCTGAGCCAATGTTATCCAATCATCCCCTGTATAATCTACTTCCCTCAAATCATAGTTAATGTTATTCTCCCACCTCATTCTTGATCTACCAACTGGACGTTTCCCCTCTGGTTTTCTATAAGAAGTTTTCGTGCACCTCTTTCATTCCCCATTCGTGCCACATGTCCTGCCCATCGCAGTCTACGAGACTTAACTGTTCTCATTATATCTGGCTTCCTATAAAGGCCACGTAATTCAATGTTATGAAGTCTTCTCCATTCACCTGTCTGTTCACCTTTCTTTGGTCTTAACATTTTTCTAAGAACTTTATTTTCAAATACTCGTAATCTCCTTTCCTCCCTTAAAGCAAGAGTCCATGTTTCGCATTGATATAATATAACTGGTAGAATAATAGTTTTATAAATTTCCAGTTTAACGTTTTTTGAGAGGAGTTGGGAAGTGAAGAGTCTCTGTAATGCATAATAACATTATTATTATTAATATTATTATTATTATTATTATTATTATTATTATTATTATTATTATTATTATTATTATTATTATTATTATTATTATTAACATGGTCAATACTAGTCCACCAGCACTGACTGGATTGATATGGAAGAAGAAATATGGAAAACTCAGTTAAAATATTGGTCAATTTTCAACCTGAGACTCATGCACATATTTACTCTGTCTCTAACGATCGCAATTAGCAACACAAACTTTGAATGTGAAGTAATGGAAATCAAGGGCAAGGTAAATTCTAAATAAACTTTCTATAATACCTACACAACATGTACCATAAAGAACTAGTTTCTGTATAACATTATCACATGGAACGGGTATCTCTTGGAGAGTAAAAACACAGAAAAGTCAGAGATTATCTCTTCCGGGCCACCAGTTTCCATGAAAAGGAAAATAAAATTACATTAAAATGGGGAGGATTTCACGCTATTTTGAAGCTGTAGCGTTTTATAAGCGACACAAAATTGTAGCGCTTTTGTAAATGACTGATAACGTCCTGCATTGCCATGTGGGTTGATATTAAAATGTCACACTTGAATGTCAGCATCTTTTTTATTTACACAGTACACTGACACAGAAAAATGCTATGCTAAGTTTACACGCTAAAGATAAAGTAATAACTGACATTTAAAATACCTGAATAAAATGAAAGTAATAGAAAGTTTAATATTTTTATTATTTCACGATAAAATGTCACTAAACAAATTTAAATAAACAGTCTTATTGAGTAATATACAGATTTTATATCACGTAATACTGTATATGTGTGTTCTAATTCCATCAAGTGCAATTTTACGTGTTTCGGGTTCCGCGCTGGCAGAATAAATGGCGTTAATATGGTATATTTTCAATTTACGCACCACTTCGACAGATCACCTTACATACTTACTTACTCACTGGCACCATCGAACCCGTTGGTTCGTGGCCGCACGGACATAAGCTCTCCATACATCCCTATCTCGAGCTAATGCTTTCCAATCATTGCCGGTATAATCTACTTCCCTCAAATCATAGTTAATGTTATTCTCGCACCTCATTCGTGGTCTGCCAACTGGGCGATTTCCCTCCGATTTCCCTACAAGAAGCTTTCATGCATGTATTTCATTCCCCACATGTGCCACATGTTCTGCCTATCGCAGTCTACGAGACTTAATGTTCTTATTATATCTGGCTTCCTATAAGGACCATGTAGTTCGCTGTTGTAATCTTCTCCATTCACCTGACTGATCATCTCTCTTTGGTCCAATAATTTTATTCTCAAATATTCGTAATCTCCTTTCCTCCCTTAAAGCAAGAGTCCGTGTTTCGCATCCATATAATATCCATCCATCCATAGTAATTCTGCCCGAGGACAAGTCTTTCACTGCAATCATAGCATTTTCATGCTGTGCTTTGCAGCTTTACTAAGGAATTATAGGTGTGCTAGCTTACCGTTGCTTTCCACACCGGTGAAGGACGATGATGATAATGATAAGGATGATGATGAAGGCCGGATGATTTTCGGGGACCGTTGGGCCCTAAGCTTCCTGACATTTGTCTTACAGGTGATGAAAAACCCCGAAGAAAACCTCACCCAGGAGCCTGTACCGACCGGGAATCGAACCCGGCCCGCTGCATGACAAGGCAGCACGCTACCTCGAGACCACAGCGGTGGACCCATATGATATAACTGGTAGAATAATACTTTTATATATTTTCAGTTTAACGATTTTTGAAAGGAGTTGGGATGACAAAAGTCTCTGTAATGCATAATAACATGCATTTCTAGAATTGAGCCTATGTTTAATTTTTTTGTGCATCTCATTCCTATTTGTGATTATTGTTCCTAGGTATTTGAATTCAACCACTTCCTCAAAAAATTTCCCTCATTTGTCATTAGCTGTCCATTTCCATTATATAATGTATTTGTATGTGTGACCATATATTTAGTTTTATTGAAATTTACTTCCAGTCGCAATTTATTAGTGGTGTGTGCGTGTTGGCCTTTAGTATCTCTTCGCTATCGCCCAGTAGTACTATATCATCAGCATAAACTAACAGCTTATTAATACCATTGGGTTGTAGAGATAATGTATTCTTGTATTGTTTACAGAGAGGAGTGTAGGATGAGTGTATACTTATGTTGACAACCGTAAAAGGTGACATGTAACATTATGTTGATACTTTATTATAAACTCTTTTTTTAAGTATACTAAGTGGTACTATCGATACCGTAGGCTCATGGCCGCGCGGATATAAGCCCTTATATCCATATCCTGAACCAATATCTTCAAATGATCCCTGTTTAATTTATTTCCCTCAAATTATGTATAATATTATTCTCCCACCTGTCGAACTCGTAGGCTCATGGCCGGGCAGATAGAAGCCCTCCATACATCCCTACCCTGAGCCATTGTCTTCCAATGTTGTCTGTATAATTTACCTCAAATTATGTCTTATCCTATTCTCCCACCTCATTCTGGGCCTACCTACTGGACGCTTTCTTTTTTATTTTCCTACAAGGCGTTTCCTGGCCCATTGTTCATTCCCCATTCGTGCCATATGTCCTGCTCATCGAGTATAAGAGACTTACCTGATCTTATTACATCTGGTTCCCCATAAAGATCATGTAGTTCTCTGTTAAATAGACTTCTCCATTTCACTTCTCTGTTAGTCTCTCTTTTTTTTTCAAAAAACAATTCTTCTTCCTTTCCAAAATTAGGTCATTGCGACCTGTTCCAGTCTCATGTCCATCGTTTCCTTGGCCGTCCCAAAGATGTTGGGCTGGTAACCCACCCAAATAAAAAAAAATACTCAGAAGTGCGAATACGAAATCATTATCCTAAAAACCTTATTTTCAATTTTTTTTTAATATCTATGAAATAAGTTTTCCCTATATTTAACATGATACGTTTATTGTATATCACACAGCCTTTGGTTACAGATTTTGGCATTGCTTTTGGTGTCAAATTTTATGGCTCGGAACGAATTTGGAGATAATGGATCCTAAAGTGGCATTGGGAAGGATCTGAATCAATAGCGCACTCAGGAAGAAAGGGTTTATCGCAGTTCCTCCTTTTTACCCTTTCCCCGTTACTTTTACAATGATTTGAAGGCACTTTGACCTACATTAAAAATTTATCTGTGACGTCATGTGCCAACACATGAGATTAACAATTTTAAACGTCATTTTTATAAGAGATGATTCTTTAAACTCCGCTCTACTTCTGCAAATGAATTGTTTAAGTCCGAGTCGATCACCACTTTTCATGATGAGTTTTCAATTGAGATCATTTGAGATCAAGATCTAACGCTATGTTCAATTTGAAATATAATCTACGAAATGTTAAAACGTTTAATTACAATTGAAACGTGCATTCGCAAGCTTTCATCATTATACTGTAAATTCTGAACTCAGGTTAATATAACAACAGACAGCACTGTGTGAAAAACAGGTCATAACTAACTAACTCACTGATATTATCGAACCGATGGTTCATGACCGCGCGAGCATAAGCTCTCAATCCATAACTTTCTGAGCTAATGTTTTTCAATCATCCCCTGTAGAATTTATCTCAATCAAATTATAGTTAATATTATTCTCCCACCTCTTTCTTGGCCTATCTACTGGGCATTCTCCCTACAAAGAATTCCCATGCCCCTCTGTCATTCCCCATTCGTGTCACATGTCCTGCCTACCACAGTCTACGAAACTCAGATCAATACGACATAAAATGCATTTATATGAATAATTGTCCATCGGTTAATTACGAATGAGGGAAACTTTGAGGAAGTGCTGAATTCAAATATCTAGAAACAATAAATTACAAACCGGAATGAAGTGCAGAAATAAATTAAACATAGGGTCAAATCTGGAAATGCATGCTATTATGCATTACAAGCCTAGTGTCTTTCCAACTTCTCTCAGAAAACATTAAACTTAAAACATATAAAACTTTTATTCTTTCTATTATATTAGGATTCCAAACATGGTATCTTACTTTAAGGGAGGAGAAAAGATCACGAGTATTTGAGAATAAATTCTTAGGAACATTTTGAACCAAAAAGGGATGAATAGACAGGCGAACGGAGAAGACTCCATAACAGTGAACTGCATGATTTTTGTAGGAAACCAGATGTAATAAGAGCAGTTAAATTCGTAAACTCCTATGGGCGGAGCATGTGGCACAAATGGGAAATGGAAAGATGCATGGAAACTGAGGAAAACCGAGAGGAAAACGGCCAGTAGGTAGTCCAAGAATGGGGTTATAACATTAACCTTGTTTTGAGGGAAGTAAATGTTTCAGCAGATGATTGAAAAACATTAGCTGAGGATAGGGTTGTATAGACCTTATGTCCACGACCATGAAGCTTCGGGTTGTATAATGACAGTGAATTAGTTGTTGTTTGATGATTAATCATCATCATCCGCAGCAGTACAGAACAACCCTGGATGGGTCAACACTTCCTTCAGAATTTTTTCTTCAGACAATTTTTCTCTGGCAACCGTCCACCATATATTGAGTTTTAAAGATTTGACATCCTGCAGTACTCCATGTATCCATCTCAAATTCGGACCTCCGGTTTTCCGTCTTCCTTCTGGCTTACCAACTTCTAACTATTTCAATTTTGGCCATATTCTGGGTATGTCCTGCCCATGTCTTGGTCTGTTTAATTTAATACCTGGTAATGATGTTTGATGATTTAAACAACTCATTTGATTCTCTGTTAAATTTCATTCGTCACTCTCCATTTTCCTTAATAGGTCCATATATCCTTCTGAGTATCTTTCTTTCAAAAACAGTCGAACGAGATTTGTCACGTTCAGTCAGAACCCAGGTTTCACTCCCGTAAATTAGCAGTGGTTTAATTAGTATTTTATCATTATCATTATCATCATCATCCAGGGATTAAGCTTGTTGGCTCGTTCCGGTTTCATGAAAGTTAGAATTGTTAAAATTGTTAGTATTTATATAAACTAGTATTTGGTTCCGCATGTTAGATATTTTAATTTCAAATACTCTTTTGCGCGATAGTGCAGTTTCTCGTACTTACAGCAATGGCGATCATGATTGAAAGTTCAGCTTCCTACATTTCGGGGTTGCCAACCTAAATAACTATTCTGTAATAAAATAACTATACTGTAATATTACATATTACAAAACGCGTGTGGGAAGTAAAACAACTGCCCTATATGTATACTACGTACAGTGTATATACAAAAAATATCCAAAAGGTAGTGTTAATATGCATTATACGAAACAAATCACTGCATTTTAAATGAACTGAACTTTATTTGAAACAATATAAACAAATAAATACGTACTTGCGCAATTTTATCAGGAATTTATCTCACGGCCTCCTGTAGTTTCAACTAATAAACATTGCCCACACTATTAACGTCAGTCAGTTGTTTATAATGAACGCAAATATTTCAGACAAAGATGTTATTATTTTACTATTATCTATTATTTTGAAATCACCATCGCGCAAAACATAATGTACAACGCACGTTTGTGAAGTGTTTTACAAAATATCGGAAATTAAAAACCTCTCTATTGCTCAATTTTTAAACATTTTCCTCGCTTCTGTAAAAACCACTTCCCAACCTCGCATCGTAATATACTATTTTTAATTATTAAAACTCCAAGGTATATTAAATTATTTACTTTCTCAAATGTATGATTCTGTATCTTAAAATGTTGTTCAGTTTTTCTGTACTTTGACGATTGTTAGGACTGTAACATTTTAGCAATGTGATAATGTACTATACCGGATGTGCATTATAACTGGCTAGCATGGACAATTGAAGTTGCATAGAGGGGTCATATAGTGTCAGTCCCCTAATTACACACGTGATGTCCTCTGTGCTGTCAACAAGAGGGGAAAAATTGCATGTTAACTGTTAATTGCCATTCTCCATATAACATCGTTTTGAGGTTGAATGAGTAATTTGAAATACTGCCTTAGTCTATCTGTGACTGTCCTAGTTACAATTTGTCCGCTTGTTAGCGATTATTACACTGTTATAAATGATTGATAGTCAATTGTTATAAACCGCTTTTGAAATTTGAGTACGACAAATGGGAACAGGAACGAGTTGTAAAATAGTCGTGCATTTCTCTCTTCAGTTAAGGTGATAATCACTGTTTAATTAACAGTGATTAGTGCTTAGCGATTTGTTCATGCGCGAAATTGCTGAGCGATATAACATGCAATATCATTCATTCTATGACACTTATTATAATTTTTTTGTAGTCTAATTTCATTAGTAATTTCTATAAGATACCGTTTCTTTATCTCATTATTTTCCTTTGTTTTTATATACACTAGACAGGGACAATTTAATATGTCTTGCTTGTATACATTTTATTATTAGTTTTAGTCTTAATTTTAACTAACATTAACTGGTTGCATTATAGATCGTAATATAATAGATATATTTTCGATCAAATTTTTATTTAGTATTTAATATCACAGTTAATTGATATTGTTATATTCTGATGTAATATATGTTTGTCCTGGTGAGTGGAAGAGAAGGCCACATGGTCTTAACTCCACCAGGCTAAAGAAATCTAATCTAATCTAATCTACTATGTAATACCCGGCGTGCGCTGCTACGCCTAAATAAATGATAACGTGTTTTTGCGTTTAGTTGAATAATTAAAAGGGGGAAAAATAAATACATTTAAAGCATTATTTTAGATACCCCGTGCTGATTACACGGCTTTGCCCAAGAATCTACTTATACCCATCTTCTTGGCATAAATTAGCTGAAAGACGAAAATTGTGTCTTTATGTTTAGTTGAATAAGTGAAAGGAAGAATAATTATAAATTTGCTCTCTTCGTTATTGCAGCTAAAACAACCAGTAAACTAATTAATTCTATTTACAAACTACCTTTCATACAATCCAAATTGTAAATAAAATTTCATCTTCCAAAATTTAATATTCCAGCAATCACTGTAAGTAATACCATATCGTAATTATTTTTTGATACTCCATGCTGATTACCCGACGTTCCCCGGGAATCTACGGGTCCCAATGTTCTTGGCATAAATACGCTGAAATACAAAATTCGTTAAGATACCCTCCATGCGCTGCTTTTCTTGCGCGGGAATCTACTTACCCCGATATTCTTGACATCAGTTAAAGACAAAAATGGCTACTGTGAGTTATCCGTAAATGATAAACATATACTGTCGCGGACTTTATAAAAGAGTTTTCTTAGATGTTCAACTCTGTGTACATTATTCATTTTGTGTATTTGTTACGGTTTAAGCAGCGTGAGCCATTTTAACGTCAAAGGAGGGACTTTTTTTTCACGTTTTTCACTACAAAGGGTGATTTTTAGGGGTGCAGGGGTTAAGTATTACCGTATGACTCTCTTATAGCCTATGTTCATCCCGGGAATCTCCTGAACATTTTGCAAAAAGCCCCATCAGAATCGGGTCAGCGATTAGGCAGCGCATAAAATACAAACAAACATTCATTTATATATATATATGGATTCTTGATAGTGATACTGCAATTTGTAGGCCTATTAATTTCGCTATTAATTCAACACATCCAGCTTTCCACGCCTCTTCTATTTCATCATCACTGCACACATCGTCTAAAACTTTCTCTATAATCAGAAAAATAAATCCCAAATCAAATTGCTTTTACAGTTTTAACAAATATAAGATGACAAGTAAAGTTCATATCAAATTCCGTTGAGGTGAAGTCATATGATGAAAGTTAAAAATTAAAATGTACCTGTTGGTAGGTGCCGTCGTCCTCAACTTTAACAAAGATGACATGACCAACAATACTTATTATTTCTCCATAGCAAACACGTATTGCCGATTCACCTTCTGAAATCTAACATTTATCTTCAATTATATTTATTAAGTCCACCGCTGTGGTCTCGAGGTAGCGTGCTGCCTTGTCACGCAGAGGGCCCGGGTTCGATTCCCGGTCGGGACAGGCTCCTGGGTGAGATTTTTTCGGGGTTTTTCCTCGCCTGTAAGTCAAATGTCAAGAAGCTTTAGGCCAAAGGTCCCCGAAAATCATCTGGCTATCATTCTTATCATCATCATCCTTCACCGGTGTGGAAAGCAACCACACCTATAATTCCCTAGTAAAGCTGCAAAGCATATGCGTGAAAAGTGCTATGATTGCAGTGAAAGACCTGCCCTCGGGCAGAATTACTTTGGATGGATAGGCCTATTTATTAATATTTAGGCCAATATCTTAGTTACTAAAATAAATACACATAGTGCAAAAAATAGTATGCAATACTCACGTGGTAAACACATAACGGAATCTCGGAAATAAAAAAAAAAAAAAATCTCGGCGCAAGCGCCTCTTTTTTTTTTTTTTTTTTTTTTTTTTTCCCTCGATCCGTATCAAGTGTTCACCACACTCGTATCGGAATATACTATTACAGAACATTGGATTTTATTTTTTTTATACTTGAAAATATGTCATTAACAGATTTTCTCATAAAGCGATACCTTTATAAAGAGGTGTAAGTAAGCGCATAATGGAAGTGTTTGACGTACTCAACCTTTTAAATAGAAAATATTCATTAAAAAATACAACACTCTTGTGTTTGATGTTGAAATTTGAACCTGTTAGCAAGTGCTCTTAGATATTATTAAAAAAAACATACGCAGCATTATAATTATCACATGTTTCAACCTATTGAGAACATTTACTAAATTACATATTTCCTTCTTTTCTCTTTATATATTATGTATATCAGAAATTCTACAGTTATTGATCTTTTTTATTACCAAACCTTCACAGCTCTTTGTTTTATACATAATCTGATCTCAATCGTCGGATGAGGTAGGTTATATGCCGGCCACAATTCTACACTCACCCTTTTATGCCACTGATGCACTAAACACTTGTAAACACGTTTTGTACTGTTTTAAGCATTTTGCAACGATCTTCAAGCTTTCTTTACAATATTTTTTATTTATATATTTACGTAAACATGATCGTGGATACATTACTTACTTGCTACTTTCCCATGTTGTTCCAACGTTGCCATCATTTGAAAATAATTTCAAACCATATTTAGTGTTAGTGTACGTGAAATTAGTTTATAGTTTATTAAATAGTACGCATGTAAATTGTTTTGTTAGGTTAGGAAATGGGAAGTTGGTTTACGTCCATTTTTTTAAGCATTTGGGAATAAATAATATGCATGTAAATTGTTTTCTTTAGTTAGGAAATGGCAAGTTAGTTTACGTATGTTGGTCATACCGGTTTCAATTACATATCCTGCCAACTGCTGGATGTTACATTTATCTTTCCGGGATGACGTCATTCGTTAGCGCATGCGCGCTGCGATTCTGTGGAACTTCGAAGATTTCGTCTCCGCCATAAACCCGACTTTATCCCAATCCTCTAATGATAATTGATTTCATTATCTAAGATTTAAGGGGAGAAGATGCCTTATAAATGGGAAAAATTTGAATTGTTTGTTTTTTCGCTCGTGTTCTTACCTTAAAGTGTGTTCTATATGAATATAAATTGGTTTTGCACCACAGACTTATTTAAAGGTCCGAAGTGTGGGTTTAAAGGACATGCTGCAGGGTAGGTCTGTGAGTAGTGTACAACTTTAAACTCAATTTCCCGCTATTTTTTTTTGCAAGCCTTATGTTCCTTTTCTCTGAAACTATTCATCTCAGAGAAATTACATTTTCACAGGCTATTTGTCTGGTACTTAGGCATAATCTGTCATTTTTTTCAACATTTTATGTTATTATTAAGGGCAGCAAACATTATTTTCCTTTTCAAAATGCACCAAAAAATAGCATTGTTTTTAAAAAAATTCTTACTGTTTCATTTTTAATGCTGTGTTCTGGAAAAAAAAGTAATTTTATTTGCCAAATAGTGTAGGCCTATGTATATGTGAGAAAAAAAAATAATGTTCTACTGTTAACAGTTCTTCTGAAAAGGAACATTAAAATTAGAATTCTGAAGGAAAGAAGGTATTGAGGTTGTTCTCATGAAAATATTTTTAAAAAATACAGATCATCGCCTATCCTATCTACTAAATACCGAAAATTACTTATGACCAGAATACATATGCATGTTTGTGGTAGCCTACGTCCTTGCGCACGTTCGAGTCTCTATGTGGGAAGACATTTTCTCATGGGATTTCTGCCAGTATGGACCGGTTCCCACACAGCATCATGAGGAATTTGGGTAGTTACATTACGTAGTGGCTCCAGGTTGAAAAAGTTAGCTATAACAGCTGGGGAACCCGATATGTTGACCACATGTTACTCCACAATGGCCGAATGGTCGTCTATTTCTGTGATAATACATGTGAATGTGAGGCTAGCAGACATATGGATGGCCAAGTGCCTACTAGGACTGTCGCGCCCTGGAGTCTCTTTGTTATATATAGGCCTATATATCCCGACTCAAACATTCATTTTTCTTTTCATATCATATTTGCCTTCGTTGCCAAATGTCAAAAATATAGTTATAACATCTAAATATACAAACGTTACTGCTATAAAGTAAATATTCTCTTTAAAAAAAAATTGCTTAACTGTTATGTTGGCCACTAGATGTCAGTCGGAACGATTTTCCGCTATCTCTTGTGTGAATTGAGAATACTACATATATAAGAAAAATATATGTTTGTGTTGGAATACTTGGGTAGCTCAGGTCGTTAGAGCGCTAAACGTACAGAGTTTAGAGTCTCGACTCAAGCATTCATTTTTCTTTTCATATATATAGGCTATATATATATATATATATATATATATATATATATGATATGAAAAGAAAAATGAATGCTTGAGTCGTGTGTGTGTGTCCGTTTGTTTTATTAAAACCAAGCTTGGCATATAGCAGCTAAAAATATTGTAGACACCTCGCACTGAAGAGGTCTCTCGCATACATGCTTCAAATTTCGTCGGCAGAAGTACACCCTTCGACAAAAAAAAAAGTCATCTCTTGAACGCACATTTCTTCTAAGTCATACTCGGCATTGCGCTGGGTTCAAACTAGGAAACTAGTCATAATTGTGCAGTCCCTGAGCTACTGTGTTATGTGGCATGAACTGAATACTCTTCTACGTGTCCCGATAGCTCAGCGGTAAAGCACGCGGTCACTGGTTCTGTTAATGAAGATCGCAGGTTCGCGTCTTCAATTACGCAGTTTTTTTCGTGATATTTGTATTAAAACGTTTTATGAATTAAATACATTTTATTTCGACATTTGAATTAATCTATACTTTTTAAGTTCATAATTTTTTTATACCGTTGAGGTTATAACAATGTTAAATTATATATTTTTACACGCTTTATATTAGCTTGACCTGTATCTGTCTATGTAACGAACCTGTATCTATGTAACACCTGTATCTTTGAACACGATTTTCATCCACATAAAAACATTGGATCGACTTGAAACTTTGTATACTTGTAAAGGACCCATGAAAATACAATAATTTCATTTTTTTCTAAAATCCTGGCCAGAATCATCGGAAAATCAAAAAAATAAAAACCTGTGTAATAGGTTGCGGACTTATCGACTTTTTAGTCAATCGTTGTAAGAGCTCAGTTAGTAGAGCGGTGGACTGTAGTGGTATATAATTTCAGCAATCAATAGGTCGGTGGTTCAAATCCGGGCCGGAGGTTTTTTTTAGAAAAGTATTAAACAATTGAATTTTCCGGTTTATAAGAATCAATTAAACTAAAAAAAAAAATGGTTTAAAAAAATGAAACAACACGCTTTATTAGATAACCAAACTAAAAAATAAAAAATAAATAATAGTTTAAAAAACTAAAACAACACGCTTTATTAGAAAACCGAACTAAAAAATAAAAAATAATTATTTCCAACACGCTTGGGAAAAAAAAAAAATTAAAGTGATCAACAAAAAAATCACCTCCAACACATCTAGAATAAAACTAGAGTTATCTACAAAAAAAAAATACCATCAAAAGCGTTGGGTGATTTTTATGGTTTTTACGTTTTCTTCTTAGAGACTTTACTTTTACCAATATCTGTTTATTATCAAATATAAGTATTAATTGATATAGAGCACCCCACGCTTTTGATATTAAAATTGTTTTTGTAGATAACTCTAGTTTTATTCTAGATGTGTTGGAGATTATTTTTTTGTTGACCACTTTAATTTTATCCCAAGCGTTTTGGAAAATAAAATTATTTTTCATTTTTTAGTTCGGTTTTCTAATAAAGCGTGTTGTTTTAGTTTGTTTAAACTACTATTTATTTTTACCTTGTATACTACCGTCTTCCTCAACTATCTAACATTTTCGTTGATTTCACTCTAGGCCTTTCGATGCATGCTTCATCTTCTGGAGTTGTTGTAGTAGTATTGAATTAACTGTATGTCTAATAGAGGGTTTTGCTTATTAGGCACATTTTCGTTGAGAATGTTTGTATTCTTGGCCTTCTTGATAATTTCGATTTCTTGTAAAATGTTAATTTTGTGTCTGTTGTTTTCTCTGTGTATAATTTACATTGTATTATCGATATTGTTGAAACTGTGGCCGCTTTCTGAAATATGTTTAGCGAAATTTGATTTCATTGTTAAAGGAGAAGGCAAATCAAATTTCGCTGTTCACCAGGTTGAATCCAATCGAAAATGTATGGGCTAAGATGAAAATAGAGATGAACTCTAATTGGCCTGCAGATGCACGAAAAACGAAAGATGGCTTATGGGCACAAATTGAAGACGCCTGGGATGCTCTAGCCGATCGTCCACGTGCCGGTAGAAATTTGATTGCATCAATGCCCCGCAGATTGAGGGCGGCAATAGATGCTGAGGATTCATACACCCGATATTGATTTTGTTTTTGTTAAAGTTTTTCATTTTAGAAGATAGTATTTCCTTTCTTCATTTAATTATTAGAAGGTTTTCATTTATGTGTTTTGTGTGTGCATTAAAGCCATAAAACTCAAATATAAAATTAAATATGAAACTATATTACAGGCGAAATGCTATCCTAACATTCAGTAAAAAAAAATAGAACGGGAATCGAACCCGTCAGGTTACGAACGCAGATGTTGTGTGTTAAACCGCTCGACCACGGAAACACACAAAGGCAAGCTCTCTCTTTTATGTTACTTGAGTGTGCACTACGTTAACTAGCAAACACCACAGTACAATTACTGAAAACGTGTTAATGTGAATAAGGCTTCTGCGAGTGCTCACGAAGTTACCCGATCGGTTGATAGAATCAAGAGATGACTCATTTTTTTGTCTAAGGGTGTACATCTCTCAATACTACGAATAGGCTTACTACTCGTAGATAAGGCTACGTAAATAACGCATCATAGAACTTGTAAAGTTGGGATTTCTAAAGTCTTATTTTCGCAAATATAATGAAAACAGGGAAATTTGCAAAGTAGGCGGAGTTTAGCTGTGAGAGAGAGAGAGAGAGAGAGAGAGGGAGAGAGGAGAGAGAGAGAGAGAGAGGGGGGGGGGGAGTGAGTGAGAGAAAGAGGATTCGTCTGAAATTTTCAATCTTCTCTTTTAATTAAAATAATCTTGCGGTTATTTTCTGCACTCATTAATTATTGCTCATTGACTCTTATTCAGCTGGAGAATATTAAAATGTTGGCAGCGTTTCTTTTAAGTTCATCACAAATGATCATAGTGTTCATTACTAAAAAAAATGTTTTCTTACCAAACTACAAATCCATGTTAATGATGGTAAATTTTACTTGAATTCAGAATGGATCAGTCTTATATTTTTCTTTACTAAGATGACTTATTAAAATTAGGAAAATATATCTTTCTAAAGAGATTGTATAGCTCATTCAACTTCAATTTCTTTGACTATTGATTTTGATATTATATTCGCTCTCAACCCTTTCATATTTGTCCTGTGAATAAGAATATATTGAAGTAACGGGTGTGTTGTGTTAAAGAGCATATAACATTAACCAACCAAATAATTGTGTGTGTGTGTATATATATATATATATATAAATAAAGCATTCGATAAGCAATGGTGACACTATTATATCGTCATATTTTTAGGTTACTTTTCACATTACGAATTTCATTTATAGTCTCTTATCAAGTCAACTATACATTGCCAAATGCTTGGAAGGTGGCGCAGCACTCTATCTGCATAACTATTTCTTGATATCTCTCTCATCTGATCGATCTATAACTTTCTGAATGTCAACTCTTGATTGAAATCGAATACCTCGTAGAGGTCCTTTTATCTTTGAGAATAAATTATAATAAGGTTTCATGTCTGGTGAATTTGGTGGATGTTCAAATACTTCCCAATCTCACCTTCTAAACACATTCTACTGAACATCTTTTTAGGGCGGTAAGTTATTACTTACTGAATGTGAGAAACAGTGGAAATATTCACAAAATAATGCTATTTTTTAACTTTCAATGTTACAGATTTATACAACAAAGACTGTTCAAGAACATACTACAAGATTATAATAATCACCACTAGGATCGCTGATTTACATTAGTGTTGCCATTACTTATCGAAAGCCTAGTATATATGTATATATATATTTAGGAAGTTTCATAATATCTTTCTGCCACTAATTGAACTACCAATCTCCATCGTCCAATCCTTCTGCCCTAATGCAACACAATAAATATACGTTATTTTTGGCCGTCCTTTTCTCTTATTCTACCAAGTGGCACCCAGTCTCGTATTCTTGGGAATCTGTCTTCTGTCATGCTTTTACATGGACCACCTACCCATTTTAATTGTTTATTTTCTATGAAATCCACAATTGAAATTTGAACATTCGTCTTTGTTTAATTACCCTGTTTCTTATTTTATCTCTTGTAGTAAAAATTCCAACTGAACGCCTCCAAAAAATTCAGTCGTTGCAGAATTTAACTTAATTATTCTTCTAGATTTCAATTCCCATGTGTCTGCACCGTAAGCCACCGAACTCCATATATATTTCATCAATAATATATATATATATATATATATATATATATGCGTGTGTGATCAATTTTTTTTGTGTATATCTGATTGGATCCCTCGATGGTTTAGATTCACAATTGTACCCTCTAAATCCATTAGATGTAGAAGTTCACCTGAAGTGAAAATTGAAAAATCGCTCTAGCGGTCACATTTTTCTGTTTCATAACGAAACTCAGTATATCGTATTCAAATAAACCGAGGTAGGCTTTATCCAAAAACTGAGCGAAATCCGACAATTAGAAGTGGATGTTTACTTGAAACCCGAAATTAAAAACTGTCTAAACGACTGGACCGATTTTGATGACATTGTTTGTGTGCGTTTGAGTAGATCCCTGGATGGTTTATGTTTACAATTGGACTCGGTGGGTGGCGCTGCGATCGGGTTATAGGAATTTTTTATGTGAAATGTGTAGTCATCTGCATTTTCGACACTATTCCGCGTGGCAACAGTGTGACGTCATCATGCACGCTTAACAAATTGCAGTGAGGAGTTTTCTTGCGAACTTATCTGATACGTCTTAATTAGTACATTTTATGATAAAAAAGTGACTTATATTTTTATCGTCCAGCCACGACACAAGAATTGAACATTCGGGCTGAACAATGTCTGCCGGTCCGCTAGTATATATATATATATATATATATATATATGGGAAGAGAGAGAGAGAGAGAGAGAGAGAGATCTATTTAATACTGTATCTTCTTCTTCACTTAACGGGCTAGGCAAAAATTGCCTGTTCCGCCTCACAGTTGTTCTGTCCATCTTTTCACTGGCCTTCCTACATTCCTTGAACCTCTTGGTTTGTAGTTGAATGCTTGCTCTTGGTAATCTTGTTATATTCATTCATTCTTTCCACATGTGTAAACCATTTCTCTCTATATGTCGTCGTCCATTAAATCCGTCCGGCTGAACACTGTGAGAGAGATGAGTTTGGAATTTTTTACGTGGTCTGGTTACCAACCCAGACGCACAACCACATTCCCTAGTGGATCGGGGATTTATTTCGGAGTTTCCTTCTCCTAGACGGGTTGCTAACCAAAGCTTTGGAGTCCCATCTACCCCTTGGCTTGCAGGTTTCCTCTTCCGCCTTCTTTACCGTTGAGAACAATTTTCTTCATCCGCTTCTGAAGCCGTTGAGGTATCCCGAGTTGGAGCTAGTTCGCTTCCCTTCTCCTCTTACTAGATAGCAAGCTAGTTAAAAACCAGACTTCCCTATCTAGTCGTCTGGGTCATTAGGTACTCAGCCCCTCCACCACGATAAGGTCTAGCCCGTGGGGGGTACTGTATCTTATTTTAGTAATTTACGATTTTACAAAAAGGCCGGAAAATAGCCTAGGCCATAATAATACCAGGTACTTTATCATTCACAAAACCGACCTACCTTTCACAAAAATGCGAATAAACAATGGCTAACTTAGTTACTAATTTTACCAGTAAATAAACAACTGTTATATTCTTCTTTTCCGTCTTAGTTTTCCTCTCACGCCCGGGTCTTACTGTGGTGAGACCCAGAGAGGGATTTTAAGACTTGGATCCCACATACTGCATTGACCACACAAGGACATGGAAAGTCTCCTCGATGACAATCAGCTCCATCCAGCTTCCTTCCATATACCATGGACATTTAAGACCAAACACAACATTCACTCACACATGCGCACTACATGTGGCGAATATGATAATGATGATTAAGATGACCAGATGATACTCCGTGATCGATTGGACTTTAACTTTTCTTGACATTTTCGTACAGGTGAGGAAACGTTCATAATTTCCCGAATTTCAACGTTTCTAATTTTTTTTTTAATCTGGATTTCCGTATTGATCTTCTCCAGTAATTCATCTCTATTGCTAATAACGTGTTAGCTTGGACCTTTTAATTGTCCATGTCTCGGATCCATATAACATAATACTTTCTACAATGACCTTGTTAATACAGTAGATTTCTTTCTTCTGTAAAGGATGTTTTGATCCGTAATTCTGAGTTCAGTAGGTCAATTATTCTCTGTCCATCTGCTATTATTTTTTCATCATCAGCAGCATCAAGGATTAGACCTTAAAGTCTGTTCCGATCTCATGCTATAATTGGTACTATTGACTCTTTTAGGTAATACAGGCCCTTCTCTTACAGCCTCTCTCCTCTCTCTACTACTAGTTACCCAAATTGCCCTCCTAATATTAGAGGCAGCTGTAGCTATTATCCAGTCATATGTATTCGCAGTTCTTAGAACTCTATACTCTAGAGAAGTTAATTAATAAATGACGTCCACCTTATACTGGGCTTCCAACATTTCGTCGTCCAGGTGGTTTGTAATGAAGAATCTGTTTCGGAATTCTATTTTTATCCATTCTATTGATGTGGTCCATCCATTCATCTCTGTATTGTGCAATTTTATCTAATAGTTTGAATATATTTAGTTCACTTCGTATATTTTCATTTCGTTTTCGATCTGTTATTGTATACCAGTCACACTCCTCAGAAACCTCATTGCTATTATTTTTCCTGTTTCTATTTGTGATGAACCATCTTCTAAGATTGATGATAGATATCTTGACATGTTTAATGTGTTTCATCCCTGTAAGATATTGTTCATCAATGTTCCTTTTTATTATTTTTTTATTCAATGCCACCAGTTTATCCTGTCTACATTTCTGGTATTCTCTTCCGGCATTGGCGTATTGTAACCCATTTCTGAGGTTGAGGCACCTGGAAGGCGGACTTACGCTTCCCCAATGATATGATGGGTAGTTACGGTAATGGTGCGCTAGGGGAGGTCCTAAACTTAGTATAACAAGATGAATACGATAATGACGATAATGAAGGTCAGATGATGTTCGGGGACCGTTTGGACCTTAAAGTTTCCTGGCATTTGTCTTAAAGGTGAGGAAGGCCCCTAAAAAAAACCTCACCGAGGAAACTTGTCCCAACCGGGGATTGAAGCCGGGTCCGCTGTGTGACAAGGCAACACGCTACCTCGAGACCACAGCGATGGACTTGTTCATCAGTGTTGATTGTTAGATATTGTGTGTTTTTTATATTAGTTTGTAATCCCCTCCCCCAATGGCGGTTCCAATATTGTTACATGGATCGGAACATTGGGTCTTAACCAAAAACCAGGAACTAAAAATAGAAACGTCAGAAATGAGGTTCCTGAGGAGAGTGGCTGGCTATGCAATAACAGATCGAAAACGAATGAAAATATACGAAGAGAACTAAATATATTCAAACTATTAGATATAATTGCACAATACAAAGATGAACCTGGATGGACAACATCAATAGAATTGATAACAATATAATTCCAAAACAGACTCTTCATTACAAATAATTATTAGGACGAAGAAATGTAGAAAGACCCAGTAATAGATGGACAGACCAATTTTAGCATGAGATTGGAGCATACCTTAAGGTATAATCCTTGATGCTGCTGTTGCTGATGATGTAATCCCCATCATCATCATCATCATCCAGGGATTAAGCCTGTTGGCACGTTCCGGTTCCATGAAAACTAGAATTGATGAAATTGTTCAGACCATCTTCTGTGCGGGCGTCCAACATTTCTCCTTCCGTGCGGTTTATAATTTAGCAATAATTTTGTAACTCTTTCTTCTGGCATTCTATCAATATGTTCTTTCCAGTCGTTCCTATATGTAATTATTAGGTCTTGGAGGAGGGTTTATTGTTGGGCAAAGAGGTAAAGATTGGATTTAGTGACACTAGGAATACTGAAGGAGTTCTCCATGTGTGAGAACTTAGGTTGCTCGGGTTGGTATTCGGTAGAGTTGAGGTTCTTATCTCGGGATTCCACGAGGACTTCGTCGGGCAGAATTAATGTGCAAAGAAGTTCTGGTAAATGTAGTTTATTCTTAACTTTTATACACTGCAAGTGATCGTCTATACGAAGTGAATTTTTTTAATGTTTTGAACGAAGTGTTTTGAAGTGACTTGATGAAATTATACACGAGAAGTAAGTGACGAGGAGAAGCCTCTCTCCGCCTATAGGTAATATTAGTTACCTCCCACTACCTCGATCTAGTGGACCTAAGGTCTGTGCTTAGGCACATATAACGAAACATATAATTGGTTAATGCCGCCTCCTATTTTGATCCCGGGGGTGTTAACAATTTTATTATTGGCGATTTACGCCTTCAGAGGTTGGACCTTTTTTCCCCGTGCTGGCTTCACGTACAGTCTGGTCACAAAACATTAGCTAGGCTTGGGTTTTTCTTCTTAGGCTTGGGTTTTTTCCTAGGCTTTCCGACGCTAGAAACTTGCCATGTTCCCACACTTTTTTGCTAACGTATGTTTGTGTCAGGGTTAAACCCCCGCTTGTACATTAGCTAATGGGTTATGGTTATCACGCTAAATCAGTTTAACTGTAGGCTTAGAAGGATGATATCTCTACTCAATCTGTCGAAGCAAGATTAATTTATTGTCATTAGTAAGTTATTATCATGTGTCAGCCACAGCCACTCGTCTTACCAAAAGAAAGGGTTACATTACCTGAGTTTGTCACATCCTCTCTAATGACTAATAATTTAATTACATTGATGCTGACTTCATTGGATCATTTTTATACGGCCTTTGCTCCTACATAATCAGGTTCCACTCTCTTTTCCCTGGATCAATTTGAATATAAATATGACCTAAGTCCAGTAACTGCTTCATTTAATGATGTTTATAATATCATCTGATTATTATTGCCGATAGGGATTTATTTAGATTTACACAGGAGGCTGTATGAATGAAATTGCCCTAATTGCCCTATAAACAAATGGAAAAAATCAAGGATTTTTTTTATTTGTTTATAATCCTCTCGCGTAATATAATGCTAGTATCATAGCTATAGTGGCCTTTAAAGAAAAAATGGCTATAATATTTTGGTTAGAGCACGTTAACCCTGAGAGTGTTGCCAGCACGTCAATTATGTTCAGATTGTAAACACTGATATGTATCCCTTTTACCTGGGATCGTTCTTTGAGGGTAAATAGACTCACTTTCTGCAATATAGACATACATAAATATTCATAAATAAAGAAAAAAATACACCCTTAATATAAATTTGGTGGTCTACTCAAACCATTCATGCTTATACAATTACCATTCGGAACTATTTAGTTGAATACCAGTATAGCATAGATTGCTTCTTCGTGTGTAACTGTTTATTTGCAATTTCATCTACACCTTAATATCTACCTACATTATAATGTGCGTCTACAGCTTGGGAATTCATTTGCGATGAACCAGTTTTGTCTACTTCAAACCATATGTCGAATAATACTTCAGTTTTGCTAAATTTAATTTAAATTGAGTCAATAAGACTTATTTACATGGATCTATATCTTTGCGACCAAAATACTAATATCGCGTTTAAGCAGCTGTGCTATCGTTATAAACAATTATTATTGATAGTATTACACCCTGATATCATTTTTTCCCCATAGGTATTGCATACATACGAATTCATCATGATTATTAATCCATGAAATATTCATGATTCTTAATATTTTATTCTCAACATATTTCGGCCCATTTACTTTGCCAAAGCATAGCTGTCATTACTCAGCCAAACGACGTTATTTTCTTAAGCGTGCAAAATCATTTCCTTCGAATACAGAATCGCATAGTATGTCACATTCGCTTCCACCAGCGACCATGACTTCATCTCATCTCATTATTAACATCGAATACAAATTCGCACAAATTGTCACATTCGCTTCCATCAGCGATCATGACCTCATCTCATCTCATTATTAACATCGAATACAAATTCGCACAAATTGTCACATTCGCTTCCACCAGCGACCATGACTTCATCTCATCTCATTATTAGATAATACGGGATCCCTTGCCCTCAAATATTTTCAACAAAATAGCACGTGTTATACAAACACAGTGACGTGCCGCTTCGGCCCACGTCTACAAATTAAATTCTGTAAATATAATCAACAAATAAATTCCTCACGCTTTATAGGTTCACACCGCCACTCGGCCTTTCAATTAAGGTGCATTGAGCTTCACCCTGTCTCATTAGCTCCTATGTTTACGCTGTCTGATTGTTATTTTAGACAAAAGAATCATAATCATCATGATATTATTCGTATTCAGATTGTTGTACAAGTTTCTTCAATTACCTATATGTATTAAACAATGACAATGGCCTACCTGGGCTCATTTTAACATTTACTGGATTAAGTAGATACTGCAGCTTTCTGCTCGAGCGATTGGGTTAAAACATTTAAAAATATAGATCCATTCTCTATCGATAAGTTCAAATCAACAATTTATTAATCGCCCTCAATCTTAGCTGAAAGTGGACATGCATGTGTTATGTATTCACACTAATTCAATTAATTATATCATATTCATCAATATGGGGGTATTATCACGATTAATATCTAAATCGACATTTCACTTTATTTATTTTTTCGCAGTCATTGTGCCCTTTCCTCTCGCGATTAGCGTTTTCAATCTAGGCCTATTTAATCACTTTATTAGTGTTATTTATTTTAATTACTGATTATATTTGGTATTTTACCATACAACATTTATTTATTTTCTTTTCACTAATACTTTTCATTTATGTCCTAATCTCAGCTAGTATTGAGTTCGAATCCCGTGAAAACTGGGTTCATGCATTTAAGTATAATTTATCAGGTCTTGTTTTTAATTTTGTTTGGGGATTATGTAGAGCTTATATGTTTGTACCTTTTGTATGTTATATCAAAATTCTGTCGGTATATAACCACTTCCTTACCTGGGTACTGCATAATTTCAGCGTTTACATGGACATTTATCTCATGCCCAAAATCACGGTAGTGCCTACCTGTGCACACAATACAATATAGTACAATGCAAGACATACATACATACGTAATATATCCATTCCGTTGTCATTCTTACGTGTAAAAATCTCTCCCTTTTTTTCGAGTGTCATTTTCACTGTCCGTCTATCTACCCTTAATACTATTAGTGTCTAATTTCACAGTCTGTTGACTCGCAAAGGCCTCCTGTACTATTATTATATACATGTTTTGCGATACTACGCTCACACGCAAACAAACTCTGAACACTCGCATGGTAATTTATCGGGTCTTTACAGCCTCAATCTTATCCTTAGATTCACATATGATGACTAGACTTTTGTCAAAATTTTTCAAATGATTCTTACTTCTATCATCTATGTTAATATGCGCCACAGAATTACTAGCGATCTCTGGGTTCCCTAGTATCTCTGTACGTGCATATGTTTTGTGATTAGCCGTCGTCCAAGAAACACTCTCCGACGCGTATGATTCATTTTCGGGGTTCCTATCCTTTTGACCTCTACTATTTATGTTCTTTGTGATGACACTTATTTCATCATTTAGTTTTGCTGATTTCGTTAGTCACTTTCTGTTCTATATTAGTGCCTAACTCATTAAATCTAGGCTCTACTATCATTTCAATCAATTCAGAGCGTTTATCCTGCTCTGCAATTTTCTGAGCTACTTGGGGCTTTAGTGTTTCTTGTTCGTGGGCTGGCTTTTGTACAAATAGACACATATAATTTACCCTTTTGTCCGAGTTCTCTACACTACAGAGCACATTCTTGTCGACTCGTTTTATTTCCCCTTGTAATTCCTCCTGTTTCTCCCCTAAGTTAGTTTGTAACGTTATTATACTAGTGTTCATCTCTGTTCTCATTTGACTTATTACCCTGTTTTCTGTTTTCTCTGAGTCTTTAATAAGTTTTTGTTCCATTTTATTTATCTTTAGTTCTACACACGCTGACGATTCATTTATTTTCGCTTCTAGCATCTCTCTATCTTTTCTCATCTCATCCCTTAATGTTTCTTTTCAACGTAAATACATCCTTTTCCCTGCTTATCTCCATCTGTCCTCTCCAAGTTTCAAATTCCTGTTTCATATTCCTCTGCATTGCCTCTAAATCCATTTTCCTATTTCTACCTATCGTCTCTTCTATTCTCGACATTAGCATTTCCATGTATTTCATGGTGTCGGTGCTTGGATTTCCCTTGTCCTCTACTTCCCCTCTAGCTTCTGCTCCTGCGTTGCTCTCACTATTTTCCCCTGTGCTCTGCTCTAAGTTCTCTCTGCCATCTTCGTTATCCTCTCCCATCCTTGCGATTTCGTTCTCTCCTTCAATCAGTTGCCCACAAGCCTTCTCCCTAATCTCTTCGTGTTTCCTATCCATTTTTTTTCTTTATTTGCCTGCCTCTTTCTATTCCTACTTCTTAACAACATAAATACACACAGATATATTCTCCGTTAAATCACTGTAATATTTTGATTTCTTATATAGGTAAAAAGTAAAAAAAATGCTTATTCTGTTGTTGTGTCACTTACTGCTTCCTTCCTTCAGTTGCTGTCTGTCTGCTTGTTGCCATCATCTTCTCTGTCCTGGTTGCCTCGTGGTCGTGGGACTTAGTCGTTCTGCCGTTGATTTCTATTCGTGTGTTACTTTACGACCTATTCTGCCCGCACGTTAGGGAGCCAATATGGAGAGGGGTTATTGTTGGGCAAAGAGGTAAAGATTGGATTCAGTGACACTAGGAATACTGAAGGAGTTCTCCATGTGTGAGAACTTAGGTTGCTCGGGTTGGTATTCGGTAGAGTTTGAGGTTCTTATCTCGGGATTCCACGAGGACTTCGTCGGGCAGAATTAATGTGCAAAGAAGTTCTGGTAAATGTAGTTTATTCTTAACTTTTATACACTGCAAGTGATCGTCTATACGAAGTGAATTTATTTAACTGTTTTGACGAAGTGTTTTGAAGTGACTTGATGAAATTATACACGAGAAGTAAGTGACGAGGAGAAGCCTCTCTCGCCTATAGGTAAATTAGTTACTCCCACTACCTCGATCACGTGGACCTAAGGTCTGTGCTTAGGCACATATAACGAAACATATAATTGGTTAATGCGCCCTCCTATTTTGATCCCGGGGGTGTTACAAATTTATTATTGGCGATTTACGCCTTCAGAGGTTGGACCTTTTTTCCCCGTGCTGGCTTCACGTACAGTCTGGTCACAAACATTAGCTAGGCTTGGGTTTTTCTTCTTAGGCTTGGGTTTTTTCCTAGGCTTCCGACGCTAGAAACTTGCCATGTTCCCACACTTTTTTGCTAACGTATTTTTGTGTCAGGGTTAAAACCCCCGCTTGTACATTAGCTAATGGGTTATGGTTATCACGCTAAATCAGTTAACTGGAGGCTTAGAAGATATCTCTACTCAATCTGTCGAGCAAAGGATTATTGTCATTAGTAAGTTATTATCATGTGTCAGCCACTTCCGTCTTCACAAAAGAAAGGGTTACATTACCTGAGTTGTCAATCCTCTCTAATAACTAATAATTTAATTACATTGGTGCTGACTTCTTTGGATCATTTTATATGGCCTTTGCTCCTACATAATCAGGTTCCACTCTCTTCCCTGATCAATTTGAATATAAATATGACCTAAGTCCAGTAACTGCTTCATTTAATGATGTTATAATTTCATCTGATTATTATTGCCGATAGGGATTTATTTAGATTTACACAGGAGGCTGTATGAATGAATTGCCACAGTCTGTAAGTTTGAAAATATTTAGTTCCTTTCTTATATCTTCATTCCTTTTCTTATCCAGCAGAGTATATCCTGCTATATTTCTTAAAAATCTCATCTCAGCTGCTTCCAATCTTTGTTCTTGTCTTTTAGTGATCGTCCATACATCAATACAGGAACAGCCATTACTTTATAAAATTTAATTTTTGTTTCTTTTCTTGTGTTTTAAGGGTTCTTTTAATAGTGCCACATATTAGATTAAATTTATTTATTTTGTCATTAATATCTTCAGTTTTAACATATGATAAATTGAAACCTAGATATTTAAAACTATAATCCCCATTTTTCATATTCCTCGATTAATTTTCTAATTATATATCATTCATCATATAAATATCTATCATAATGACTTGTTCATCTGCAAATAATAGGTTATGTAATTAATGATTTTCAATTTCCATGACCTGACATTTCCTAGATCTTGATACATTCCTAATAACCTCAAAATTTCATACGATCAGGTTCATTATGAACATATTTAAGTATTAAAATTGTATGGTCTCTCATATTACGTCCATTATATATATGTTGACATAGCTGTACGTTTGAGTTAGTATAACATCTGCTTTAATGAAGGTATTAGACCATGTGGTCTCATTTCAACAGTTGGGGGGGGGGTGTTACTATAGTCTGGCTTCAATTTTGTTCGAGACTTGGAAACAAGAGCGAAATCCTCTCTTTGGTTTGCTGGTCATCATAGAAAGCAAGTCTAACTCTAGCATGATACCTTTAAAGCCTCCCTACAGGCATACATATAAGCGTGTTCTCTGTTCTACTTGTTTGTGTAAACAGAACATTCCAGTACACACAACAGAAAGTTCAGGCAGGAGAAGCTATTGATTTCACATCAGGACATAGCTGTTCCTTCTATAACTCTGTTGTAGGCTTAAATAATGTGCTGTTTTATCAGAAGACATTCAACACCAACATAGAGGTATAACGCTGCCAAAACTTGAGTGCTGCATTCGTATTGAGAATAAAAAAAATATTCGTCACGCAGGAACTGCGTAACCTAAGAGGAATTTATTGTCAAGTCTATTTTATGGTCCAATTATGCTAGTTTATGTAATGGATGGTTAAAAAAATCATGCGGATACAGTTTCATTGAAGTGACTGAATTAAAATTCATAGGATAATAATTTATCATCATCATTTTTGGTGCTGCAGCCCATTGCAGGCCTTGACCGCCCCAACTATACTCCTCCATCCATTTCTATCTTCTGCCTTCCTTCTACATCCCTGAACTCCATAATCTTCAGATCTGTTCCATGTTGTCTAGCCATCTGATAAAGAGGTTTTCCGATTTTTCGTTTTTCCTCTATTTTAGATAATGTAATTCTACGGGCAGTGTCTGTTTCTTCCAGTCGATGTAAATGGCCCAGCCATTTCAACCTTGAAGATTTTATTATTCTGGCTATGTTACAAGCAGCAATTAGGAGCACAAATAAATTAGAACATAGGCTCAATTCTGGAAATAGATGCTATTATACATTACAGGTACTCTTGTCGTCAAAACGTCTCTCAATAAATAAATAAACTGAAAATATATAGTAAAGTAAAAGTAAAGTGATCCCACAACAGACCCGGAGGTCCTTGGGGTAGTAGGAGGTTAAGATTCCCACTTTTTCTAGACAATCGGCACTTTATGTCAGCCGGGTTGTCAGCCCTGCGTGACGGCCGCCTTTACCCCCAGAACAAGCGTCTGGTACTCATTTCCGTTAGAGGCTGAGTCGACCCCAGGGCCATAGTGTCGCCAGAGGGTTTGGTTATTCTCCCAGTTATATGTATGTATGAATCACAGCTATTACACACATCTCTATCTTGAGCTAATGTTTCCCATCATCCCTTGCATAATTTACCCCACTATTTTTCAACCACATTCTTGGTCTACCTACTAGACGCTTTCCCTATGATTTTCCACGCCCTTATTTAATAATCCATTCATGATACATGTCCTGCCCATCGCAGTCTACAAAACTTAATTGTTCTTATTCTGGTTTCCCATAAATATGGTGAAGTCTCCTCCATTCACTTGTCTGTTCGCCTCTCTATCGTTCAAAATTGTTCTTAAAAACTTTATTCTCAAATAACCGTAAACTTTTCTCTCACTCTTAAAACAAGAAACCATAGTTCGCATCCATATTGCTGGAAGAATAACAATTTTGTATATATTTAGTTTAAAGTTTTTTTTTAGAAAAGTTGGGATGACAACAATCCATGTTATGCGTAGTTTGCAGAATTGAGCGTATGTCTATATATTAAACGCCAAAATACACTTATTTTTGCCATAATTTCCATTTGAGGACGCATTTTCTCGTTAATATCCGTTTTACACGCGATCTCTTGAAGATCGGTATAACGGATTTCTACAAATATTTATATTATCTTGATAAGAAGTGGAGATGCAAACTTTGCTGTGATCATATTGGATTTGTGTCTGCAAGATGCGTGGTTACTCGAAAACTTACCAATCCACTTTCTCGAGGGAAATTAAGTTTGCATACGTGATGTGAGATGAAAGCCTCTCACAGAATCAAATTCGCTTAACTTTGTGGTTTAGGACAATCCAATTGCAGTTTTACACTAGCAATATCACGTATAGACTTACGGTTCATTAAATATTTTATTTCTAGACTGGGTAACGTAATCCAATAGCTAATTGTGAGTTAATTTCCGAAATAGCACCATGATTAATTTATATATATATATATATATATATATATATGAGGTGGGTATGACCTATAATTCTTCTGTACGTGTGATTGTCACTCTATTCCTCCTAAACGATTGGATCGATTTTGATGAAACTGTTTGTGCGTGTCTGATTGGATCCCTGATGGTTTAGATTCAAAATTGGAACCTCTAAAGCCATTAGGTGTAGGAATTCACATGAAGTGAAAATTAAAAAAAATATAGCTCTGGCGGTCACAATTCTCTCACAACGAAACTCAATATATTTTATTCAAATAAACCGACGGAGGTATCCAAAAATGAGCGAAATCCAAAAATTGGAGTTGGAGGTTTACCTGAAATCCAAAAATTGGAGTTGGAGGTTTACCTGAAATCCAAAATTAAAAACTGAGTAGCAACTGTCATGTTTGGTTCGTTTCAACGTATACCATACAACGTAATTAATCTTTCCATCCATCCATAGTAATTCTGCCCGAAGGCAGGTCTTTTACTGCAATTATAGCATTTTCATGCTATGCTTTGCAGCTTTACTAGGGAATTGTAGGTGTGGTAGCTTCCCGTTGCTTTCCACACCGGTGAAGGATGATGATGATGATGATGATAAGGATGATGATGGCCATATGATTTCGGGGACCGTTTGGGCCTTAAAGTTTTCCTGACATTTATCTTACAGGTGAGGAAAAACCCCGGTGAAAACCTCACCCAGAAAAACCGTCCCGACCCGGGATCGAACCCGGGCCCGCTGCGTGACAAGGCAGCACGCTACCTCGATACCACAGCGGTGGACAGTTAATCTTTAATATTTCATTTATTTAAGCGTAGCAACGCATGCCGGGTATTAGTTAGTTTATATGTAAAAATTCAGCCTTGCGTATGTTTGTGCTCGCAAATCTCAAAAAGTAGTTGGTCGATTGACTTGAAATTTTGATACAACGTTGCATTCGAATACGCGCGGGTTTTTATAGTAAAATGAAACTTTGACAAAAAGTTGTATTCGAAGAAGATCGTGTTTTTATACACGCCACGACACAGTTGATCGTCTTTCGTGTTTTCGCGAGCCATATTACGAATTTTACGAGTTGAATAGGAATAGAAAAGTTTTTGTTTCCGTTCACATTGGTGCGCATAATCAATGGTAAACGTTTTTTTAATGGAATTACTGATGATTCAAAACATCATCATCATCATGAACAAATTCGTTTTAGGCCATGTGGCCTGTACGGTAAACCTAGCGAAGATGGTCTTGATCTTTCCACCGATGTTTTAGTCTTCCTTGGTCCCTATGTCCAGTTGGGGTATATTGGAATGCCAATTTTGGAAGTCTATTTCTTGCCATTCTTCTTTGCTTAAGTTTCTTCGAGTAGTAGGAAGTCCCCTGGGTTGGTTACCAGCCATCCACAGAGCAAGACTAGTGGTAGGGCTGCTACCTTATAGCCTCTAGTCAGGCGTTCAAAATATGGAATTTCCTCCATATTCGATGGAACGGTTATACCGCCGTGACTCGGTCCCCATTACCTCGTTAGTTAAAAGCAGGGTGTACCACGTGCAGGTGAGGTTGAGAATTAGGTAGGAGAGGTTATAGAATGCACATCACTACCTCTTACACCCCTGATTCAAAACATTTCCACAAAATCATCACAAATTACAATTCCTGTTTTCAGGTTATTTCATTCGGAGCTAACGTTATAGCGGAGCATTTTATGCCAACATTTAACATTAAGGTATAAATTTACCACAGAGCTGACTCTTAGCGGTCGCAATTTCTTATGTTTCGCAACGAAACTCAGTATATAGGCCTACCAATAAAATAAATCAAGGTAGATATTGTCCAAAAATCAACTAAATCCAGTCAATAGAAGTGGGGGTTTACCTGTAATATGAAATTAAAAATTGATCTAGCAACCGTCAGGTTTGGTTCGTAGTAATGTAGGCCATATAATTTAATTAACCCGTAATTTTTTTTCAACTTGTTCAGCTAAAAATAAAAACAACTAATTTATTTTTGGGTGTAGCAGCGCATGCCGGGTATTCGCTAGTATTATTATATTAATTAACCTGTAACGCACCAAAACAATACAAGTAAATAATAACTCACTGGCGTAATCTAATTCGGAGGTTCAAGACCACTCAGAAATAAGCTCTCTATACATGCCTCTATACATACATGACCAAAACATTACAAAGTAGAATACAAAGCTCAGAAATGAACTTCCTAAGACGAACAAAAGCTGCACAAGATTGGATCGGATAAAGAATGAAGATATAAGAACAGAGTTAAATATGTATCCATTGAATGATAAAAATCAAAGAACATAGAGAGAAATAGTTTACACGTGTAGAAAGAATAAATGTAACAAGATTACCAAGAGCAGCATTCAAGTACAAGCCAAGGGGTTCAGTGAATGTAGGAAGGCCAGTGAAAAGATGCACAGAACAACTATGAGGCGGAACAGGCAATTTTTGCCTAGCCCGTGAAGTGAACAACAAGAAGAAGATACATCCCTATCCTGAGATAATATTTTCCTATGTTATTTCTGTTTGATTTCACCTGCCTATCATATCATGGTTAATATTATTCTTCCACTTCATTCTTCGTCTCCCAACTGGGCGCTTTTCGTGTAAGAACTTTTCATATCCCTCTTTCATTCTCCGTTCGTGCCACATGTTCCCCCCCCCCGTCGTGGTCTATGTGACTTACCTGTTCTTTTTCCTCCTCCCCATAAATATCATGTAGCTCACTGTTTGGTAGTCTTCTCCATTCATCAGTCTTTTCGTTTCTCTTTGGTACAAACATTTTCCTAGGCTCTTTATTCTTAATAATCGTAATATGTTCTCCTCCCTTCAAGTAAGAGACCATTTTACGCATACTTATAGCTGGAAGAAGAACCGTAGGCCTATTATATATTTTGAATTTTAAGTTGGGATGAGAGGAGTCCCTGTGATGAATAATATCATGTTTTTCCAGAGTTTACCATAAGTTTAATTTCTATCTGCACCTCATTCCTATTTGTAATTATTGTTACTAGATATTTTAATTCAGTCACTTATAGAAAATTTGCCTCATTTGTCATTAACTGTACATTTCCATTATATGATGTATTTCTATGTGTGAACTTAAATTTAGTTATATTGATGTTCACTGTTTATGAATTTAAATTTCGTCCCTTTAATGCAGATTCTGCATTAATTCCACTCTGGGTTCATGTCTCCAGTGGATTAACGCTGCGGACAAAGACAATGAGGTACATGAGTCTCGGTCAGCTCTCCAGGGATAGACTCTGCTACTTCCTTCATGTCCGGAGGTCATCTCCACGTATTTCCTTCCCCTCACACATGCTTTACGTATGCAAACAGATTTTCCTCGTGTATTTTCTCTACATTGTTGACACAGACAATCTTCTCTTTTGAATGCTTCTAGTTTTACCTCCTTTCATCCGTTGGAGTTGTATTACAAAAATCTTTCTTCCATATTTATTCTCTCTCCACGGAGCTTAGCAGTTTCCTGTTAAAACAACTTTTCTTCCAAAAGGAAATACATTTGTAGTATTTTTAGGTTTTTTTTTATTCTCTTGCGGAGTCTGAGTTTTCAGTTCGCAAAAACGTTTGAGGTGGTGCTGGATAAATATTTTTGTTATCCTAAACATAAAAAAATACACTTTTGGTTAAGTCTGATCAACTTATCTGTTTTTATATACACATTCCGCGTGAATATTCTCAAGCTTCCAACACAATCAACTAATATATTCTGCTATTTTCTTTTCTTTTTTTTTATATTTTTACAAAGTTTTCCTCTTGTTTTCTACGAAACGACTTATTGGTTTTTCTTATCCAACGATTATGTAAAGAGACTTTGAAATGAAATCATGCATGCTTAAAACGACTGTGTATAGCCTACACGCACACATTTTAATATATGTTTTCTCAGCCGGTGGTCTAGTGTTTATATTCCTTGCTCTAGACCCGAGGATCGCGTGTTTCAAACCCTGCCGGAGTCGATGGGGGTTTTTTTTTTTAGTGTGGAAAAATTCAAGAAAATAATGTTCCAGGAGGGGATTTTGAGCCCTGGCTCCCGATTCTAAAGATTGCCATTGCTACCATTCGATGGCCAATTTCTAGTTTAAGGAACCATCATTATGATAGTTCTCCTTTCTAGGATACACATGTAGCTACAATTTTAAATTTATCATCATTTATTTACAAAATGTATTTCATCAAGTTAAAATTTAATTGTCTATCGCTTTGTTCTTGTGGCAATCCTCTAATGAGGAAAGTTTATATTAATAAACAATAATATGATATATATATATTTTTATAGGTATAATATATATATATATATATATATAATAGGTCTGTGAATTACAAGGGTGCCGCTCTATCACAGGGGAAGATGGACGAAATGGGATGAGATGAGTATGGAGAAAATGGTGGAATGAAATTGTGGCAGGGAAAACGGGAGAAATCCCGAGAAAAACTGTTCAAACTCCGTTTCGTTCACCTCGAAACCCACATAAGAGTGATCGAGACTCGATTTCGGGACCCCAGCGATGAGAGGTGAGCGTCTAACCGCTTGCTTCAAGGAGTGGTTAATAAATGGGAATAATAATAATAATAATAATAATAAATTTAAAATTATTATATAATGTACATATTACCAACCCAGCAGTATAAACAATATAGTTGTGTTCAAATACACAAAGCAATTAAATGGCTCAGGGGAGGGAAAAATCAGAAGAAAAAACTGAAATTATCAGGACAGTTGTGCGCAATGCACACAATAGTTAAATAGTTCCGTAAAGAAAAGAAATAACAGAATAAGAACCTAAAATTATATTGGTCGATTGGATAATAAATACAAATCAGTATCAGAAATATCGAAAGTCATTCCACAGTTTATAATTTCCTAAGATAAAATGGTTATCTTGAAAAAGTGCTCCTAAAAATGCACTTTGTTAATTAAAGAAAAACTTCAACAGATTACTGGAATGCTCAGCAGAAATACCAAACTTCTAAAGATGTATGATCAACCTGAACACTTTATTAAACAATATCTACTGGCAAGCAGCAGAATATCTTTACTATTGGTGCCCCAGCTCATCGGACGCGAAGCTTGGAGAAATGGCGGTTCTTTTTAGTGGGCGGGGTAGAAGTACCTTTAAGGTGAATGGACTCTCTTCTTCGCACCACTCTATGCTTGTTCGAAAAGCATTTATCTAAGTTATTACCAGCGTCTGGAATTGAATAGTGGCTGTGTATTTAGTTTCTTTAAAATGTATTGTATAAGAGTAGATTTTCTAGAATTTTATTAATATGTTGTAATTTAATTCATCTAATTTTATCTATGTTTGAGAATTTTACACCACCACTTTTATAAGCAGTAATCGATGTTATTTAACATTTTCCAATACTGTCATTTTAACACAGTTTCAATAATGGATCATATTATAAATGTTAAATAATATCGATTACTGCTTATAAAAGTGGTGATGTAAAATTCTCAAACATATATTTCTAAATGAAGCCGGCCGTTGGCGTTGGTAGTGACACCTACCTGGCAACGGACGAAACGAGAATTATAGATTTGTATATGTGGAAAAAAAGTTAATGTTTGTACCATGTCTAGAATGGTGTAGTGGTCTGCACACTCGTATGGAGAAGGAGAGGCCCACGGTTCGATTCCTGGTTCATACATTAATTTTTCTTTTCACAATATCATTATAATATTATAATATGATATATTATTGGAACTGTGTTAAAATAACAGTATTGGAAAATGTTGAATTCCGCCAATGACAAGGGAGAAAGCCAGAAATGTAAAAAAAAAAAAAAAATACCAGCTGCTGGCATTATACAAACAAAATTATAGTCGAATCAGTGTTTTGTAAGGCATGTTACTTATAATTTGAATTGTGTTACTCAACAACCCCCAGATCATATTCCTTCCACGTCCGGATGAGCTTTGTCACCGGTAATATAAGTGCAGTTCTGGCTTCTTTAGCCTCATTAATGGAGTCTATGGTGTATGGTGCGGTAAGGGGGGAGGACGATATACAGGTACTGCCAGTAACTACCCTCAGTTTAGAAAACATAATAGTTACTATATCTGTGTTACGTTTTCTTATCTACTAGTTTTGTGTTGGTGAATATTTTTGTCGTCTAATAAGTTTACAGTATTTATTATATAATAATGTTGTTTTATAACAATTTATTCAATTATTATTAATGAGATTTTTTTTTGTATGGCTACTAGATCCCTCCTGCCACGCACCTTTGGTTTCACTAAGACGGCCACAGTTATCAGAACTGGACAGTGCATGAGACATCATATCATCGGAGAATTACACTGAGCAACAAAAAATAAACTTTTTTTTTCTCAGAAAGAAAAATATATGATTCTCATAGTATTTTTTCTCCTGAATTCAAATATGATATCGATTTTTCTTCATCACACAAGGTTTCCAAACACTTTAATATTTTCTACATTCGTAACTGTACAATACTCGAACATTCGGACTCACCTAAAAAGTAAGAAATTACGATTTTCTGCTAAATTTCGTCTGTGGACCATCCCTCTTGATGGCCCAACAATAATCGGCCAGCATATTAGGATTCCATTTGCCTTGATATATCTTTTCCATAGCTGAAATCTCCTGAGTTAGCTCATTTGGTTTTATTTTACAATGGACAAATGGACGACAAAACGTTTATTGCACAATTAGTATTTAAATCCATAAATTGAAATTGAAATAAAAAACTGTGGGTGATGGAGAAATTCCGAATACATATTTGAAAACACGATAAAAAACTGCATTAAGTACAACTATTGGTACTCATGAGACAAAAATCGCGTTGACCAGTGTTATATGAGAACACGTAACATGAGAGAGAAAAATAAATGAATAAATTGATGAAATTACGTACTGTACAAACAACTTGTACTCACTCACTGCGTACAACATTTCATTTTGTAGCAAACCATAGAGTCTAGGTGTAAATATTAACGATTTATGTTGAGGGTTGTTTTTATCGGTAATGTAAATTTAATGGAGTGTTCTCCGGAACATTGAGTTGCTTGAGTGGCATAATCCCTAGTGCAGCCGTTGAGAGATGAATTATGAAGTGTAAGGCAATACGTTGAAGCCAGAGCGGATGTTGTGATGTATTCTAGTGTACAAATAAATACAGACACTGTACACAAAGTTATTAAATTATAAACTACATTCTGGGGACTGTTTCATAAAAACTTCTACTTTTAGTAGTTACTTGCTAGCAGCGTGTCGGGCCCGGTGGACTAGTGGTTACACTCCTTGTCTCTGGCCCCTAGAGTCCCGGATTCAAACCCGGCCGCGGTAGATTTTTATTAAGGATGCTAAAAATCCAAGGAGCAAGTCCTCCGAGAGGGACTTCAAGCCATGCGTCCCGAGTCTGAAGATTTTCAGATTCGTAAAAGATCCTTAAGCCTGAATAAAAGGATGTGTGAGCAAAATTTACCGACCTCATCATCTTATTAATACCTTAGTTGCCTGGTAGATGTCTTATTGGGTGGATTTCTCAACCGAAGCCTAAACCACGACCGCGGTTTTCCGATTTTTTTTATTGTTTACATAACAACTATAACAACCGAAAATCTACGGCTATTAATTACAAAAGTAAATATCTGAATCATATCTATGGTTTCATAGCAATTACTGTGAATTTTGAATCATTTTTATAGGTACTATGGAAACACTAACACTGAGCAACAAAAATATGTTTTTTTTTTTTGTCTCAGGAAGAAAAATATGTGATTCTGATAGTATTTTTTCTCCTGAATTAAAATCCTATGATATCGGTTTTTCTCCATCACTTAAGGTTTCCGAGAGACGGAAATTTATAATTTCAAACATTTTAATATTTTATACATTCGTAACTGCACAATTCGGACTCACCTACAAAGTAAGAAATGACTATTATCTGCTATATTTCGCCTGTGGATCATCCCTCTTGATGGTCCAACAATAATCGGCCAATTTGCCTTGATATCTCTTTTCCATAACTTCCAATCTCCTGAGTTAGCTCATTTGGTTTTATTTTACAATGGACAAATGGGCGAAAAAAAGTTTATTAAAAATAATTATTTAAATCCATTAATTGAAATTGAAATAAAAAAACTGTGGGTAGTGGAGAAATTCCGAATACATATTTGAAAACACAATAAAAAAACTGCATTAAGTACAACTATTGGTACTCATGACACATTAATCATGTTGACCGATGTTATTGGAAAGCCGAGGTCGTGTTTTAGACTTTAGTTGAGAAATTTACTTAATGGGGTCGGTATGTTGACCGCATACCATTAATGACATCTATGTGCAAATAAGCGTAACTAAATTAACTTGGTCTAATAACTTAACTCATAACAAAGGAGAAGCTAATGCTCAACATTGGGCTAAGCCATTTGTAGTTGCTATCTCTGTAATAGTATATTATGATGCGAAGTTGGAAAGTGCTTTTTACAGAAGCGAGGAAATGTTTAAAAATCGAGCTATAGCGAGGGTTTTAATTTCCGAGGGTTCTGTAAAACACTTCACAAACGTGCGTTTTATATATATATATATATATATATATATATATATATATATATATATAGCCTATATATATATTTTTTTTTGCGTGATGGTGTTTTTAAAATAATAAATAATAGTAAAATAATATCACCTTTGTTGGAAATATTTGCGTTCATTATAAACAACTGCCTAACGTTAACAGTGTGGGTAATATTTATTAGTTGAGACTACAGCAGGCCGTGACACCAATCAGTTATAAAATGGCGGCAAGTACGTATTTATTGTTTTATATTGTTTCAAATAAAGTTCAGTTCATTTAAAATGCAGTGATTTGTTTCCATTAACACTACCTTTTGGATATATTTTTGTATATAGGCCTACATTGTACGTAGTATACATAAAGGACAGTAGTTTTACTTCCCGCACGAGGTAGGTAATATGTAATATTACAGTATAGTTATTTAGGTTGGCAACCCCGAAATTTAGGAAATTGAACTTTGAATCATGGTCGCCAATGCTGTAACGCACTATCGCGCAAAAATATTATTTCATTAACACAAACCTACATTACTTTTAGCAGTTAACAGTGTGACTTCATGCAAAGAGTATACGACATAGGCAACAATTATTCTCTCCTGGATTTCATAGCCTTCTCTATGCATTACAGTTGCACTGAGTACAAGATTAAGTAGCTCTGTTGTATTGTTGTTACGTAACATTATTATTTAACAAAGTTATCAAAATGTCAGAACAATTTTAAAAAGTACAAAAATCCATCAAGCAAGAAAACTTATTATGGAAAATTTTAGGAAATGATTTTCAAGATAATTTTTATTACTTTCATATTGTATACACGGGTAACTACTTTTATAAGTACTGTATATCTTAACCCATTAAGTGACAAACTTCATCAGCACACTACAAGAATAAACTCTTGATCAATCAAATTGCAGCAAGACAAAATGTAAATGTATGTAAATAACTGTAAATATCCCGTGATACGTCCATGGCAAAACACGGGTTGGAAATATCATGTAAAAATAAAAATAAAACATAAAGTAGACTGCTTATTAGAAGTTTAAATTAGTAGTGCTCATATTATATAAAACGGTATTTAGTTATACTGCTAAATATGAGTCTTACACTGCTATTGTTTTACACTGTTATTTTTTACACGCGTTATATTAGCTTGACCTATATCTATGTAACGGAATCTTTGAGCACGATTTTCACCCACTTAAAAACATTGGATCGACTTGAAACTGTGTATACTTGTAAAGGGCCCATGACAATACAATAATTTCATTTTTTTTCTAAAATCCTGGCCAGAATTATCAGAAAATCAAAAAAAATAAAAACCGGTGTAATAGGTTGCGGACTTATCGACTTTTTAGTCAATCGTTGTAAAAGCTCAGTTGGTAACGCGGTGGACTGTAGTGGTATATAATTTCAGTAATCCATAGGTCGCTCCGTGCCGGAGGATTTTTTTAGAAGAGTATTAAGCAATTGAATTTAATGGGATTCCGGTTTATGACGATCAATTAAACTAAAAATTAAAAAAAAATAATAATAGTTAAAAAAAACTGAAACAACATGCTTTATTAGAAAACCAAACTAAAAAATAAAAAAAAATAAATAATAGTTTAAAAGAACTAAAACAACACGCTTTATTAGAAAACCGAACTAAAAAATTAAAAATAATCTTAATTTCCAACACGCTTGGAATAAAATTAAAGTGGCCAACAAAAAATTAACCTCCAGCACATCTAGAATAAAACTACAATTATCTACAAAAAAAATAATTTTACCATCAAAATCGTGGGGTGCTTTTTATGGTTTTTACGTTTTCTTCTCAGAGACTTTACTTTTACCTATATCTGTTTATTATCAAATATATTAATATTGATATAGAGCACCCACACTTTTGGTGATAAAATAATTTTTTTGTAGATAATTCTAGTTTTATTCTAGATGTGTTGGAGATGATTTTTTTGTTGACCACTTTAATTTTATCCCAAGCGTGTTAGAAATTAAAATTGTTTTTCATTTTTTAGTTCGGTTTTCTAATAAAGCATGTTGTTTTAGTTTTACTACTACTATTTATTTCAAACATGTTTCATGTTTTAGCGTCTAAATTATGAGTCTACACTGCTTATAAGTAGACTGCTAGATTTATGAAACAGGCCTCTGGGTACCGTGTGAACCATACTCTACTTCTACTTCTTCTTCTTCTTCTTCTTCTTCTTCTTCTTCTTCTTCTTCTTTCTTAAATGTCACTACAGCCCAATAAAAACCTTCGCCTCCTCAATGAGGCTCCTCCGGTTATCCCTTTCCATTGAAAACCTTTCCCAATGGTTTATTTGAATTTTTTTTAAGATCCTGGCGCACACAATCCCACCATCTATTCTTAGGTCTTCATCTCAATTTGGTTCCATGAGGTTGTGAACAGAATATTTGACATTCTATTAATATGTCCAACCCATCTCAAACGACCAAGGCTTATATGTGAGACAATATCAAGATCTCCTAATAATTGTATTAATTCTTTATTATATCTTCTTCTCCAGATGTTATCTACACAAAGTGCTCCCAATATTCTTCTCAGTACCTTTTTTACATGCTTTATATTAGCTTGACCTGTATCTGTCTATCCATCTATCTATGTAACGGAATCTTTCAACGCGATTTTCACCCACTTAAAATCGTTGGATCGACTTCAAACTTTGAATACTTGTGAAGGACCCGTGACAATACAATGTCATATTGTTTTTTCTAAAATCCTGGCCAGAATCATCAGAAAATCAAAAAAGTGTATTTGTATCTATGTAACGGAATCTTTGAACACGATTTTCACTCGCTTAGAAACATTGGATCGACTTGAAACTTTGTATACTTGTAAATGAGCCGTGACAATACAATAATGTCATATTTTGTTTCTAAAATTCTAGCCAGAATCATCAGAAAATAAAATAATAAAAATGAAAACTGGTATGATAGTTTGCGGAATTGTCGACTTTTTAGCTCAGATGGTAGAGCGGTGAAGCCTAGTGGTACATAATTTCAGTGATCCATAGGTCGCTGGTTCAAATCCGGCTGGGAGATTTTTTTTAGAAGAGTTTTACTTTTAGCTCATACTACAATACTATCGAATTTAAATAAATTTACATTTTTATCTTATTCTGTAAAATATTAAAACTAAAAAATAAAAAATAAATAATAGTTTTAAAAAACTAAAACAACACGCTTTATTAGAAAACCGAACTAAAAAAATGAAAAATAATTTTAATTTCCAACATGCTTGGGATAAAATTAAAGTGGTCAACAAAACAATCATCTCCAACACATATAGAATAAAACTGGAGTTATCAACAAAAAGAAAATCATTTTACCATCAAAAGCGTGTGGTACTTTTTATGATTTTAACATTTTCTTCTTAGAGACTTTACTTTTACCAATATCTGTTTATTATCAAATATATTACTTGATATCGAGCACCCCACGCTTTTGATGATAAAATTATTTTCTTTTTGTTGATAACTCTAGTTTTGTTCTATATGTGTTGGAGATTATTTTTGTGTTGACCACTTTAATTTTATCCCAAGCGTGTTGGAAATTAAAATTATTTTAAAAAATATTTAAATGATTACAGATATGAGTCAAGTGCCCAAGTTTTAGAACCGTAAGTAACAATTTATTGGTCTAATTAATGCCTTATATATCTTGATTTTGGCACCATCTCAGAACAAACGAAACTCTCAAAGTGTTTAAAATTAGAACAAACCAATCGCTCTTACCGTGAATCATAGAAGAATAACACGTTTAATAGAAAATCTTGAAGTTCAGTCCATTATTAAAGTATTTTATTTCTCTTGAGCTTGAAAATACGTATTTTTAAAGGTAACCTACTTTCTTTTTTTACTGTTTTACATAGTATTATTTCTCGTTTACAGGGGAGAAAATAATCTGAATATTTGTTATAATGTATGAATGGGAATTAGATATGTTGGCGATAAGAAACACAGCAGTTGGCAGCAAAGTTTTCCCAAGATCACGCATCTTATTGCCTTATACGAGAGGAGGAAGTGTATTTAGACCAGCAATTGAAGCTATCAACACCGCGGGGGCATTGCACGCTATCCAGTCTCAACAAGACGCTAGGAAATCCACTCTTATACGCCCTAATGATGCATGCAAATCACTTCCACTTCATTCATTGTTTTGTGTTTGCTTAAGTCTGTTCTTTTTTCTGCTAAGTTTACTTACAGTGACTGATTACATTAAAATGATCTGTTGTCGCTAGAGCGAGGACAAATACTCCTTATGCGTGGGCATCTAATATAGATTCTCTGTCATGAGTCCTAGATGACGTAGCTCAGGTACCTGAAAAAAAAAAAAAACGGGCAGGGTGTTTAAGAAGCTAATAATATAAATGATAACCAAACATGATCAAACTATGTCTTTCTATTGCTAGATCTCAGAATCTATTGCTAGATCTCGGAAGCAAGAGCTCGAGAATGAGAATTTCCGGGCATTCTCGCAATCAGTACGAACGATGAAGTCATGGAGTGTGGGTGCCACATAAGAAATGTTTACCGCATGCACGAAGTCGTACGTTTCTTATTATCCAAAAGATTACCTTCCTTTAACAAATATAAATCCATTAAATGTGCAATGGATATTCCATATGAAATCGGATATATATATATATATATATATATATATATATACAGTATATACAGTGCGATCAGCAGGCTAGCATTGGACAGCAGACTGGGTTTTCTGTCTATCAAAACTAAGTACCGAAACATACATGATATTTTAGCTTTCCAATATTAAACCGAATATTTTTTAGAACAGGAAACAATTCTCAATTAAAGAAATATGCAGACATAACAACATCGGACAGCACAAACCCCGCGTCTGGTGTCCAAACCTAAACTGATCGCGTGTATATATATATATATATATATATATATATATATATATCCATCCATAGTAATTCTGCCCGAAGGTAGGTCCTTCACTGCAATCATAGCATTTTCATGCTATGCTTGCAGCTTTACTAGGGAATTGTAGGTGTGGTAGCTTCCCGTTGCTTTCCATACCGGTGAAGGATAATGATGATAATTATGACAATGATAAGGGTGATGATGATGATGACTATATGATTTCGGGGCCTTAAAGTTTTCCTGACATATGTCTTACAGGTGAGGAAAAACCCCGATAAGAACCTCACCCAGAAAAACTCCCGACCGGGGATCGAACCCGGGCCCGCTGCGTGACCAGGCAGCACGCTACCTCGAGACCACAGCGGCGGATTTGTATATACGTGTATATATATATATATATATATATCGATAAAGCGTCACTGCTGTAAAGTAGAAATGTTCTCTTTAATTTGCTTATTTGTTATAGTCAGCTACTAGATGGCAGTGAAGACCGAGTTCTCGCGACATCTAGTAATAATGGAGAATATAATACATATATAAGAAAAATAAGTGTTTGAATTGGATTCGCCTGGTGGTGTAATGGATATCACACTGAGGTACAGACTCAGAGATCCGGGTTCGAATCCCGTCCAGGCATTTATTTTTCTTATCATACCACACACACACACACACACACACACACACACACACATATATATATATATATATATAAACTGAACTCGCATCTTCAAACATGTATGATTTTTATAGTGAAACATTATGAAAATAAATATAATACACAATGTATGAGTTAATGAATTTAGGGGTCACGAGTGGTAGATTATGTAATTCAGGTACCTGAAAATAAAAAGTTAAAATAGTAAAACTTGTATTTGAGATGTTCCGCAGGTTACTTAAAGTGAGCACATTCAACTACCTGTACCCTCTGTATAAAATGCACATAGAAAACAATTAATACCTAATCAGCTGCTGAAGATAGAACAATTCCGAAAGGCCTTCAATATTTTATTCGAATTTAATTTTGTTGAAAAGGACTTGAATCTCAGGTACAGTTTTTAGTAGTTTATATTTTATACAATAAACTCATCCTCCGCTGTAGTCTCAGGATTACGTCATCCCTCGTAGGCAGCGGATCTGGGTTCGATCCCCGGTCGGGACAAATTTCATGGGTGATTTTTTTTTTAATTTTTTCTCACATTTAAGACGAATGTCAAGAAACTCTAAGGCAAAAACGGTCCCCGAACATCATCTGGCCATCATAATCATCATATTCGCCTTGTTTAGTATGAACGTGTGTGGATGGTGTGTTTCATCTTAATGTTGTGTTGTCTCGGAGGAGGTCGTGGCATTGAATTCATTCGGAGACGACACACACTCTTCACACACACACATTCATACTAACATGGTGAATACGATAATGGTGATTATGATAGCTAGATAACGTTCGGAGACGTTTAGACCTTGAGGTTTCCTGAATTTGTCTTACAGGTGATATGAGATCTTTAGATGCCAAGGGGTATAAATAACAAAAAGTCAGTTTTGAGTAAACGATGTTCAAATTTGAGACATTCCATTTTGTGTTAAGTTTTCTTTTCAGATAGTAGATTTCACCACCAGATATATTTTTTACTTGCATCCATTGGCCACTCAGATTAGTATCTCCTTTAACTACTAAAATATACACTTAAGTCCAAAATCATCAATTTGTTACTTGCACCCTTTTTGTGTTTTAAGGGTCATATATATATATATATATATATATATATATATATATATATATCCATCCATAGTAATTCTGCCCGAAGGCAGGTCCTTCACTGCAATCATAGAATTTTCATGCTATGCTTGCAGCTTTACTAGGAAATTGTATAGGTGTGGTAGCTTCCCGTTGCTTTCCACACCGGTGAAGGATGATGATGATGATAATGGTAAGGATGATAATGATAAGGATGATGGCCATATGATTTCGGGGACCGTTTGGACCTTAAAGTTTTCCTGACATTTGTCTTACAGGTGAGGAAAAACCCCGATAAAAACCTCACCCAGAAAAACTGCGCCGACCAGAGATCGAACCCGGGCCCGCTGCGTGACAAGGCAGCACGCTACCTCGAGACCACAGCGGTGGACATATATATATATATATATATATATATTGTGTCCCGCGCCATAGCCGAGTGGTTAAGGCAAGAAGCCTTGGCGCAGAGCTACGGGACTTGCGCTGGTTCGATTCCCCACGGGGGAAGAAATTTTATCCTGGAATTTCGGCCAGTATGGGACCGGTGACCACCCAGCATCGTGAGACATTTGGGTAGCTACAATAAGTAGGGACTCCAGATTTAGAAGACCAGCTATAACGGCTGGGGGACGCGACATTGCTGACCACATGCCACCCCTACACTGGGCTAGATGATCATATACCTCTGTGATTAACACATGTGGGTGTGAGGCCAGCAGCCGGTTGGTAGGCCCAGAGCTTTCTAGGCCTGTAGCGCTTGGAGAAAAAAAAATATATTTTGTCATGGTCATTTTCGGTGTCTGTGTAGGATCGATTAAAATTTATTTTAAAAATTCAAAAATATTTTCATGAAACAACCTCAATAGCTTTGGAATTTGTTGAAAGTAGAGACTTTAGTTATTTCTTTTTGCTGTAAGTTCAATATGTTTTATTGCTATTTTCTTTTAGTTCTTTTTTCTTGTGATATGGTTGCACTATTCCATTGACAATGCTACACAGAGGTATGATGGACTGATAATGGAGAAGCTTGTATGAGGTCTGGCACCATAGTGAGAAAGACGTGTATTGTAAACGTCTTAGAGATTTCACAGCAGAAACTCGACACTGATACATTGCGTTATAAGTATTAACAGAGAAAGGTATAGAAATCGCACACTTACTTACCTGGTACTTGGATATGCACAAACATTAACCCATTAACTTATTATACCTTAATAATTAAATAAAAATAAAACGTAGTTTTATTTGATTTTCATTATTTTTTAAATTATAATTATTGCAAAATTTGATTGTAACTAATTCACTGGCATTATCGAACCCGTATATTCATGGCCGCGCGGACATAAGCTCTCCATACATCCCTATCCTGAGATGTTTTCCAATCATCCCCTGTTTAATCTACTTCCCTCAAATCATGGCTGATGTTATTCTCCCACCTCATTCTTGATCTACCAACTGGGCGTTTTCCCTCTTGATTTTCCTACAAGAAGCTTCCAAGCAACTCTTTCATTCCCCTTTTGTGCCACATGTCCTGCCCACTGTAGTCTACGATACTTAACTGTTCTTATTATATCTGGTTTTCTATAAAGACCATGTAGCTCACCGTTAAGTAGTCTTCTCCATTAACCTGTCTGTTCCTCTCTCTTTGGTTCAAAAATGTCCCTAAGAACTTTATTCTCAAATCTCATTTCGTAATCTCCTTTCCTCTCTTAAAGTAAGAATCCATATTTCACATCCATATAATAAAACAGAGAGAGCAGTTTTATGTACTTTCAGTTTAACATTTTTTAAAAGGAGTTGTGATGACAAGAGTCTCTGTAATGCATAATAGCACGCATTTCTACGAATGAGACTATGTTTAATTTCTTTGCATATCTCATTCCTATTTGTAATTGTTATTCAACCAATTATTGGAAATTTCCCTCATTTGTCATTACCTCTCACAAACCACACTTAATGTTATTCTCCTACATCATTCTTGGCCTACCTACTGGGCGGTGCCCCAATGTTTTCTTATAAGGAGTTTCCATCCCCATCTTTAATTCCTCATTCTTCCAACATGCCTTGCCCATCGCATTCTACGAGACTTAACTGTTCTTATTACATCTGGTTTCCCATAAAAATCATATAGCTTGATGTTCTGTAGCCTTCTTCATTCACCTGTCTGTTCGTCTCTCTGTGGTCCAGAAATTTAGCTAAGAATTTTATTTTAAAATACTCGTAATCTTTTCTTTCCCACTAAAATAATAATCTTTCTTTGTTTTTTTTTATATACATTAGACAGGGACAATTTAATATGTCTTGCTTGCATACACTTTATTATTAGTTTTAGTCTTAATTTTAACTAACATTAACGGGTTGCATTATAGATCGTAATATATATATATATATATATATATATATATATTATCTTTTTGATCAAATTTTTATTTAGTATTTAATATTAGACTTAATTGAGATTGTTTTATTCTGATGTAATATATGTTTGACCTGGTGAGTGGAAGGGAAGGCCTCACGATCTTAACTACATCAGGCTAAATAAATCTAATCTAATCTAATCTAATCTAAAATAATAATCTATATTTCACATCCATATAACTGGAAGAATAACAGTTTTATATATTTTAGTTAGGGGTGAGGTTCAGAAAGGAATTAAACATAGACTCAATTCTGCAAACGCATGCATTAGAGGGACTCTCGTCATCCCAACCTCTCTCAAAACTTAATGTATTCGCAGAGTATGAAATTCTGTCTCATGCCAGTGTTACGAAAATTTAAATTTATTTGCTAGATGGAGATACAGATTAATGTGATTACATACTATTCCGTACATTTTGTATTCCTTTATTTGAAATTAGCTAAAAACTCGTATTAATAAAAAAACGAAATTTTCATTAGCGCTCTATTGTAGAATAATGCAAAGAAAATCCAATTACAGTTGTATCCGATCCTATGTGATGTAACATTGCTCTGTTTGTGTTTCATTATATTTTATTGCTGTTTACAGACAACGTCTCTAATAGGAAATTTAGTTGGTATACATATTTGAGAGAAATACCAACAAAGGCAAACTTTTTATAAATAAATTCATATAATTCGTGCTTTCAGTAGGACTGCTATATTGGAATAAAGCTATATTTTTTTTACAGTAAAGGCACACTCTTTTATTATGGTATTCCTTTATCTCTGTGAAGAATATCTTTTGATGTACAATTTGTGTTGCATTTTGTTGAATTTTAGATTATTTTATACGTATGCTGTCACAAAAAAGAGAGTTTAACCACAACAACTTTATTTGGAATGGGTTATCCACACAGTTTGAAGGGAAAGTTGGCCGAGAGTTTTGTTCAATAGAAGCTTTGAAACTTCACTGAAACAGATATATAAGTGGTTTCAAGCTACTGTCACGTGCTCAACAGTTTGCAAACTTTGACAGTCATTGTGTTTCTTTTCAAATTTGGTGGTCATTTCGTGTTTACGATACTTGAAAAAAAAAAAAAAAGAACTATTGTCTCCATAGGCTTATAACACAAGGGATGTAACAGATCTACAAGTGCCTATTTACTATGTGTTCCTTGAGTAAATATGGACCAGCGTCACGTGCTAGTGGTCAGCGTGTCTGTCTATAGTCCATAAGGCCCTGGGTTCGATATCAGGTCAGACCATAGGAATTCTTCCTTAAAGAGAATTATTCCCGTGGTTGCTAATAGTCTGGAATTTAGGTTAAGTTTAAATTAAGGACTCTCCTGGCACTAATTATCACTTATCACCCATCATATCATCGGCGTAACGTAATTGGTAATACTTTACAACATGTGACGCTAAATTGTTTTCTAAGTTCCAATCATACACCATGCGCATGCGCCAACAAAAGCGAAGCGGTTTACACTATGGAATCGCGGGATGCAGCCAACATATACACTATATTTAACGAACCCAAAAGCTAACCAAACACAATTTAATGAAATAAGCTAACCTGACGCGATTTAAGCACTCTAACCTGTGGAAGAATGCAATGCCCAAAAATAAATGGTAAGTTCTGAAATTCTGAAGTAGTCTATATGTATGTAGTTAATTAGTACATATTCTATGTTGGCTGCACTGGAATGTCTTTGTTATTGCATAGAATATTCGTTAAAATCAATATGGCTACGTTTATAGTTAAATATCGCAAAAAAATATATTGAAATAATCGTTAGAAAAAAATGTAAAAGTTATTGTAAATGGTACGAAATAGTATGAAAAATGGAACCCAAAGAATAAAATTTGTCAAGAGTTTATGAAGATGTAAAAAAAGTCGCGTCACAGATTGTAAAGTTTAGTCACGTAACTCCTTCCATGTGCCACATATTTAGAGAAGAACAATGTGGATTCCGGAGTGGGAGATCATGTATTGATAATATTTTCTGTATTGGACAATTACAAGACAAAATCCTAGAAAAAATAAATAACTACATAAATGACCTTTATTGATTTAGAGTTGGCATATGATAGTGTACCTCGACAATTGTTATGGACGGCAATGCGAAATGTGAATATCTGTGATAAATGGATTAATATTGTTAGGAGGATCTATAGTAATAGAAAAGCTAAAGTAAAAAATACATAATAATTTAACACAGGAATTCACAGTGAATAAAGGCCTTAAGCAGGGATGCAGTTTGTCACCAATCCTTTTTAACATTTATTTAGACCAGGCTCTTAACTTGTGGTATAAAAAATGTTCTGAAATGGGTATTCCTATAGGAGGAAAAGTACTGCATTCATTGTTGTTTGCAGATGATCAAATAATTTTTGCAGGGGATGAAGATGATATGAAATATATGATAAATAAACTAATGGAAGAATATAAAAAATGGGGAAAGAATATAAATTTACATAAAACAGAATATATGTGTTTGGGAAAGGATGTGGATGACCTCATACTCGAAACAGGGAAAATAAAAAAATGTGAATTTTTTTTAATATCTTGGGTCAATAATTACAAGTTCAGGTACCTGTGAGAGAGATGTACAGACTAAAATTGCAATGGCAAAAAATACAACTATGACATTACATGGAATAATTTGGAACAAAAATATTACAAAGGAAACTAAAATGAAAATTTATAAGAGCATAATACAGAATATTTTGTCATATGGAAGTGAAACTTGGACTTTGACGGAATTACAAAAGAATCAAATTAGAACAGTTGAATTTGATTATTTTAGAAGAAGCCTCCAAAAAACAAGGCAGGGTAAAATAAGAAATGAATTCCTTTCGAGAGAAATGAATGTCACCACATCTGTTGTTAAGAGGATTAAAAATCAAACGCTTAAATGGTGTGGCCATGTACAAAGAATGGAAAATGAAAGATGGCCAAAAAATATATACCAGTGGTCACCCCCTGGAAGAAATAAACGTGGCAGACCAAGGTGGAAATGGAAAACCTATGTCAGAACTATAATGGATGATAGGAATTTGGAAGTTGGAGATTGGAATGATAGAGATAAATGGAAACTGACGACGGCAAACCTATAAGCGGGGGAAAGCCGAAGAAGAAAAATATTACAATTCCGCCAATGCCAGGGGAGAAATCCAGAAATGTCATACAAGACAACTTGGTGACATTGGACAAAAATATTCAATATGTCATAGGTTTTGCTTTGTAATATCATGTGGTTTTCAAAAGTAATGCCACGAGTGATTTATAAATTATCGATACATTGACGACTCACGAAGTGAGGAGTGAATTTATCTAGAGAATTTGGAAATCAAGAGTGGCATTTGTTAGGACTATTTAACGAATAAAATTAAGCTGTTCACTCCCAAATTATTATTTAAATATAGTTATTTTAAAATATTTATGTATTTAATGTAAACGGCGATGTTCGAAAACAAATGATAACGTTTGTTATGCTTTATTTGTTCATCACTGCAACCAGATCATATTATTTATTACCAAAGAATCGCAATATTATAAGAATGCACCCTAGTGGAGACATTTATAACCAACAAATAGGCCATCAATTAATTTCCGATGTCCTATGTTGTAAATATGTCAATTATATTTTTCTGGAACTTAAATTCCTGGGAAATAATACGTTTAAGGAAGTGCCAACAGTGTTTCTTTGTGGTACAATCAGTTACTACAAATGTTTTATATTATATCCCGCAAGCACTATCTCGTAACATTCGTGCACTATAGGCTTATATACAATCTGGTAGCCACATGCAGTCACTGCAAAATAATGCTATGGCCTATTCAGAATGTTAAAACGGAGGAGCTTGATTTTAAAGTGATAAAATTAAATTGATAAAATCGGGGTGAAAAACGACTGTGATTGGTTGTAACTCAGAATTCATTGAAATGTCATAGGTCATTGACTCCCATTTGGGGCATGAGTTAAATAGTCTAGGAAAATTCATGTTTATAGGCTACTAAAGGCCTTTTTAACTCTTACATTAGCGAAATTCTTATTATTCTTGTAGATAACACTCTATCTCAATTACTAATCTATTTGTATCGCTATTTTTCTATTTTACTCTGACAAAAAGTATCGGGATCTCACTGTGGTTTCGGGATGTCGTCGACCAAGACAAAGATGGAATGAGACCATAATAGGCCATCCGGCTTCAACCATGAAAGGAAGAAGAAGAAAAAATATTTCGGAATGAAGTAAATCAGTGAATCCCCCTTTTAACCGTTAAATTCCAGAAATCCTTCTTATTCTTGTAGATGACGCCCTATGTCAATTTCTAATTATTTGTATCATATTTTTCTATTTTATTCTAACAAAAAGTAAACTCTCGGGATCACACATCTCTTCCATTCGGCCTAAACCATGAAAAGAAGAAGAAGAAGGAAGAAATCTTCGGAAGAAGTAAATCAGTGAATCCCGTATCGTTTGCTTACAGCTCGCGCAAGAACAGCTTGCCTGAAATTAGGTATCTAAGCAAAATGTGTCTACTGTTTCTCGTCCTTTAAAATAGAGACTCTAATGTCTTGATTTATTAAAGAACATCGTTAAATAAAATACTACCAAACTACCATAAATAAATTATGTAATATTTTTACAAGATGTTTAAAAAGTGTATTTTTTAAATCCTTATCCATTAATATAATATTATGATATTTATCGCTGTCAAATTTTGCGGCAGATATAAAAAGAGGATTTTTTTAATGGGGAAAATAATGCGTGGATTTTACGTAGAAGAGGAAGACGGGTTGCACGTGAGCTGCATAGTATAGTTTTTATAAAAAAAAACTATGAAGCTGTATACTCCCATAGAGATATTTCTTTGATTGAACTGAAGCTTCAAGAAATTAAATGATTATTAATATAGCCTTAGATTTCTTAAATCCATAACCGATTTAGATATCTATTACTCTCCCAACTTAAACCTGCACTCGGTAAGTGTGCTAGGAATGTGTTGTCGATTCTCTTCCTTCTCTTACTATGTTGCCACTTCCTGTCCTATGTATTGTGCTATTTGACTGGGAGGGGATCGCTGGCAAATACTGTGTTATTTTAAAATGATTCGTCACCTACAGTAGTCGTTGACCAAATGAATAACCCGGCAACCTTCTTACTACTGGAGAACGAGCTTCCCTTCTTTGCCTTCCTCATTATGTGTTGCCAATTCCTGCCGTTTGTGTGTTTGTGTTTTGAGTCTGTTATAGGGACAGTGGTCTCGAGGTAGCGTGCTGCCTTGTTAACGCAGCGGGCCCGGGTTCGATCCCCGGCCGGGACAGTTTTTCTGGGTGAGGTTTTTATCGGGGTTTTTCCTCACCTGTAAGACAAATGTCAGGAAAACTTGAAGGCCCAAACGGTCCCCGAAATCATATGGCCATCATCATCATCATCCTTATCATTATCATCATCCTTCACCGGTGTGGAAAGCAACGGGAAGCTACCACACCTACAATTCCCTAGTAAAGCTGCAAGCATAGCATGAAAATACTATGATTGCAGTGAAGGACCTGCCTTCGGGCAGAATTACTATGGATGGATAGAGGGATGGAAAATACTGTAATTTTAAATGATCCAAAATCTTCAGCAGCCGTTGATTTAAATGACTAATTTGACAACCATGTAACGATTTTTCACATGTGTTTAGGGATTCTCCATTCCATAGATATATAGTTTGACGACACTAGAGCTAACATATTATTTTTTAATTGTGAAATCTTTACTTTGGCGAGTAATGCATGGAAATTTGTACAATGAATGCTTAATTAGGTTAACTTGTATATGGCAGTCCCCGTAGTCGCTTGACTAGCATTCGATGCTGTCCTGATTGTATCCCATGTTCGAAACCTGACGGTTTCAGAGGAGTGTAGATGGTGGACCATAATGACATTTTTTCGGGGTTTTGCTTGATGTTCTTCTGTTTCCCGAATTTCATCCCTCCAACACTCTCCATTCCCCCTTCCCTCCCCTTCATGTTATTTCAGTTCTCATTCATTCACTTCATAGCACTCTTCACCTTATTTCATGTTAGGAAAAATAGTTTGGTTTGTAATCCACAGGTGTTGAAAATGTGTGGTTGTGGGGACTTTGTGTGGGTCCACCAGGGTGCTCATGACTCCGAGCCTTAAGAATAAAAAAACAGGAGAGGCCAAGGGAGGAATTTAGTGTCCCTCGTAGCCATAGGCCCAACACAAAAAATGGCTATGAGTCAAGAGAGTAGAACCTAGTACATCGGACTTGGAAGACGACCTACAATTTACATAACACCATATAATAGAATTTAATTTCACTCGTCTCGATAATCCTGGGATAGCGCAATAGATATTTCAGATCGCAGTGCTCAGGACAGTCTACCCTCCCAATTTGAATAAAAAAATCTCATCGTTATTATCTATACAGGGTGAACGGTAATTACACCGACAAACTTCAGGGACTGATTCCTGACTGGAAATGAAGGAAAAAAAGTCCTATAAACATGTGTCCGGTAATGAACGATGTGCGTGCAACAACAAATCTCCCGGCACACAGTACATAGCATAATCGCATCCACGTTCACAACCCGATGGTTTCGTAATTTTGCCTCCATGGGATGCAATGCAATGCACGCATTCACACGCCGTATCATGGATTGCCTCACTCTTTCGCATGTTCCGGTCTCTCTCCGATTAGGATCACAGGCGATGTGCACACACTGTTGATGGGTATGCACACTAGAAACTGGTTCAGCAAACACAACGCTTTTCAGATGCTCCCAGAGGTAAATATCCAGGGTGCTTATACCCGGTGATCTAGCAGGCAATGCAACAGGACCGAGACAATGATGCCATTCGTCAGTGCAATCTACCGTGGCAACGTCGTAGTTGTTATGCAGATAGTATTTTTGTGTGGAACTTACGATATAATTTAATTTTGGATTTAAAAAAATGATAGTGGTCGTCCACTTCTGTGATTAACACATGTGGATGTGAGGCCAGCAGGAGACTGGTAGGTTTCGGGGGTTTTAGGTTTGTCGTTGCATGAAGACAGAAACATAGAGAATGATTGGAAAATAATAGGTCGGTATGAGGTTATATGGAGAGCGTATGTGCTAGAACTATGAAACTCTGGGTTCGATAGTGCCACTTTGTAAGTTAGTTTACATGTATTTTCACTGACTTTCATAATCCTATAGATTTTTATGCATTTCTTCGCCAACTTTTGACATATTCATTGAATCATTTTGTTATTTTGCCGTCCTATCTTCTTGTATGCTCTTCTCTCTTATACTTTTTTTTTCATTATTGATCTTATTAATTTTTCTGTAATAGAAAGAAACGTTGTTTGTAGGAGAGAATTCTATACAGTTGGCTTTCTTTCTCTTGATAACGCAAAGATGACATCAAATATGAAGCAGAAGTTACAAGCATCCGAGCGTTATTGAAAATGGTTCTTAGTTCCTTCTGTCAGGTCACAGTTGAAATTGTTCTCCCTTGCATCCAACTTATGACGCACAAACGAAAAGGACTAGAAATGAAATTTTCACTCTTACCGCTGAATGGGTGGGAGGAGAATAATAAAATGTGAATCTTTCCGCAGTCTCTTGAATTCTCCTGTTTTTATAGAGTATTTTACTCTGTTTCCGTTACTTCATTTTTATTTGTTTTTTCTTCCTTTCTTCATTTTTCTCTACTAATTTCTTTCTTTATTTTACATTTTCTGTTTTTTTTTTCCTTCTTTCATCTGTATTTGGGTTTATAATTGATTCATTAATATGTAATGATAACACTAATAAAATTTCGTTGAAGTAAATAGTAATCAAATAAAACGTTAGAATAAATACCTGGTCGTGCCGTCGTCCTCAACTAGATTAATAATGTATTATGATGTGAGGTTGGGAAGTGGTTTTTACAGAATCGAGGAAAATGTTTAAAAACCAAGCATTGGCGAGGTTTTTAATTTCCGAGATTCTGTAAAACACTTCACAAACGTGCGTCGTATATTATTTTTTGCGCGATGGTGTTTTCAAAATAATAAATAATAGTAAAATAATAACATCTCTGTTGGAAATATTTGCATTCATTATAAACTACTGACTAACGTTAACAGTGTGGGCAATGGTTATTAGTTGAAAGTACAGGAGGCCGTGAGATAATATTAGTGATAAAATGGAGGCAAGTACGTATATATTGTTTTATACTGTTTCAAATAATATTCAATTCGTTCACCGCTGTGGTCTCGGGGTAGCGTGCTGCCTTGTCACGCAGCGGGCCCGGGTTCGATCCCCGGTCGGGACAGTTTTTCTGGGTGAGGTTTTTATCGGGGTTTTTCCTCACCTGTAAGACAAATGTCAGGAAAACTTTAAGGCCCAAACTGTCCCCGAAATCATATGGCCATCGCAATCATTATCATTCATATTCATCTTAGGTTAAACTTAGGATTAGGGACTCTCCTGGCGCACCATTATCATCATCATCACCCATCATATCATCGGGGCAACGTAACCCCACCTTCCAGGCGCCCCAACCTCAGAAGTGGGTTACAAGTACGCCATGCCAGGAGAGAAACCAGAAATGTCGAACGACAAACCTGGGGCATTTGAAATATATATATATATATATATATATATATATATATATATATATTCAGTTCATTTAAAATGCAGTGATTTGTTTCGTATAATGCATATTAACATTACCTACATACATAGAGGGCAGTGGTTTTACTTCCCACACGCGGTTTGTAATATGTAATATTAGAGTATAGTTATTTACCCTGAAATGTAGGAAGTTGAACTTTCAATCATAGTCGCCATTGCTGTAAGTACGACAAAACGCACTCTATCGCGCAAAAAAAGTATTTTTTTAATATAAGCCTTTCGGAAACAGGCTTCCATCTTCAGCAGGAGGATATGAACTACTGCAGGTATTAGAGGTTTTCCTTCCTAAATTTTTATTTCATGATTGTGGTAAACGCAAAGTTGACAACAATAGTAATACTAATATAATAATAATAATAATAATAATAATAATAATAATAATAATAATAAATAAATAATAATAATACAACTATAATATATTCTCGACTTAGAATGTTTAGACTATGTATTATATTTCCGTCGCTCGCAGTGGTCTAGTGGTTATGTTCCTTGCCTCTCGTCCCGATGGTCGCGGGTTCTAACCCGGCCGCGTTGATTGACTTTTAGGATGGAATAATTCAAGGAACATGTCGTCTAGGAAGGGACTTTAAGCAGAGTCTGGATATTTTCAGGCTCGTAAAAGAACCAAGCAAAATGTACCGACCTTCATTATCCTAGTAATACCTTAGTTGCCTACTAGATGTCTCATTGGATCGGTATGCCAACATTCATGTCATCTGTATGGAATTAAGCGTAACAAAACTAAAGAAACTTCTCACTAGGGAAGAATCTGTGCCCCACAGTGAGACGAACGGTATATGAGTAGTAGAAGATCGGCTGTAAGCCTAGGATCAAGAGAAGAAGAAGAAGAAGTGCTTTTGTTAATTCCTTTGCTAACTTTTGAATAAAGAGAGGACTTTGTCGGAACTGTTTGTTTTAACATGCTATTTAGTTTGTTTTTTCGTGATACAAGGTTTAGCGGACATAATAAATATGAATATAAGTGTCCGCATTACTCAGTTAATGGTCCACTCTTCTTTTGAAAGTGCTGTGTGTTAGTTCTTATCCCAAAGGAAATGGTCTGTTTCTCCCATACTTGAAACCGTTTTATCTGCGGCATTTTATCAGAATACACGCACTACCCGCCAGTTTTAAGACTACGAATAATTTAGAGTTTTATTCACTCCACATCACACAACTGCTATTTTCAAATAGACTCAAGTTTTTTTTACCTTCCAAATACATTATACATAATGTTCTGAGATACGAAAAAGATTCCAATTACGCTGGTCAACATGATTTTTGTCTGATGACTATCTATAGTTGTACTTAATGCAGCCTTTTCTCGTGTTTTCAAATATGTACTCGGAATTTCTCCATCACCCACAGTTTTTTATTTCAGTTTCAATTAATGGATTTAAATAATTATTTTTTTAATACACTTTTTTTTCGTCCATTTGTCCATTATAAAATAAGACGGGGAACACCTTCATCAGGAGATTTCAGCTATGGAAAAAGAGATATCAAGGCAAGTGGAATCCTAATATGCAGGCCGATTATTGTTGGACCATCAAGAGGGATGCTCCACAGGCGAAATATAGCAGAAAATCGTCATTTCTTACTTTTTAGGTGAGTCCGAATGTTCGAATATTGTGTAGTTACGAATGTATAAAATATTAAAGTGTTTGAAATTATAAATTCCTGTCTCTCGGAAACCTTGCGTGATGGAGAAAACCCGATATAATATTTGAATTCAGGAGGAAAAATACTATCAGAATCACATTTTTCTTTCTGAGACAAAAAAAAAAAAGTTTCTTTTTTGTTGCTCAGCGTTATTAGAAACGTGATATTATATTAGTAGGTTCATTCATTGAACAGGATGTGCAAATATGATCCTATACATATATTTTCTGTATAACTCAATATTACAATATTGTTTTTCTAGTGATTTTCGAATGGAAGAAGGTATAGAGCTTATATACATGAAAATGATTTAGAAAAAAAGTTTACAATATTCATTAATCCTATCTATTAGACACCGAAACTGGCCACTGCACACACACACACACAATATATACATATGTATATGTGTATATATATCGATTTCATAATTAAATGATAATAAGGAAGCATTACTGCTATGAAGGAAGTATTCTCTTTAAATGTTTAGGGGCTTACTTGTTATAGAAGCCGCGAGATGGCAGTGCGACTGATATCTCGTTGACCTCTTAAGATAGAGAATTATATAGGACTATTAAAAAAAGAAGGAACTGACTTCAAACATTTATTTTTTCCAAACTACAAAAATAAAAAACACAATTCCAACGTTCCTGGAAAGAGAAAAGTTCAAATTTCACTATGTTACGCATTCAATAAGAGCACTATGTGCTACACGACAAATATCAAAACGGTGGCCCATTTCTTGCCACACACGAATCAGCTGGTCTTTAGTTATCGAATTCACAGCTTCAACAATTCGATGTCGCAGCTTTTCAAGTGTCAGGCATAAGGGGGATAAAAACACGGTCTTTACGTATCCCCACAGATAAACATCACACGGGATTAGGTCTGGTGACCTGGTAGGCCATCGGCGATGAAATTGATCTTCTGCTCCTCCTCTTCCAATCCAACGTCCTGTTGTGTTATTTTAATATAAACAATCAATATTACAAGCAACAGCATCAATGCGGCCGTGATCGGAACTTGGAACTTTTCTCTTTCCAGGAAGGTTGGAATTATGTTTCTATTTTTTGTAGTTTGGAAGAAATAAATAGGCCTATTTGAAGTCTGTTCCTTCTTTTTGAATAGCCCTGTATATAAGGAAGAAACATAGGTATTTGTGCTAGGATTCTTGAGTTAATTTTTACTTCACTAACGTATGAAGTTAGAGATCTCTGGTTAAACTCCCGGTTCAGGAGTTTATTTTTCTTTTCATGTCATATATAGGGCAATTAAAAGTCGGGGTTAACCTGAAAGCTGATATTTTAGTGGAACATTTTCAACCCTCTACCAGATGCAGTCTATATGTTCTAATTTTAAGATATTGTGTTCAAATGGGCGTGGTAATAAAATTCCAACCCATAATTTGCCTCGACGATTGAGGAAAACCTGAATAAAAAATATGTTATGTTAGTCTGCAGCTGGATTTGGTCGCGGGACGTCCGAAAATGCATGCCAAACGATACCGCTTCATCCAACTCGCTCGCTTTTAAGATATGTATCAGCTTCTTGTAGAAAAACCAGAGGGAAAACGCTCAGTTGGTAGACCAAGAATGAGGTGGGAGAATTACATTATGATTTGAGGGAATTAGATTATATAGGGAATGATTGGAAAGCATTAGCTCAGGATAGGGATGTATGGAGAACTTATGTCCGCGCGGCCATGAACCTACGGATTCGATAGTGCCAGTGAGTAAGTGTCGTCTATAATAAATATGAAATTTAAAAATTAAACTTAATTTGTTGAGTAGGGATCATTTTAAAATTTCAGTCAGCTTGGTAGGCAACTGAATTTGAACCTGGGAACTCTCGAATACGAGTCTCATTGGGTCATTTTTATATTAAACGTAAGCCTATATGATAAGAATGGAATTAAAAAATAATAATTTAATCAGTAAATAATAAATAATATCCTCAACTCGTATCCAACTCAGGTTTGGGTCGAGGGATGAGATGAGATGAGATGAAGCCCCTTATATAGAGGTCTATGAATAACAAGGGTGCCGGCCGACCAAGCCTGACGCACCATCACAGGGGGAGATTAACGAAATGAAACGAAATGGATGAAGATGAGAATGGAGAAATGGTGGAATGAAATTGTGGCAGGGGGAAAAAGGGAGAAACCCCCTAGAAAAACCTGCCCAAGCTCCGTTTCGTCCACCACGAAGCCCATATGGAGTGACCGAGACTCAATCTCGCCAATTTGATCAATATGTGTATTTAACTTTTCTTAATATCTCGATACAAGATGTCTTATAAGGAGAGGATTTTATTGCATACATGAATATCTTGTGAAAACAAAATGTTTGAGTTTGGGGAAGAAATTCCACATGACACGAGTCCTGAAGCTTGACCCACTTACTCCATTCATGTAACGCAGGTTCAAGCTAATGTGGTCGGTATTTTTATAAGGATGAGAGAACCATTAGCCCTATCTGTCAGTCTGAGGGAAAAGAGAAGTGCTTTACCTCGAGTAAGTGCGCTTTTACTTTCACTTTCCTTGGTTTGTGTCCAGCTATTCCATTTATCTGCACAGGTTTCATTACCTTGTGTTATTCTATTGTAGGGTAAAGCTGCGTAATTCCGTAATAGTTATTTTACTTTTTGGTGCAAATGTAACATTTCAGATAATGGTGACAAAATATGAATATAGTATGAACATTGCACGAGATTATTTATCGAATTCGCTCCAAACCGACGTAGGCCCTACAGTTATACAAAATTCGTCATTATTTCTTCCAAGATAAGGATTCCTAAATACGTGACATGGCTCCTAAATCCGTGTTAGTGATATTCTAATTCCGTGATATTAAAACAGAAGTTCATAAATTACAAATAAAACTGAATTCGCTGTTTATTAAAGTTAATTATTAATATTAGAAGCTTTATGAGGGCAAATACAAACATTTTGTGTCCTACATTTTTAAAAAATCAGTAGGAGGAATGCTAGAATATATAATAGGCAAGCAAAAATAATGTGTTAGGGATTTCTACAACCCAAGAGGGAGTGAGACGTTAGGACTACCAAAACAGTGATGGCGAAAAGTTTTCAGACTTTGAAGAAGAATAAGACGATGATGACGTACATTCCACAGTAATAATATGAATGGGAAGTAGGGTGGGGCGCACATGAGATAATATCTAATACCCTTGGCAGGTGCGTTGCTTGGGCGTGGCCACATGTGTATTTCATTCAATTGACAATAAATGTGAAAAGGATGCGATATGATGATAGGTGCAGTCAGCATCAGTGGAATATTATATATTGCAGAATGGAATTTAAATAATATGCCATTTCTGTATTGTAAAATGGGCATACGTGCTATGTTACTTCAAGTAAACTTCGTTAAAACATCCGTGCATATTCATCTTCACACAGTACGTGAGTATAATAAATAGGAGTAATTAATCATTTGGTATGTTATTTTAAAAATGCAGGTATAAATAAACAGATACTTGACGATTTATATTGAGAATCTGGTAACTGATAAATATATCAGACGAACAATTATGGAAGATAATAATGATGATAATAATAATAATAATAATAATAATAATCATCACCACTGGCGCAACAACTCATTCCTGAGTCCTGGCCTCCTCAAAGAGCCTCGTTCAATTGGCTCGGTCCTGTGTCACTCTCCACAAATTTCTCAATCCCAACTCTCTAGCATCTCCATCCACTTCATCCTTCCATCTTAGTTTTGGTCTTCCTCTTTTTCTTCTACCCTCTGGTTGAGTGGACCATATCCTTTTACATATTTCTGACTCTTCCTATCTTCTTACATGCCCTGCCCATCGTAGTCTGGTTAATTTAATGAATTTACTAATTTCCACATCTTTGAATAATGCACACAATTCCTGATTATAGCATTTTCGCTAGACACCATTCTCGCGTATAGGGTCATACACCCTCGTTAATATTTTTCTTTCAAAACATTGCAGAGCGCATTCATTGTTTTTTTACCCCATTATCCATGTTTCACGTCCATATGTCAAACATATATTATTATTATTATTATTATTATTATTATTATTATTATTATTATTATTATTATTATTATTATTATTGTCCACCGCTGTGGTCTCGAGGTAGCGTGCTGCCTTGTCACGCAGCGGGCCCGGGTTCGATCCCCGCTCGGGACAGTTTTTCTGGGTGAGATTTTTATCGGGGTTTTTCCTCACCTGTAAGACAAATGTCATGAAAACTTTAAGGCCCAAACGGTCCCCTAAATCATATGGCCATCATCGTCATCATCATCATCACCCTTATCATCATGATCATCCTTCACCGGTGTGGAAAGCAACGGAAAGCTACCACACCTACAATTCCCTAGTAAAGCTGCACTCATAGCATGAAAATGCTATGATTGCAGTGAAGGACCTACCTTCGGGCAGAATTACTATGGATTATTATTATTATTATTATTATTATTATTATGCTTTATTTAAACGTACAGAGTTAAGGCCATCAGCTTTTGCACTCAACCAGCGAATAATTGTATCATACAAAATTAAATACTTATTACAATTTTAAAATATTACAATATATAGACCTACTAAACAAACACAACACGGATGTGGTCTAATAGGCCTATTAGCTAACTCTAACTAACAAAAAATGGAATAGAAATAAAATAAAATAAAATAAGAAAAGCTTCCTAGATTAATATTTATATGTAGTAAGTAAAATGATCCCACAACAGGCCCGGAGGCCCTTCGGGTAGTAGGAGGTAAAGGCTCCCACTTTTTCTAGACAATCGGCACTTTGTGTCAGCCGGGTTGTCAGCCCTGCGTGACAGCCGCCTTTACCCCCAGAACAGGCGTCTGGTACTCATTTCCGTTAGAGGCTGAGTCGACCCCAGGACCACAGTGCCGCCAGAGGGTTTGGGTCAATTTATATGTAGCCTGTATACAAAATGCTGAATATAGTTGTTATGCAGGTAGTGTTTCCATTATGTGGAATTTAAGATATCAGTTAATTTGGATTTAAATAATGACAGTGATTGACAGTATCTAACATGACTGGGAAAAGAGTTCCATGCTGTAGTCATAGATATTGCGTAACATTACGCTACAAGGCAACATTTCAAAATGAAATTTGGAAGGAGATTAAACAATTGGATACACTCACAGGAAAAAAGTAGTCAATATGCCAAAAAGAGCTCTGGAATAGAATCCACAGGGATTGCCTAGGAAAAGAGAAAGATCAAACGTTACATGGCGCATTACAGTATTACAGAAGTTGAAGAACAAGGGAAAAAGTTTGAATGAATACACTATGCTACCAAGAGGAGTGGCGGAAGTATTAGGTCTTCTAGCATATTCCAGATACAATTATGCCGCTACGGTATTGCTATTTCTCTTTGCCATCGTTAATGTTCAAAGTTCGTAATTTAGACTATAACAATATATCCTCAACTCGTATCCAACTCAGGGTCAGGTCGAAGGATGAGATGAAGTCTCTTATAAAGAGGTTTGTAAATGACAAGGGTGCCTGACGCACCATCACAGGAGCAGATGAACGAAATGTATGAGATGAGAATGGAGAAATGCTGGACTGAAAGTGTGGCAGGGAAAAACGGGAGAGAACCCCGAGAAAAACCTGTCTAAGCTCCGTTTCGTCCACCACGAAACCTACATGGAGTGACCGAGACTCGATCTCGGGATCCCGCGGTGAGAGAGAGCGTCTGACTGCTTGCGACACGGAGCCGCCTAGTTTAGACTATACAATAATAAAAATACTAACTGAATAATGAACCTGTAGGAGTATTGAATTGTCAGTTGAACCTTTTATCTTCAGTAAACTTGTCTAATTTACGTAGACTAATGTCTGTAATATAATAATAATAATAATAATAATAATAATAATAATAATAATAATAATAATAATAAAAATAATAATGTTTTAAAACTGTACAGACTTAGTATTGTATTTAATGACGTCCTTTAACAATTGGGGTCATTAATAACGCAATTCAAATCTGGTTGTGAAAGGGCCGACAAATTTTCTTAGAAGTCTCTTATTTCATAATTGAGGTTATTTATACCTGTTAAATCTACCACACGTGACTCTGGCTTTACTTTCCTTCCGAAGCAAACCATACCTATGATTTTTACCTCCTTAAAAATTCATCATTCTCCCGCCGTTGACGAATGGTTTAAGGCATAATGTCTTGACACAGCTCGTTCGCGTCCCCATGAATGAAGACATTTTCTCAAAGAATCTAGTGCCCACCCAGGATCGTGAGGAATTTGGGTAGATACCGTACAATAATTAACGGCTCCAGGTTGAGAAAACCAGCTATGACGGCTGGGATATCCCACATGCTATTCGCATGTCACTCATATATTGGCTGGATGATCGTCCACCTCTGTGATGAACACATGTGGATGTGAGGACATCAGCCCCGGACGGTAGTCCAAGCCTGTCGCGCTATGGGATTTAAAAATCCGGTCTGGTTTGAACTCGCGAATCTCGGACCGCAGGCTTGCAAGGTAATCATTAATCCATGAGACAAACTAAACTTTATAACTATACACACTATTAAGTAGGCCTAAAGTCAGCATTAAGCCTAGTTAATCAATATACACAATTAATTAAAATCCTATATCACTTTGGTATATAATCATGAAAAACCAGATAAGTTTGCTCATACCTTCCTGAATGAAACCTAAGTTATTAAATAATATATATTTAGAATCTCTTTGACTTTTTTCTTTTTAAATTACTTTTCCTTTACAATTGACTAATAATATTTTCTTAGTCACTGGGAATAACAATTCAAGGAATATTTATTTCCTCTTTCTTTTCCTGGAAGTTACTTCCTTAGCTTCTTGTGGATACATGCCGAAAAAATTTATATTAAATAGGCCTAATATATATTTAGAATCTCTTTGACTTTTTTTCTTTTTAAATTACTTTTTCTTTACAATTGATTAATAATACTTTCTTAGCCACTGGGAATAACAATTCAAGGAAGATTTATTTCCTCTTTCTTTTCCTGGAAGTTATTTCCTTAACTCCTTGTGAATACATACCGAAAAATATTTCTATCTGATTTTTTTCACTACCAACATAATACATTTCAGAGTTCAGCAAATTCCATGCGACTCTTTGTTAATAATCAACAAAGCTCACTTTTGTGATGAATACAGGGCATAGGTATAAAAAATCAAAACTAATATCAAATCTAATATCTTTACATATAAACATTCAGCCTGCGTATGTGTTTGGTCACCATTTATTAAGCTATGAAACCTGAAACAAAAAATGAAATGATCGCCCTAGCGATTGCAATTTTCGATATTTCACAAAGAAAATCAGTACATAGGCTACTATTAAAATGAACCGAGGTAGGTGTTATCGAAAAATCAGCGAAATTCGACATGGAGATTTACATAAAATCCTAAATTAAAAATTTGATTCTAGCAACCGCCATGTTTAGTTCGTCGCATTATATAGCCTACCTTTGCACATACAGATTTTCAGCACGGAAAGTGTTTAGCCTATAATATTTACTCATTAGGTGTAGGAGTTTACCTGAAACGGAAATTTAAAAATCATGTTTCATTATTTAGGTGTAGCAGCATACGCCGAGTATCAGCTGGTATTATGTAGGCCTATTTTAGTAATGAAATCACTTTCTTCGTTTAATTTTCTATATTAACATTTTTTCATAAATGTTCCTCGTATTATCTGCGCCATTCTGTTAAGTTACTTTTTTTTACGAATTTTTTATACCAAAATTGAGGACAGTAAGATAAACGTACCGATAATAGACACTGCTTAGTAATTCAAATGAATGAAAACCTCTTAAATAAAGAAAAAAATATTCATGATAAAAGAGATAAAAATAAACTAAAAATAGGGGCAAAATAATAAGAAATGTAATTAGAAGTTAACGGAATTGTTTGTTCCCTTCTAAATAGCTAAATAGATTAATACGCTTTCACACTAAAATGTAATATAAATAAATAAGGTCCTCGCGGGAAGTGCACGGTTGAACTGAGCGTGGTGGCTCCTAGAGAGTGTGGCTTACACCACTACGCTCAGTTCAACTGTGCACATCACGCGAGAAACTTATTTATTACATTTTAGTGTGAAAGTGTCGATCACTGATGTAATATTTATTACCGGTACGTTTACCTTATGTTATGTGGCAAATTTAAGTTTCAATAATGATTTTTATTTAGATTTGAAAATTTGTTTTTGTAATGGATGACGTGCAAAACCAAAGGAATTCGTCGATTTATTTGAAGCCATATATAAAATTTAGTTCAAAAACTCTAAAGTAACTTTAAGAGTGAATTTGAATTTGAGTAGTTTATCTAAATTGCACTCTCCGGTTAAATCATGTGCAGTATAACACAGAAAGAGAAGTGAAGAATCACAAGCAGCCAATAACAATTCGCGAAATGGGCAACAAATCCTCAATGGACAAAGTTTTCCAGACATTTGTAGCAGAAGCAACGTATAGTAACTATTGGCTATTCCTTGGAAAGCAGTCACTCCCTCTGCTTTTATGTTAGTGCTCGCTTACGTTCTCTCTCAACCAAAGGAATGTCGTAATTCCAAAGTTTAAATCATGGTTAAAGTCTTTATGTTTTCCAGATTTTGTTAAGGTTAGTATTTTAACTTTGGGGATTCTCTACCACAGTACCACCTACATACATTTGTATAAAAAACCGAAAAAATACACTATTTGTTATTGCAGTATGTTCATAATTGCCTGAGAGAAATATAGGCTATGTTGATTTTTTCCCCCCCAAAAAAATGAGAAATGCCTTCAAATTAACTGGGAAACTGACCTGAAAGTAACTTAAATTACCATATTTCCGTGCAAAATGTATAATTAGTCATTTCTCAAACAATGCAGCCAACTTATCACAAAAAACACGCTTACACGCAAGTGAACACTAAACTAATCTAGTGTACACTAACTCGCCCATTTTCTCACCCTAACTTGCCCAAACTAATCTGGTGTATACTAACTTGCCCATTTTCTCGCCCTTTCTTCTGGAGTAAATGAAAATTAATCATTAAATTAGCAAACTACGAATGTATCATTCCAGTTATTTAAATGTGTCACCGCAGTGAAAATAAAATCATGTAGGCCCTAAGTCTACAACTGTAAGATATTAATGTAAATTGTGTAATTCGACACAAATTTAAGTTATTTCTAGACGTTTGTATTATTTTATTAAAATGTTAAAACAATCGAATCGTTCAGCTATAGAAATGCATATGGCTTATATTTTAATTTTATTGTTTCAGATATTATTTGTTTTGCAAAATTAATATTATGTAATTCCTCTGTGTCGAAAGACAAACTCCAATATTGGAGTTAGATTTGTCTTCTGAAGTGTACTGCAGGCATTTAAGGGTTAAATAGAACTGAATACATATTAGAATAATTTGTATGCAATAGGCCTAAGGGATTTTATTTTAATAGAACTTTATCGATTCGAAATATAGCCTAAATCTCAATGTATTAGGCCTACAAGAAGTTATGGCTATTTACCACAAGCATAAATAAAAGCTATTTTAGTGAATAAACTCGAGATGAGATGCCAAAAATGAGAAATTTGTGGAATGCTTCTGCTAGTGAGGCCGCAGTATCGATTCCCGATCGAATGCCGGAAAGTTGGGGTTCATAAGAGCGGCAAAGCAAACACATTGTAATAAAATAGCCACAAGAGATAATATTTCCATACAGTTTGTTATAGGCTTAATAATAACAATAGAAATAATAATAATAATAATAATAATAATAATAATAATAATAATGTTGAGTGATTCCGGGTTCTGTGGCCGTGATCCATAGTTGGTGTTGATACCAGACGTTTCGCCCTCAACTGCGGAGGGCATCTTCAGTGGCGAGTGCTTCTAGGCGTGTTTCCTGGTCGGAAGCTCTACTTAGAGTGTACTTAGAGTGTACTTAGAGAGTACTCTAAGTAGAGCTTCCGACCAGGAAACACGCCTAGAAGCACTCGCCACTGAAGATGCCCTCCGCAGTTGAGGGCGAAACGTCTGGTATCAACACCAACTATGGATCACGGCCACAGAACCCGGAATCACTCAACATTATGATTACCGGCCGTGAAAGCCTGCATTCAACTAATAATAATAATAGTTTATTCTGAGAGATCTAAGGGTGTAAGGTCTTCTCTTTCACACATCCAGCTTAACCCTTAAATTGACAATTTATCCTATAATATACTTTGATTTCATTTATTTAATAAAAGCTAATACGCGGCGTACGCTGCCACGCCGAAATAAATGAAATATGTTTTTATTTTGAGTTAAATGAGTTAGCAGAAAATTACGGGTCAATTAAATTGTATGGTATTATACTACATTGCGATGAACTAAACATGGCGGTTGATAGAGTCAATTTTTAATTTCGGATTTCAAGTAAACTCCCACTTCTTATGACCGCATTTCGCCGACAATTTAGTACATCTATCTCTTATATTATTTTTAGTCTGGACATCTTACCTCAATATTAATGTTGATTTGTTCTTGGACATGTTTCAAAACAATTCTGTTTTATCGTCAGCTTGTCCAGACTGGTTTTATTTATGTTGCATTATGTTGCACAACCTGGAGGTTGTAGGTTCTGCAACATAATGCAACATAATGCAACATAAATAAAACCAGTCTGGGAAAGCTGACGATAAAACAGAATTGTTTTGAAACATGTCCAAGAACAAATCAACATTAATATTGAGGTAAGATGTCCAGTAAAGTAAGTAAAAGTAAAGTGATCCCACAACAGGCCCGGAGGCCCTTGGGGTAGTAGGAGGTTAAGGCTCCCACTTTTCCTAGACAATCGGCCCTTTATGTCAGCCGGGTTGTCAGCCCTGCGTGACGGCCGCCTTTACCCCCAGAACAAGCGTCTGGTACTCATTTCCGTTAGAGGCTGAGTCGACCCCAGGGCCATAGTGCCGCCAGAGGATTTGGGTCAGTTTAAAAATCCCGACCCCAACGGGACTTGTACCCTCGACCCTCCGGCTTGTAGCTTAGTGCCTTAACCACTACGCTACGGCGTGCAGACTAAAAATAATATAATTAAAATAACCTAAAAATATAACTTCATAAAATTAAATATTACATCTATCTCTGTTTATTTTAATAGCATATTCTGAGTTTCGTTTGTGTCCTCCACATAAACATTTCGAACCGCTATAGGGACAAGCATTTGCAGTTCAGGTGAACTCCAATATCTAATGGTTTTAGAGCATACCTGTTAAAACTTGCTCACTAGGTGTGAAAATACGCCTTAAAATACGCATCCCCCCTAACCGCAGCAAGTTCACTCCCAATGAAATAACATAACTGATAAGTGAGTAGCAGTGTCTAACCTTGCCAGCCTATCCGACGTTGAGTTGAATAGGAGGGGTGGGGCGTCATTTCACACCTACCGAGTACTTATTTACGGCTCTGCTTTAGAGAATAATAGATAACAACTAAACACTCCCGCTACCTGAAAAAGTGTAGGCCTATATACATTTTTTCATAACGATTGACGGACTATTTTTTAGAGTTTTGCGAGCACAAACATAAGCAGGCTGAATTTGTTATATATAAAGATTGTTCATAATAAATAAAAAAGCGAACGAGTAGAAATTACTTAAATTTGTATCAAATTAGACAATAATGTACAATAATAAATTAGAGTTTTAGGCCTACATGATTTTTGTTTTCATTGCGTTCCGAAACCTGTAAATAACTGGCAAAATAAAATATTTGTTTTCCACTAAAATCCCAAACTACCAATTGAAGAAACTAGAAATAAAGGAAAGGAAAATCTTAAAAACAATATATCACTTGCCAATATACCACTTAAGTTACTACCCAAACCCAAGAAACGATCATCTGAACTCAACTTCGACTGGAATCAGAATAAAACATGGCAGACTGGATAAGGACAAGCAAACTTCAACTTTTCTTTTTGAGATCGGACATGTGCTACCTATAAAACAAACCATTAATCTCAACTCAAATACAATAAGCACATGTGAAATGAAGATCTTATGAACTATTCAGGGGAAAACATTATTTGATAAGATACACGCAATACAGAAATTAGGGACAAATGTCATCTTCAAGACATAACCTAATTTATTATAGATAGACGAAAACATTGGAAAAGTCATATAGAAACGATGGGAGACAACCGACTTGCAAAAAGAGCTAAAGAAGATAGTCCAATGGACGGGAGAAAAACAAGAGGAAGACAAGCCAAGAGATGGATAGACAGTGGATGCACATCCAATATGTCTTCCTCCGAGGAGTGATTTTGGAAATAAACAGAATGAAAATCCTACAGATTATGAATAATAATAAGAAGAATCTCAACTAAAATTAAAACGCCGAAAAATAACAATAGAAAAGGTCATTAAATAAGTCCCTAATCTATCGAGTGCTTGCAAGATAACTCAAATTACTAACTAACTAACTAACTAACTAACTTGTTTTGCCAATTCCATCATCATCATCACTTCAAGATTTAGGAGAATTTCCTGTTACGGCCTATGGGCCCATTACAGTTAAATTGACTCATTCCAGCGCTTGAATTACTATTTATGAATGTTGCTAATGTATTCGAATATTATTGAATTTGTTAATGAATTTGACTGCATTTACGTACTGAATATAAATGTAGTTTTTTTTTCTCTCTCTAAAATCTATTGATTTATTCTTCTGTTGTAGGGCCTATTTGTAGTGAGAATTTTGATAATTTTGTAAAGTATTGATTAAATAGCTCATTTTTTATTAATTGATCCCAATAGGCCTATACATTACTAATCGAAACCTTCCGAGTCCAATATAATTAAATAAAAATTTGCCAAGTCCAACAATGCAGATCAAAACGTGCAAAGTCCGTTTTTTATTGCTTCATACAGGTTAATGCATAGTACACAGATTTCTAAAACATTTTCCATAAATCTTCTATTAGGCCTACATTCTACTATGACTTGTACCATTACAATTTCTCAATATTTCGGATTGTAGCCAGAATCAGTTCTTTGCTTTTTTTAAAAAAACTCATATGGGGGACTTCGCAAGTTCTGAAACCCAACGCCTCATTTATCCATTTATGTTTATGAACATTGGTCGGCACTGTTCTTTTATATTTTATTTTCATTTTTTTCTCTAAGGTTTCAACGTAATGAGAAATTAATTTATTCCAACACCATTTTCTTATGAGTTACCAGAAAACCTTAACGTAAACATAAATATTGTCGATATAGAAATAATAAGTGTCTGTTTATATTCTGTAGTTGTAATATCTCTAAGTGTACATCAAAATGAATAACAATTATAGATTTCACTTGTTATAACGATTTAATCTCGAGGGTTTAGGTAAATGTTGTACTAGCTCTTCAGTAAATGGATTTATTCCATGAGTGTGAGCAATTAACACTGCTCTACCCCATAATAAATAACTATTATTGGTAGATTAATGCATACGAGAATGGAAATAACTAAATTTGATAGAGAGAGATAGAGGAACTTAAGAGCCTGTATAGCGTGTCTGCAAGGCATTGTTCTCATGCCAGATTAATATGGCGTTTCTGCCCTCTCAGACGAATTCAGCTGAGGCTATTATTACCCTCCCCAATAAGAGTTCATCCATCTCTGCGAGAGAATGTGGTACGGGGTAGAGGGTGCAGGAACAATATTAAATACTGGTATAAGCAAAGTGCTTATCTGTATATATAACGAGATGCCTTAAGGCTGGAGGACCCTGATAGTTCGCTTACTTGCTTTATTGTTACGCGGGGAAGTTAAGCATACACAATATTCACGCACACTGCACAATATAGACCTTCCCTACTTCTAATTCAGCTTCAGGTACATTGCACTTAAAGAAATCGACTCATAATAAGGAAGAAACCCTTTCTAAATGTTAACTCTGAAGCATAGATGAAGAGAAACAGTTAATATTTCGCGTTTGTGAATTAACTGGCAGCGACTTTATTATTTCCTGGAGCTGAAATATATTTCTTTCATGGCTGTCATTTTCGCTTGGGATAAGAACCCGAAATTATCTTTCTGACAGTGAAATCCGGCTTCAAGTTGGATGAAATTTTTAGACGTCAAGGTAAGATATTATGAATTCTAAAGATATTCATACGTTTTCTCATATTTCAACATCTCAAACGATTGTGAACCCAAGAGTGTAAAGTTACATGACGCTGAAAACCTTACGCTCTGTCAAACTAGTGTTGTTGTGTATCACTATTCCAGATTTATATGTTTCACTCAAAAAGCTAGCACTTTATAGAAGTAGCTTTCTTTTATTCCGGATATATAACTCAACAATGATGTTAAAACAATCTGTGAACCATTAATTATGCATGCTTGCTTAGTCTATTTCATCACTTTATTCCATAAAAATATATTTTTTGTCTAATGCCACCAGGATGTCTTTCATGGCATTTATGGTTTACTCTCCTGGCATTGGCGGAATTGTAATCCATTTCTTAGGTTGGGGCACCCCGATGATATAATGGGTGATAAATGATAATGAAGCGCCAGGAGAGTTCTTAACCTAAATTCCAGGCCATGGATAATCACAGGAATAATTCCCTTTAAGAAAGAATGCCTATGGTTTGACCGGGAATCGAATCCGGGGCCTCCTGAACAGTAGTCAGTAACTCTGACCACTAACCCATGAGACTGTAGTCTTCCAAAATTTCTTGATTTTTAAATTATATTTAGTACTTTTCTAGTTGTTAGATCCAACTCATTGCTGATAACATAAACTTATTCTTTCTTCTTTCTCTATTCATGAAAGCTGGCAGCTTGTTGCGTGTTCATTCACTACAGGTCCGGGGTATGGTGACGTCCTTCCATCGAAGTTGTGGTCTTCCTAAAGGCCTTTTCTGCTGAGGTGTTCAGTCACGTACTTTCTTCACTAATCTACTGTTCTCCATTCTATCTATGTGATCGTTCCAATTTAGTCTTCTATCATTTATCCAAAGGTTTATAGGTTCAATTTCACATTCTTCTCTAATAACAGAGCTGCGAATTTTTTCTCTCTCAGCTATTTTCCTACGATTTTCCTTAAAACTTTCATTTCGGTTGTTTCATTGATTTGTTTTGTTTTTTGAGTTTCTGTTCGGCATTCACAACCATATGTTAGAACTGGTCTTATGACAGATTTGTATATTCTTATTTTGTATAGCTTTTTCTGTAATCTGTTTTCATATAAAAATGGCATCTGTGCATGATCTTCCTTTTCGAAATCCTTGTTGGATAACATAAACGCTCGTGTTAAATATGGCGATCACGAACATTTTTAACGAATTCCAAAGGAATGTAGCTATTGTGGTTGTACTCATGAGATTTTTTTTTAATATTTACAAATCTACATCGATCCTACTTACTAGACGCCTGGCAGCCACAATTTTTGCTTTTTCGTTATTAAACTCGGCATATAACAATAAATTAAGAAAATAAATTGAGTTGATTAATCAATAAAATACGACTATTAGTAATAGGACTTAAACTGAAACGAGAATTTCAAAATCGCTGTGACTACTTCACATTTCAATATTTCGCGACGAAGCTCGGTATATGCCATTGAAATAAAACAAAAAAGTATTCGATATGTCCAAATGACACGAAGTTGGCCTATAGGGTGCGGGTTTGGCAAAATTTTTTAAATACTTTTGAAACTCGTAATAAAATTAAATATACCATCAATATATAAATACCTTATAGTTATAATGGAAATGGAGAGTTAATGACAAATGAGATTTGAACTGAAACGGAAGTTTGAAAATAGCTCTAGCTACCGCATTTTCCTCGATATATGCCATTGAGATAAAACGAGAAAGGTATTCGATGTTTCTAAATGCCACAAGGAGTAGGATGCGGGTTTAGTAAAAAGTTTTCAAATACCTTCGATACTCAGAATGAAATGAAATATATGGCAAAACATAGAAATACATTATAACTATAATGGAAAAGCAGAGTTAATGACAAATGAGGGAAATTTTGAAGAAGTGGCTGAATTTCAAATACCTAGAACATTGATTCCAAATAGAAATGTAGACTCAACACATTTTTGACCTACCTATTGGGCGTTTTTCCCTCTGGTTTCCATAGCCCTCTATCATTCCCCATTCATGGCATGCCATGCGTCCTACCCAACAGAGTCTCCGAGATTTAGTTCTTATTGCATCAGCTTTCCCATAAAAATAATGTAGTTCACTGATATGTTATTTTAACATAAGGGCGCAATAGGCTAAAACCCATTGGGGTACCAGACGTCTAGTAGCCTCACATTCACATTTAATGTAAGAATTCATGTTTTGCATCCATATAACTGAATGATTTGCCGTTTTATTAATTTTTATAAAACTGTAATCTTCCCAGTATATTATTAGTTTAACATTTTTTAGAGGAATTAAGAGTACTAGAGTCCCCATAATGCATAATCGCATCTATTTCCAGAGTTAAGATAGCAGTATTAACAATAAAAATGGTAAAGTAAACATAACTTTTCTTTTCCTTCAGAATCTGTGTATATTAAAGATCCTTATACTATGGGTTCATATGAAGATATAAGCTTGTTAACACAAACCTATGTTTTGGAAATTTGTAAAGCCAGAAGATTAAACTTTTTAGTTCATGCTTTAATAAAACTTTTCTTATAAACTAATATTTAACAAAATTCGATACTTTGATACTTTAACAAAATTGAGAGAGAATTAACTTCATTAAACTGATACGTGAATTTAACAACTAAGCACAAAATTAGGCAGCAAGTTTTGTTTTCCTCTTGAAACTTGTAAGTTGGGTTCATACAAAATTCAGTGTAGCTGTTAGCGTTTTCCAGATACAGCAATCCACCTGGCGATTTTATACTCTATGTCATAGATGCTGAGTTATGGTGCATCGTCTGTGAGTATATCCTCACATTTTTCAAAATACGAGCAACAATAAAAGATATGAGAGAAGTTGGAGCTTGTTTTCGTGAAGGTCCGAGTTGGAAAAAGAGAAATGTGTTAGGTGCTCATGGCAGTGTTTTCAGTAATCCTGCCTGGAGAGAGAACCTCATCTGTCTTGATAAAACTCAGCCCCGGAGGTCAAGTCAGGTGTTTAGAGCATGTCGTCAGTTTTCGGCCCCTCTGTCAAATACTGAAGATAAAAAACAGTGAACTGCTTTAAGGTGGTTTCAAGAAAATGGGATTTAGTTGGATCACTGGAGCAACTTCATCATTCTTTAGTTCTAAATAAACGAGTACACAGGGTGTTGCAATTATTTATTTGTAACTTTTATTACATTTGTGCTGTTGGCTTAGCTTGGTGAAGAATTAAATAACATAGAACCTCAGATTGTGGCTTCACAACGAACAAATCTGTTCAGAGGAATAGAAAACAAATTGTCCCTTAAAAATTGCAGCCTTTTGAAATACCTCTTTGTCTTCACACAGAGTCAGGTTAAGACAAAAGCGAGGTCCCTATCATAGAATAAATGAATCCAATTCATATAAATATCTGGTATCCAGTTCCCTAAGATCAATCCGAATATGATCCTTCCACTTACGCTTAGACTTCTTAATGGGTTTACCAATAAAAAAATGAAAACTTCTCATCCAATCGAGCTGCGTTATTATTATTATTATTATTATTATTATTATTATTATTATTATTATTATTTTGTTTTTGTTGTTCAATGCCACCACGTTGTCATTTCGACATTCTGGTATTCTCTCCTGGCATGGCATTATTGCAACCCACTTCTGAGGTTAGCACGCCTGGTAGGCGGAGTTACGCTGTCTCGGTGATGATGGTAATGATGCGCCAGGAGAGGTCTTAATCCTAAACTTAATGTAGGCCTATATATGAATGATGATATTGATGGCCAGATGATGTTCGGGGACCGTTTGGGCCTTAAAGTTTCCTGACATTTGTCTTACATGTGAGGAAAAACCCCGAAAAAACAATCACCCAGGAAACTTGTCCCGATCGGGATCGAACCCGGGCCCGCTGCATGACAAGGCAGCACACTACCTCGAGACCACAGCGGTGGTCATTATTATTATTATTATTATTATTATTATTAATTTATTATTATTATTATTATTATTATTATTATAAAGAAATAAAACGTAACACAGTCTTATATTATAAATAATTTGTTTTTAATTACAACTTTCCGTTGAATATTCTCTTTAATAAGCACAAAACTGAACCTTGATACGTGGTACAAACATTGAAAAAATCATTATGTTGAAATATTTTTTGTTATGTTTGTCAAGCTTTATTTTCTAGTTATGTCATGTTGGTGACATCTTTTATGGCATTTGCTTATAGCACGGAGCGTTGGATAATTATTTGTTATCGAATGGGCTGTGTCCACAGTCATGACATTGTCACTCGCTAGTTAAGCGGGAGCGAAAATCGCGCAAAAATATGTTTTTGAGGAATAGTATCATCGTATTTGCTCAGTATTAGACAGGTAAATCTATATTTCATAAAAAAATATTAATATTCAATGCCAGGAGTGCAATTGTGAATATTCCAACAAGGGACAAATAACTGGTAGCATCATATAAACCAACATTACTTTTCCGCTATCAAATTAAGGAACTTTTTATATCTATTCATTCATTACTAAGTTCTTGTACCACATAATACTAATTTTATTTCGTTAGGTGAGAAAATAAGGCAAATTAGTATACACTAGAGTAGTTTACAGTTCATTGGATAATCTGGTGCCCCATAAGGATAAGGGGTGGCTATTCTCTTTGAAAAGTTAATAATGTATGTTTTCCATTGTAAGTATGACGATTTGAGGTTAAAATTACCTCAATTTTAAGGCATTTCTCACATTTTTTTTGGATAAATGCATCAGTATCTTGTGTGTTTACCGGTTTTTTATTTTAATTTATGTAGGTGCATTTCTGGCATAAGAATCCTCTAACATATAATTTAAAATATACCTATGACCACCTTGTAAAATCATTCACAAAAACAGGAGAGTGTAAAAGTCATTGAAAACATTTTTTACACAAAACCACATTTCATAATAATAATAATAATAATAATAATAATAATAATAATAATAATAATAATAATAATAATAATAATAAAATCATTGTTATAGTGTAAACCTGTATGTGTAAAGATAAATAGCAGCTTATTGGTGCTTCTGGCAAAAAAAAAAAAAGAAAAAAGTCCACCTCAAAATGTGGTATATGAACAATTATTCGTTTAGCACTTCAAGCAGTTCGCTATGTCTGTACCAGATTCTTGTATTAAATTGCAAACCTTTCTGCATTAGATATGTTGAGAAGGGTTCTCTTGATAGTAATTTGTCAGTAGGGGATGTTAAGCTGAAGGAGCCCTTCATGCTTTTTGACAAGACTTGATCACATACTGGTGCCGGACTTCACCTTCTCCCTTCTCTTCCAGTCATCACTAGTCTTTCACAACTTATTATTCTCTATTATTTTTTCAAGGGTAATGAGTTCTGTTTTATCTGTAATGGTAGGGGAAGTGGTATGCTTGCTGTACTGGTTACTGAAGGGTGGGTCTCTTATGTCATAGTAAGCAGAAGGCCAGTTACTTCAAACAATACTCACTGGTCATAATTCATACATCATACTTAAATTACACACAAATACTTACATATACTTCACATTATATTCTTTTCTGTATACAATACAAGAATATATCAATTACATCAACCAACTTTTTATGAAGTCCACTATAGATCAGTTGCTTTCACTGCAGCTAAGAGTCTGATCCACCCTACACAGACACAGAAACAAACAAAGAAGTATTGAAATGGATACCTCCTGCAAAAGGGAAACGTGGTAGACCAAAGCCAACGTGGATAAAAGGAATTCAAAACAACATGAAGAAGAGAAATATGACAGAAGCAGACATGCAAGACCAGGAAGTGTGAAAGAAAAAAATTGTATACTTTGGTTGAGGATACCTGTGTATATAACAGAAACAATCCTGAAATAAAAATGTTAAACACATACATTGTATTGAGTTGACACTAATTATAATAATTTTGTTTGTTATAGGTAACAATAACTGATAATGGAACACCGCCTTTGTCATCTTCAACTCGAGTTGTGGTCACTGTGGCAGATGTCAATGATCATGCACCTGTTTTTGAACAGGTGTACTTTAAAGTGTCTATCCCAGAATCTACAAGTTTGGATGCTCCGCTATTCCAGGTAAGAGAATGTAATTCCAGTGCTTTCATTGCAGGACTGACATTTGATATGCAGATATCCTAAAAAATTCCATTACTTGCACATAGTAGGTATAAAATTAGTAACCTATCTGAAGTTGGGAATCATACATTAGCACAATTGTTATTAATTTAATAATGCAATAGTAAATTAGTTTAAATTAGGAAAGCTTCTATTCATATTTTGTTTTAGTAGTGTCATATATTATCACATAATTTTCTCTTTTCAATTGTTCTGAAATTTGTGATAAAAATTCTCTTAGAAAAAATGTTCTAGGATTATTAATGTATATACATGGCATATAAAGTAGACCTGAAGGATTGACGGATTTTTAAGGGTGTAAAAATCCAGAGTAAGACTGTTTTAGTTGAAGTAATAAGTAAATACTTACTTTTATTTGTGAATTTTTATTGACATTTAACTTTAATTGCATTTTTCTCAGTTCACTTATCTTGCGGTTTGATTCCTTTTTTGCAGAATGCAGTCCAATTCTCCCATCTTGACTTGGGCCTTCCCACTTTCCTAGTTACCAAATGTTGTACATCATACTCTTTTGGTAGTTCTATTATCATTCATGCATGTAACATGTCCTGCTCAAGCCAATATACAAATTTAATATATATCTCCATATCAGATTCATTATATAATTTATATAATGAAGAATTGTATCTCCTCCTCCAGGTATCATTTTCTTGCACAGTTCAATTGCTGGACATAAGTACACTCCTTTTGAATAATCCAAGTATTGCTCATCAAACGTCAACATGGTCCTGGTTTTAGAAGCATATGTTATTATTGGTCTCACAAGAACTTTATACATCACGACTTTCCTTTTGATCAATTAAGTAAATTAATATTACGCAGCTAAAGCTATTACTAGGATCGAAATAAGTAAATTATTATAAGCTAAGCTATTGTAATCAATGGTAAAGAGAAAAAGTATTGAACTATTATAGGAAATATCACTATGCAGTTTAATTTAAAATTTAAAATAAAATTCTTTCCACCTCACCTCACATCCTGTTTTCTATTTAGACTGGTTTTGTAACCTTAGTGGTTACATCTTTAGTAGTTACACAGCTGATGTCCTGTCGTCCAGAAGCACTGCTTCTTACCCTTATCTTTTGGTGGACTGATGAACCTCTCAATCAAATTAACTTCCCAGAAATTTCAAAATTAATTAATTTTTATTCCTTAGTTTTTTGAATGTGGATTTTCCCCCAATTTTTAGCATTTCTTTTATTCTGATGGAGCTCACTGGGCAAAAATCTACATTAAAAAAGTAAGAAAGAAAAATTAATTAATTTTTAAATTCCTGGGGAAGTTGATTTGATTTGATGGGGGTTCATTGGTCCATCAACAGATGGAGTATCAAACAGTGCTTCTGAATGACAGAACATCAGGCGTGTAACTACTGAAGATGTAAGCACAAAGGTTATGAAACCAGTGTAAGTCGAAGACATGATATGAGGTGAGGTGGAAAGAATTTTATTTACAATTTTAAAAATATAAAAATTTCTACATGAATTGGGAATTGAAACACAAACCTCGTGTATAGCTGAAGGTTTGGAGTTTGATTTTTGGTTCAGGCAGATATTTTTCTCTTTACCATTGATTGTTGTTCCTTCCTTCACATCAAATTAAGTTATAATTATAAAATGATTGAGGGAGAATTATGTGATAAAATATTTTTTTATTATTTTATTATTGTTATGATTAGTTGACATGGTATGTGATAAAATAACCTGCTTTTTTCATATATTTTTTTTTGTACATAGTAAATTTGGTAATTTACACCTTACTTGTTTAGTTTATAATTGATTATTTGCAGTATATTTCAACTGCAACACTTTTATCTATTTTATAATTCATTATGTGAGACATAGCAATTAAAGTAAGTCTAATATTGCTTACTGTATTGTTTAAATAGACTATTGCTTCCTTCACAACTGTTATATCAAATGTCAGTCTCTTTTTTTTTTTTTCTATTTAGAACTGTTAAATTTTGTCTGTTGCTATATTAGTACTCTTCGCATGGTCCAAAACTTTTTATAACTCACCATCTCACAATTAATTTCTCATCACTTTAATTTTATTAATTATAAAAATGTCAAATATAACACATTTCATTAAACAGTTAAATATTCTAATTATTCATCTTAACATATCATTTTTTTAAATATACATTACTGTTGTAAAATATTGGACACCTTCACCAGTATGAAATCATTGAATAATTTTTCCTTCCATGTTGAGGGAATCAGTGCATAGTACTCCAGTGGTATTCAGCTTTATTTCTGTACATTAAGAAATTATTAATTATATAATCAATTGAGTTGGTGTTTACTTGATGAAAATCCATATTTATTAATTAAATAAAAATAAAACGTAGTTTTATTTGATTTTCATATTACTGAATTATATAATAAATATAAAAATCAAATAAAACTATATTTAATTAATGTTGGGAAGTAAACATTATGAGGTATAATCATTAAAAATCATCGGAGAACATATTGTTTAAATAACTCACCTCATAGGATTCATGCTTCCATGATATCACGATTTCAAACATAATCATGTTCATCGTCAGCCATAACTCCGACTGTTGAAATTCTTCGGCCGTCAACTATTCTATTGTCGCCATCTTCAGTGCTGCTATCTATGGTTGAATTTATGAACTTCGAAATCAATGTAATTTCGTTAGGGATATCAAAATTCATTGATATATTTTTGTTTTTCTGAATGTATATTTTTTCCCAAACTGTCAATTCCAAAGGTTTCTCTACTTGTTTTAAAAGTTTAGCTTCTCTTCCAATTTTATGATGTTCTAATAAACTATGTGCAGCAATTGCAGATTTTTCAATTTCACAATTTTTAATATTTCTGAAATGTTCTTTTGTCCGAATTTCCAAATTCCTTTTTGTTTTTCCTATATAAACTTTATTGCAATCTTTACAATTTATTTGATAAATTCCAGATTTCTTACTGTCTGGAACTTTGACTTTTTTATTGGTACTTAGAAGATTACCCAGACTAAATTTATTTATTGGAAATTTTTTGAGGAAATGGTTAAGTTCTTTAAATATTAAAAATGAAATATTAGAGGAATATATAACTCTTACTAAGCTATGTGTCAGTAATTCTTATTTTACTATAATGAAAAATTTTACCAACAGGTTTCGGGTTTGTCAATGGGTAATCCGCTTTCACCATTTTTAGCTGATTTGTTCATGAGTTACTTGGAGTGTCAAATCACTAAAGCATACCCATGGATGTTTAAGACTTGGTACAGATATGTGGATGATATTTTTGCAATAATAAATTCTAAGGATATTGAAGATGCTCTTAAATTATTAAACCTTCAGGATGAATCAGTAAAGTTTACCGTCGAATTAGAAAAGAAAACAAAATTCCTTTTTTGGATTTATGTATAATTAGGAATGATCAAACACTGAAAATTGAATTTGATATATTTAGAAAAGGAACTCATACAGATAATTACATTAAATCATCAGGCTTCAATCACATTGCTCATAAGCATGCAATATTCAATAGCTAATTTACAGATTGACAAATGTACCATTAAACGAAGAAAATTTCAATAAAGAGTTTAAACATATCTAAACACTGCTAGATTAAATGGTTTTGATAAAGAATTAATTATAAATAAGTTGAAGAAATTCAAACACAATAAAAGACTTAATGAATATACTACTTTACAAAATTGCAAAGAAAAGAAAAAATACAAGAAAATTACTTACCATCCTGAATGCATAGGAAATTTCAAAAATTTTTGACAAATACAACATTTTTTTGGCACCAATAAATAAATTTAGTCTGGGTAATCTTCTAAGTACCAATAAAAAGTCAAAGTTCCAGACAGTAAGAAATCTGGAATTTATCAAATAAATTGTGAAGATTGCAATAAAGTTTATATAGGAAAAACAAAAGGAATTTGGAAATTCGGACAAAAGAACATTTCAGAAATATTAAAAATTGTGAAATTGAAAAATCTGCAATTGCTGCACATAGTTTATTAGAACTCATAAAATTGGAAGAGAAGCTAAACTTTTAAAACAAGTAGAGAAACCTTTGGAATTGACAGTTTGGGAAAAAAATATACATTCAGAAAAACAAAAATATATCAATGAATTTTGATATCCCTAACGAAATTACATTGATTTCGAGTTCATAAATTCAACCATAGATAGCAGCACTGAAGATGGCGACAATAGAATAGTTGACGGCCGAAGAATTTCAACAGTCGGAGTTATGGCTGACGATGAACATGATTATGTTTGAAATCGCGATATCATGGAAGCATGAATCCTATGAGGTGAGTTATTTAAACAATATGTTCTCCGATGATTTTTAAATAAAACTATGTTTATTTTTATTTAATTAATATTAATTATATAACCTGAACTTGTACTATATTAATAAAGTTTAGAAAATACCAATGTTATATATCCTTATGGTATGTAAATATTCTAAAAATTCAACTTGGAAATCAAATGACTAAATAAATGTATTGAATTAAGTTTTAATTTGAAATCAGTGATCAATAAATGTACTGATAACTCTGTGGTCACAGAAAATAGGTTGCCCAGTATAAAATTGCTACTTTTCAGAAGTGTTCATTTTTAACAAACACTATTCTTATGAGATACCAAGAAATAAATATCTTTAGGTCTGTAACTCAGAAAGTATTAGAATTCTGGATTACCAACTTCTTCACAATATGCAGAAGGATTGAGAGATGATTATGGTATTAATAAATTAAAACGAATCTTACATCTCATTTCATACTCTCTGCGTTCTTCACAGCACAGGACCAATGAAAAGAGACTGAAGATAGGAACAACTGTTCCTGAAACCGCAGTCCTGTGCTGTGAAGAACACAGAGTGTATGAGGTGAGATGTTTGACTCATTTGATTTTATTAATTTGAAAATCTCATAATGTTAATTCCCATCATACATTTTATGAAATGATTATATTATACTTAGTTCTTTTTGTCAATTTTTCAGCTTATTGTCTGTAAACATAAAAATAGAGCATAGATGTATGTAAAACTTTTCCTTTTATTCACTGCCATCATAAGTGATTTAAGTGTATAAAAAAGATATTTGAGATTTGTCAAAATTTAAGGGAGGATCTTAATTTTGACTTTTATAGGAAACTTTGCTGTCTATATCCGACTGTAATTTTTAAAATAAATTTTGAGTTATTGTAATTTAATAATTAATTTGCTAGAATAATATTTGTTACAATGTAGCTATTGTAAATTATGGCTTGCTATTTGTTTCATTTTATAAAGGAATTACACTGATAGCAGTCCATTTAAATACAACTTGCTATTTGGGAATTTAATAAAATATTGAAAAGAAAAGTCAGTTGTTCTTATAAATTCTTGCAGATAGAATTCAGTTTACTGTTTGACAGCATGTTGAAGACAAATGTTTGTTAAAATTTTGTCTAGTATATCTGTGATTATCCTTTCCAAATGATATTGCTATCTAAATATATAAATGTCTTCGTTAAATATTTTATTCATTTTATTTATTTATCTATTTAAAGCAGTCTTATCGGCCACAGTGGACTAATGGTTAAGTTCCTTGCCTTTGGTCCCGAGGATCCCAGGTTCAAACCCAGCTGGGGTCGATGGATTTTTTAGGATGGAAAAATCCAAAGAACAAGTCCTCTGGAAAGGACTTGAAGCCACGGGTCTTGAGTATACAGATTTTCAAGCTCATAAAAGATCCTTTAGCCTGAATAAAGAGGCCTCTAAGGAAAATTTACCAATTTCCTTCATCCTAATAATACATCAGTTACCTACTAGATGTCTCATTGGGTCAGTGTGTTGACTGCATACCATTCATGATATATTTAGGGAAATTAAAAGCATAACTAAATTATCTTGGTGTAGTAACTTCTAACAAAGGAGATGCTGAGGCCCATCATTGGGCTGTTATGCCATTGTAGAGAGATAGATAGAGTTAAAGCAGTCTCTTGCATTAACAAACTGTGTTACTGTATACCATAAATGTATTGTTATTTAAAATTATTTTTTAATGAGCCTTGTTTCCTTGAGCATATTTATACTGTATTCACCTTTCTTTAACTTTAGAAAAACTTTTGGAGAATCTTAATCCTTGGAAATAATTTCTGGTAAAATTCATATTTAATTAATCTTGGAGTTCTATTACTTCATTTCTCAGCATTTTCTTCAAAATTGTGTAAAAACAAGTGGTTCTGTTTCTAAATACTGCTATTCAGTTGTTTATTTTATAATATTTTACTTGCTTTTAACCTAACTTCTATTATCTCTACTATTGTTTAAGCATGAATGTTAGGAAAGTAGAAGAAAAATGTGGTTATTCTCTTATGTAAGAAATAATTTTGAATATCACTAGTATATTCTTCCTGTATTTATTATATTCTCACGCAATAATTTCATACTATTGTGGGTGTATAAGACTTTTGCACAGTAATATAACAATATAATGTAACATACTAAATATCTGCATGCATTAATAAATAGTAATAGAATATATTTTAATCTTCAACTCATCACTGGATTTCTTTTAACATTGAATAATGTTTATGATCTCAATTGCTCTTAGTAATAAAGTATTTGAATAAATAATATAATAGATGCCAAATATTTTTGCACTTATTCTCAAAAAAATGCGGAGATTGTGAACTATGCAGGGATAATTTATAAAAAGAGATTAATCATCAATTTACACTCATAAAGAAAATATATTAAAATAAATAAATACTTGAAGCTGGGTGATGTCATCTACAATTAGGTTAGAACATTTTGTAAATTGTAGGTCTTATCAGAAACCGAGCTTCTCTGCTTCAGCAGACAGAAGGTGTATAATTTCATATAAGAGGATTGATGGAGCTGGGGTGTGTTCTCATTAAAAATCAATTTGTTGTTGATTTCCTGTTAAAATTTCCAGTTCTTCCTAGAAGTAATGAAAATTTTAAGAGATATAAACAACATCACTTGCTCATGCTATCCTCTATATGAAATTATACAACACGATAGTCAGTAGCACACACCCTTCTGCTGAAGATGGAAGCCATTTTCTGAAAGACCTATAGTTTTTAAAGTTTTAACCTAGTAGATGATGACGGCACCTGCCAAAGTATTTATTTAAATGTTTTACTTTATGAAGATTTACAGAAATGGAAAGTTTATTATAATATGAACCTACCTCATACTCATATTTTGTTTTCTCATGTCGGATAATGTTTCGGTAGATATCTCCATCATTCTCAGCCAGAAATCAACTGCTGTGTTAACTGATGAAAATCTTGTGTATTCACACCACCAGAGGAAGAGAATATAAATGACTTTAACTGTCAACACAGGAGTTGATTTCTGGTAAGAATGGAAATAACACTCATTAAATGAATCAAATTTTACACCTCACCTCATATTTTGTATCTTTTGCAAGACTAGTATCAAGAATTTTTTTTTCTCATTGTCAATTGTGATCGGTCACACAGTTTTTTATTTTGGAAATTATCTACATTACAGTGGTTTTCTGTCACCCTCAAGAAATTTACCTTCTTCAGTTGTAGTGGTCCTGAACATCCTTGTCTGTAAATCCCAGTTCATTCATATTTCTTCTCACACCATCCATCCAACCTTCTTTAGGTCTTTCCTTTCTTCTTTTCCCATCTATTTTCACTCCATGATCTTCTTACGGATTCTATCAGATGTCATCCTCTTGAAAATTCCACACCTTCTTATTCATCAGTTGATAATCAGGAACCAGTCCTGGAAAACATCAAATATGATGTGAGACGTAAAATCTCATTCACTTAATGGTTGTTAAATAAAATCTCATGGTATTACTTCCTAAAAATATCAATGAGTGAGATGTCATGTATGAGATGAGAAAATTAAATATTATGTGAGGTGAAAATAACAGATTCAATCTCTTGATTTATGATAACGTTAAAAAATAAAGAAAAATCCATTTGGAAAGTGAAAATAAATATCTACTGACATAATGATGTCACTATTTTCACTACACTATTGCATAAGTTCATTGTTCATGTTTAAGAAAATTAATTTACTGTTTTTACTTTCAACAAATAAGCATTTTCACTCTACATATTGAAGGGTCAAGCAATAAGTTAAGTCCATTTTTATAAGTTTGATAAAGAAACAGTTTTTTAATCAGTGGCATAGCCAGAGTAATTATTTTGGATGGATCCAGATATTACAGGGATTTGAATGTACCTGACCCATCTCCTAACAGTGACATTGCATCATCTCTCAATGTCAGAAGTCATATTTAATAACAGACAAAATTATAAACAATCATAAGCCATAACTGTACAATGACTTCATAAATTGAATTGGAGCCACTGAGATTTCCTAGCAATGGATCTGTTGATTACTCATGATGGGTCGTTCAACAAATTCCAACATTTTTTCCTCTTGATAGATAGAATTGCTAGATTCTAAAGCTTTATGCTTGATATGGTTGTCTTGTGTAAATTTTCATTCATTGTATTGCAGAAAAAGTCCTTTCTGCAGATGCAGTTGCAATGTGATAAATCAGTACAGTTTGTAAAACTGTGGAGTAGTTCCTGGAAAGCCAAATGACCATTTTTTTTATCTCCTCGGCCCACTTACCTGCTATGCCTTTTTTCAATCCAAATATTATGTTTTGGGCATACTATTAACTTTTTTCCATTTTCTTGACATATATTAGTACAAAATGAAATCTCAAACTATTAAAACAGAATAGTTTTTTCTTAACAGATAAGTTAATTAAATCAGATATTACGCTTCATAGCTTGTATCTTTACCAGCATTAGTTTTAATGAAATTATTCTTTATTTTCAACTGGGATTTGACCGTTGATTTGACAATTAGTATTCCTGTAGGCCAGTAAAGCAGGGGCCTATAAGGCCTACTCTTTCTCCCTGTGTTGGTGGACCGATGAACTCCAAACTAAATATTTTCACCTGGGAATTTCAAATTACATTATTTTATCTTTGTAACTCTGTAGTAGCTACTCATGCTTGGTCAGAAAAGCAATAAATTGAAGTAAATGCTAAATTAATTAAACAATTAGCTAAATAACTCGTAGTTTGGAATAAAATTTACATCAAAAATATGAAGACAATAATGATACCTCAGTGCCGCATGTTATAAGTACAGAATTCTTAGTTTTGAGAAAAAATGCACATTAATTTTCAGTATTCAATTATACAAATGTATTGCCACCTCAGAACTGCAGGAAACTCTTAGTATTCAGTTACCACATTTGTGCACAATAAATATACACTTCAGAGAATTCTGATTTTGTACTTAATTCAATTTGACCAAAGAATGTAGTTAAGATGTGTGTGCACTAAGCCATTGTGTATAATGAATTTTGAAATTCCTAAACAAAAATATTTAATTTGGAAGTTGATTGGTCCACTAACAAGGAAGAGCAGACTTACAGGAATACCACCTGTCAAATAAACATCATCAACTAGAAATGCCAGTTGAAAATAAGAATTTCCTTGAAACTAGTCCTGGAAAAGATATAAAATATAAGATATAAAGTATGATTCATTTCTTGATTGTTAAATAAACCTCATAATGCCACTTCCTAAAACAATATCAATTAAGTTTTTTCTTAAAATTAACATTTTTAAAATTTAAAATAAATTCTGTTCATCTCATCTCATATCCCGTCTTCTAATTGAACTGGTTTCAACACCTAGGCGATTTCATCATCAGTAATTTAAAGACTGTTGTTCTGTCATTAAATTTTTTTTTCTTCTCTAGACACTTCATATGTGAATACATATTGTAAGTGAAATCCACAATAAAGAATTGGCTTTCGGAATTTGATATTATATTTGACCTTAAGAAGGTAGTTTGTGGAAATTGATCAATTATTTTATGGTTAACCTTGAAACGATCAGTGAAATAGAGCATTGAAAATGGAAGCAAATGATAGAGTAAGCATTATTCAATGTTGTCTTTAGAACTGCAGTTCCACTGTAACTTTTTTTTATTTGTTTAGTCCAGTCACTGTTATCCACACTGAGTGTCGTGTGAAGACATCGAACATTGTGCGCACAGTTTCCACTATTGATTGTCATCATGTTAATTTTTGTGTTGCAAATTTTTTAATTCACTGTGTGTTACAGCACTGCCTTCATTTATTTATTTTTAATTAATTCACAGTGTTAACAACAATTTGCACTGAATGAGTCTGTCATATAAAAAATTGCTTGGCTAAACAGAAAATACACTTAATTTTTTTTTCATGTTAATTTTAAGTCTGAAATTTGATAGTGTGCTGTCTTATTTTATTTATGTGTGTGCTAGAATCTGCATTACTTAGTGGCGTCATGTATTAATTATGTACAGCATTAGCATTATATGAGATAAACTCTCTTCCAGGACTTTTAAGGTAGACTATGATGTGGTCTGTTTTGTGGTGTCCATTAGTAGTAGCTATTAAATTGCGACTCAAGCTATTTATATTATTAAGGAGTTAGTGATATATTTATCAATGTGTTTGCCATTTGCAAAATAAATAAATAGGTTATATTACAGTACAATACATTTAGAATTAATTACGAAACACCGTTGAGATCACTATGTAAAAGTTAAAAATTTTTAATTTGTACCCGAGATTTCAGTAATCCTCAATTGCTTCCAAAAGCAGAAGATGGAACATATGTTTCTGAAAGACCTCCAAGATATTTTACAGCTTTTTATATAGTTGAGGATGACTGAGATCTCAGGTAATAATTTTATATTTTTAACTTTTAGGCCTATATTACAGTACATTTTAGGTTCTTTTTTATTAAATTATTTTCAATTATCTATTTACAATATATAAAATGTTAAGATATAAATATGTCTGAAATTAATTTTAATTTACATTCAATAGAATTAAACTATTTATAAGAATATCAACAGTGGGCCTACATTAATTAAAACTTTATATATATTTTTTTTCTTTTTTTGCTAAATTAAATATTTTAAAAAATGACTGTAAAGATATTAATCACTTGATTGCAGAAGCAAAGTCAGAACCGCAACTATGGTCTCATCATTTTTTATTTTTTCCATAACTTGTATATCTTCATCTCCATAACAATTATCACCATCGTCACTACAGTCATTACCATCACTGTTTCCACTCCATGGCATGACAGGTCTAGAAGATCCTTGGCCTACCAGCAAGCTGCTGACTTCACATCCACATGTATTAATCACAGAGATGGACAATCATCTAGCCTGTGTAGCGAGATATGTGGTCAGCATGTCGATCCACAGTCATTATAGCTGGTTTTCTCAACCTGGGGCTACTACCGGTACTTATTGTAGCTACTAAATCCCTCACGATACTGGAGATACCTGTTCCGTACTGACCGAAATTCCATAAGAAAATTTCTTCTCCCATGGTAACTCAAACCATCACTCTAGCTCTGCACCAAGGTATCATGCCTTATCCATTGGCTAAGGTGTGGGATTACATCTTCATCATTTAGTGTCATGTCCCAGTACTGATGGTCCATTCATATCAGTAATTTGATATCTCTTCCATCATTTCCATCTATTCAACTCATCTTTACTCAAGATTCTGAACTTCTTCCCATAACTTATATATAACAAATGAAATTTCACAGTTGCCAATTACAAAATTAAAGTCAGAACCACAACTGTGGCTGTATCAGTGATGTTTTAGTTCTTTATGATCCATTAGTATGTTAGTGGTTGGTTTATGACTAGGATATGACACATATACAGAGTGAACGGTAATTACACCGACAAACTGCAGGGACTGATTCCTGACAGGAAATGAAGAAAAACAGGTTCTATAAAGATGTGTGTGTAATCATCCCGGCTCACAGTACATAGCATAATCACATCCACTTCACAACAGATGTTCAACGTGGCCTCCATGTGATGCAGTGAACGCGTTCGCACAACGTATCATGGATTGCCTCACTCTTTCACATGTTCCGGCCTCTCTCCAAATAGCGTCACAGGTGATGTGAACACGCTGTTGAAGGGTATGTACATTGGGAATTGATTCAGCATACACAACACTTTTCAGATGCCCCCAGAAGTAACAATCCAGGGAGTTTAAGTCTGGTGATCTAGCAGGCCATGCAACAAGGCCAAGAGAATAATATCATTCATCAGTGCTATCTTCCTTGGCAACGATGCATTTGTGGACACTTGTCCATAGGACATTTTTTCCTCCATTTACAGTCAGGAATCTGTTCCTGCAGTTTGTTGGTGTAATTAAAACTCACCCTGTAGCAATAACTTGCAAGCATTAAGGATTTTATAATGCCCACAGGGGAATTAAGATTGTCATGGTTACAAATTGTTGCAACAAATGAATGTTCTTAATATTCAACATCAATTTTATACACATTTACAGATAACAAACTCCCTAGATGCCATTAATTGTTATTGATAGTCATTTATTAACAGGAGATATTCTTGTAGATAGCTACATATTAAAAACTGACCATCCTTCAGATTTGCTTACTTAAATATCATAATTTAAATAAATTTATTTTGACAAACTGCTCCATCATAAAGTTTTTTTTATGCACCATGGGTATTATTGATTATATCTTCGGGCTAGAAGGCTTTGAATTTCTAAGGTTATTGCTCTCAGTTATAATCATTACTATAATACCCTGACTATGTACTTACTGGCACTATCGAACCTAGGTTCATGGCCGCTCAAACATAAGCATTTGATACAACCTGTCTGATCTAATGTTTTCAAATCATTCCTTGTATAATAATTTACCTCCCTAAAATCATGGTTAATATTATTCTCCTATCCCATTCATGGGGGATATGCCATAGCATAGATGGTTAGGGCAATATGCTACAAACCAGAAGGTCGAGGGCACGAGTTCCGGTGAGGGTCAGGATTTTTAAACTGACTCAAAACTTCTGGTGGCACAATGACCCTGGGGTCGACTCAGCCTCTAATAGAAATGATTCTTGTTCTGGGTGTAAAGATGGCTGTCACCCAGGACCGACAACCTGGCTGACATCAAGTGTCGATTGTCTAGAAAAGTCTTGGCCAATCTACTGGATGTTTTCCTTCTGGCTCTCCTACATGGAGTTTCCATGCCCCTCTTTCATTTCCCATTCATGACACATGTCGTGCCCATTGCAGTCTGTGAGATTTAAACTGTTCTTATTACATCTGGTTTCCATAAAGATTATGTAGCTCAATCTTATTTAGTCTCCTCCATTCCTCTATCTGTTTCTCTCTTTGGTCCAGAACTTTATTCTCAAATACAATAATATTTTTTCCTCTCTTAAAGTAAGACACAATATTTCACATCCATATAATATTACCAGAAGAATATCGTTTTATATATTTTTCTTATTTTAACATTTTTTGAGAGAAATTGGGATGACATGAATTTCTGCAATGCATAATATCAGATGTTTCAAGAGTTAAGCCTATTTTAATTCCTTTCTGCATATCATTCCTATTTGTCATATTGTTTCTAGGTTGAATTCAGCCTTTCTACAAAACTTCCCTAATTTATTAACTGCCCATTTCTATTATATAATATATTTCTACATGTGTATATAGAGAAAAATTTGCATTTAGATCGGTACTTGCTCAGGCAGCTCAGATGGTAGAGCACTTGGACTAGAAAACCAAGGGTCCTGGTTCTCTTCAAATATGATTTATCCATCATTGAGATGTATGAAATTAATAATAAAAATCGAAAAAAGCTGTACTGGCATTTATAATGTAATGTATAATTTCCAAATATGTCTTCTTAATAAAGGAGCCGCCATTTGCAAAGATAGAAGCAAAGGCTTCAAAGCATTTGGTGGGCGGGAATTACAGCGTATATAGAGAAAAATTTGCGTTTAGTTCGGTACTTGCTCAGTCAGCTCAGATGGTAGAGCACTTGGACTAGAAAACCAAGGGTCCCGGGTTCAAGTCCTGGTCTGAGCGTATAATTTTTCTCTTCAAATATGATTTATCCATCATTGAGATGTATGAAATTAATAATAAAAACATTGAAAAAAGCCGTACTGGCATTTATAATGTAATGTATAATTCCCAAATCAATCAATAGTAATTCTGCCCGAAGGCAGGTCCTTGACTGCAATCATGTCATTTTCATGCTATGCTTGCAGCTTTACTAGGGAATTGTAGGTGTGGTAGCTTCCCGTAGCTTTCCACACCGGTGAAGGATGATGATAATAATGATGATGATGATGATGGCCATATGATTTCAGGGACCGTTTGGGCCTTAAAGATTTCCTGACATTTGTCTTACAGGTGAGGAAAAACCCCGATAAAAACCTCACCCAGAAAAACTGTCCCGACCGGGGATCGAACCCGGGCCCGCTGCAGGACAAGGCAGCATGCTACCTCGAGACCACAGCGGTGGACAATTCCCAAATATGTCTTCTTAATAAAGGAGCCGCCATTTGCAAAGATAGAAGCAAAGGCTTCAAAGCATTTGGTGGGCAGGAATTACAATGTATATAGAGAAAAATTTGCATTTAGATCGGTACTTGCTCAGGTAGCTCAGATGGTAGAGCATTTGGACTAGAAAACCAAGGGTCCCGGGTTCAAGTCCCGGTCTGAGCATATAATTTTTCTCTTCAAATATGATGTGACCACATATTCAATTTTGTTTACTTCCAGCCCCAGTTCCTTAAGTGTTATTTAATATAATGTGTGCATTTGGCTTTTAGTATTTCCTAGCTATTGTTTAATAATACATCATCAGCATATACTGATTAATGCCATTGAATTGTATGCCTTCTTTATTCTGTAAGGATTGGTTTCATGCTCTACAAAATTGAGTAGCATTTCTCTGTTGTAACTCATTGTGAATTAAAAAAAAAATCTGGAAACTGTTTAGATCTCCACACCCTACTCTTTATGCCATTTAGACACATTCAAATAAGTCTAACTAACTTCGTAGGAATTTCGAATTGCAGCAGAATACTATACAACTTCTCCCTCTCATTTGAATCTTATGACTTCTTGAAGTCTACATTTAGTTGATTTACTGTGCCATCATATTCCCTACGTATATAAATAACTGTCAGAATTGTTATAGAACCAATGAAAAATTGGAAAATTATGGTCATGGTTCAGACATTGTTCCTGCAATTTTTTCTCTTATTTGTACAGTTCCCAAGATCATCAATTAAATTTAATAAAATAATTTAATCTATAAAATTCAGATCTCGGCAAACAATATTATTAAAAAAAATTAAAAATAAATAAATGGTCTTTACTCATTAGTAATTGAATACATCATTAATTATCAGGACTTAAAATGTAACTGAACTGTCATAAGTTATAAAATTACATCATGTTTAAAATCATATTCAATTCAATTGTGTCAAAAAGAAAACTCAAATAAATAGCAATTTCTAGAAAAGTACACATGAATAATTTATATATCTAGAATTAAGGGGTAGATTTTTATGACTTAAAAATATTGAAGTATTGCAGGCACTTATGAGCTAACATCTGTTTAAATATGACCCAAAAGGATAAATATGTATAAACATTCTTCATTTTTAAATATAAAAATTTATTTGTCTTGTGATATTCAAATAAATAATAAATGGCCATTAGTAAAATAGAATATTTACAACTGCCTGCTAATATGGAAAACTGTGCACTTCACAGAGTAGATCATCTAGCTGAATAATGTTAATTTACAAAATAAAAAAACTGAATAATATTGTAAAAAAAATTTCATTTATTTGAGCTTCCCAATAAAATATAATTTAGTACAAAACTCCATTAAATATGAACAAAATATTACTTACTCGAGAATTAATAACAGATGTGTCCAATACCTTTGGTGAATTCCATGGTAACTGACATAACAATTTCAACAAAACAAAATAACATTTAAATTTTTTTAGCCTTCAATTAGTAGGATATTACTTTTTCTCTTCAAAACATATATATACTAGAAGTCCCGGCCATGCATTGCTGTGGCTAAGGTATACATTAAAAATTTTAATTAAGTTGCTGTATTTCAGCCAGATTACTTAAAACTAATACTTACACACGAAATTAATAATATTGAAAATAAAATAAACACTGAACACACTTAAATTATGAAATAATCAATATTTGTAATTCAATTGAAATTCGTGGTTGCAACAAAAAGCACAGCCATCTGGATCTCTCTTTGTTAAATAATAAACCAATTACCTTACCAAATTACCTTACACCATCATATGTTAGAATCGTATGGAAATCACAGATAATTACACTGCCATCTGTTAGAATCGTATGGAACTCACAGATAATTATAACTCTTTGTTAAATAATGAACAAATAATTTGCAATAAAAAAATAATGAGACTATAAATTTAGTTATAAACTACTCTAAGTCTCAAGTTGGATCAAACTGCACACAGTGTGCAAAATTTTATTAAAATCGGTTCAGTAGTTTAGGATTCCATCGCGGACAAACAACGTGACACGAAATTTTTATATATTAAGATATATATAAAATGACATGTCATAGGAATCTGTACTCTAATTGCAGTAGTACAAGTAACTCGCCTTCCAGGTGCCCCAACCTAAGAAATGGATTACAATTCCACCATTGCCCGGGGAGAAAACCAGAAATGTCATAAAAGACAACCTGGTGGCATTAAAAAAAAAATATTGACCCATTGAATTGTTTCTTCCTAATAATAATGTACAGTACACATTTATCTAATTAAATTTGTAGAAATTTATAGAAATTGTTAGATTATTAGTTTTTGTAAGTTAAGTTTTAATTTGTATATAACTTAGTCATTTTAAGTTCATTATTGATAAAAGCATAGAAGAAAGATCAAAGATCCATATTCAAAGAAAGAAGATAAAAAATATTTCTGAATTGGAAATAATTTATAAACTACAAGTTCTTTTCAAAAATATAAATAATCCATTTTACATAAATGGCATATTTAATTATTATATTGACATTTTTGCATAGCCAACATAACAGTATTAATATATTTATGCAATGAATAAAGATACTAGTAACATCTTTTTGAGCACCAATAATAATTATTCATTTTAGAGATTAAAAATGACGCCACTGGTAATTTATGGATTAAATCTAATATGTAACATATTTAAAATATAAATTCTTTCTCTACTTGTATATAATAGTAGTTGGAATAAATACCCATTTAAATTTTACATTGGTAAAAGAGAAAATTATGGGCTGTGTAGTGCTCAGTGTTGTTTGGTAACAGGACATTTGTCTAAACTGAAGGGAAATTAAGCTTATCATAACTAATGCTTTGGGAATTTCTTGGTATTAATTTGAATTATTGTAGCACATCTATCTACGTAACAACATTAGAACTGGTCGGGCCATAGGTTACACACTATTACAATTTTTTTAAAATTATTTTTGATTATATTTTGTGCTGCCAATCTAATACTAGGTGGAATATTTTAAGGTTAGGGTGAGTCATTTTTATTAACTTTTTAAGTTTATAAGTTTCCTATCTTGATCTACTCATAATTCATAGCTATATTTTCAGATTCCATACAGTTATTTTTCCTGACTTTTAGGTTATTTCTAACTGCAATTCTAATTAATAAAGAAGGCAAATCCTGAGTCATCTTACCTCATAACATCATCTGGAAAAGCTGATGGTATGCATGGCATATCGTTCAAATAGAACACAAGTTGTGAGGTAAGATGACCCCAGATTGTATGGCATATCGTTCAAATAGAACACAAGTTGTGAGGTAAGATGACCCCAGATTGTATGGCATATCGTTCAAATAGAACACATGTTGTGAGGTAAGATGACTCAGATTCACCTTATTTATTAAGAAGAACCTCGTAATCTTACTTCCTACTGTAATTTATTAATGCAATTCTAATTTTATTTTTTCACTATTCCTCAAGCTTTATTTAGACCGAAAACTATATATATACTCGTACATGCATCAGATGTCTATAATTACTTTCTGCAACATTAATTTGTAAATATGTTTGCTGTTTTTTTTTAATTACAGTATGTAGATGACTGTGCTGCAATTCCCTTATTCACAAATGCAAAATAAATAATACATGTCAATCATATAATGACAGGCCTGTTTTTACTGCTGCTTTTCTTTTAACTTAAGCCTGCTTAAGAATTAAATTTTCACTTCAATCATTATAGTTAGAGATGTAATTAAACATTTTCTTGCTAAAGAAATAAACAATAAGATTTTTCATCTATCCCAATAGTCACGGATGTGAAGTTCTGGTATCGTGATTAGTCTTCCTTTGGGAGATAAATAAATGTTTAGGTCCCAAGTCATAAATTTATGATATGTAAAGAATCTCTAGCCTAAAATAAGGAGGCTCTTAGAAAATTTGTTATTTCTTCCATTCATAGTTCAACTTAATCACATACTAGTGACCTTAGTTGTTTAAGAAAGATGTTAAATACAATACATTGTATCTCCCTACATACCAAAACTTCTCTGAGTCCAGTAGAATTAAAGAAGGAACTTAAAAATTAAATATTATGAGAAACATAACAATATATTATTTTAGCTTAAATAAAGAACTCTAATTTTAATTTCCTGATCTTGTGTTGGAAATAAATAGTAATATTTTGCTTTTACTACATACTGTACCATTCTTGAAATGTATTTATATAGGTATTTAAAAAATGATGGTCCAAAATTTAGGGATGAGTATTTAAAATTGAAGAAAATAAAGAAAAAATATTCCAGAAAAATGGCCCAGAAATTAACATATTATGAGATAATGTCATTTTTTGTTACTTGGGGCTTGTCAAATACTAAATACTAATTTGAACAAAATGTGTAACAATTTAATTTAATTCATCAATCATATGACAAGCAGGGATCCCAGTGCAAACAGAAACAAATACAAAACCCAATAAATATTGGTCTGAAAACGAACTATTCATAAGATATACCACTTTACAAGTACAGAGTGGGGCATAAACACCTGACAATTTTTAAAACACTCATAACACTATGTGCTAGGTCGAAGAAGTGGTTTACTTATATTGAAATGTACACAATTACGTGGAGTTCCAGATGACATAGTTCTTAAAAAGAATGTCTGTGAGATGTCACCCTAGTTTTCCATACACTGTTCCATCCTGGCAGGAAGAGAATGCATTACTCACTGTGGGATCTCCTCCATGGCCACTTGAATGTGTTGCTTCAGTTCCAAGATGGTTGTTGAGTGTGTTGTGTATACCATATGTTTCACATATCCCTATAAAAAAGTATGGCACTATTGGATCTTGTGAATGGACAGGCCACTGCATGTTGCCAAACTGTGAGATATGGTGCCTGGGAAACATCCTTCTTAGTGCACTTATGCTAACGTGGGCTGTGTGAGTAGTGGCTCCATCTTGTTGAAACCATAACTCCCATCTTGTATGCAAAGGGATCTCATCAAGATATGGCTGTAACAATTTTCCAACATTGCACAATAATATGCAGAATTGACAGTCACTGTAGCACCTTCCTCATCTTGAAAAAAAAATGGGGCAACAATTGTATTTGTAGACACTGGACACCGAACTGTTACTTGTGGACTGTGCACTGGCTGAGAGTGTAGCTCAGAGGGGTTATTTTCAGTCCAGTAGCGACTGGACTGAATCTGTTGAGATGAAAATGAGCTACATCAGACATGAAAAGAGAAGAGCAAATCAGAATAATGATTCAACAAGGTTCGAAGTTTGTTGCAAAAAAAGAAATGTTAAATCATCACTGAACCATGTCATCAGAAACTGTATGTTATTATGTACATTTCAACATGACTAAACTATATATTTGACCAAGCACACAGTGTTCTGGGTGTTTTAAAAACCGTCAGGTGTTTATGCCTCATCCTGTATTTGGTAGTTAAGCTGTATTCTCAACTAGGCCTTCTAAAGTTTACAAACTGATTCCTGGTTTCTTCCATGTAGGTAATTTCTCTTTGCTTCTTGTTAAAATTAGTGCTTAATGTTCAACAATTCCCAGTCAGTAAAAATATATAATTATAACCAGTTAATTTTCAAACCTATGTTTACTGGAAAGATATTTGCTTCACTCTATTTTTACTTCTCATCCCTGGATATCACTTTTCAAATACTCTGGATATTAAAATTTTGAATTTGGAAATCATATTCTAATTTTGTTCATAGTTTATTTTAAAAGCAGTAAAAGTATATTTTGTGCAAATATTATTTAGTTTTATTTAATTTGAAATAATAATAATTAATGCAAGAGATAAAACAGGTACTGTACTCAAATAAAAAGTATTCTGTGGATTTGACATGTATAATACATTTATTATGGGCTTTTCTTTTTATAAAAATGATCATGCGGTGGTGGTATTAATTTTTTTTTTCTCTGTGCCACATGTTTGATTTTGTTGTTTCTCTTATTCCCTTCAGTTTTAATATTTTGTAAATACTTTTATTGAATCATGGATCTAGAAACAGTTACTGTAATGCAAGATTATTTAATTAAATTAACAGCTATAAAATTAGTATACATGAATTAACTTCTGTTAGAATTTGTAAAAAAAAATTCATTTTTCTAAAAAAATAATTTTATGGAGTAAAATTAATAAACATAAGTGCAAAATATGAAACATTTTATTTGCATTTATTGTTTATTCATTTTATTCCATAAAATTATTTTTTAGAAAAAAACATTTTTACAAATTTTTGTAAAAATTAATTCATGGAAAATAATTTTACTGCTGTTAATTTAATTAACAAAGAATGTATTTAATTAAATAGGCATGAATAATAAAAATAGTAAAAATGAGGATTTTTGAAATTATGAATAACACAATCTCATTTCTTTTTCTTATATTCATTATTTTTTACAGAAGAATTGATAAGATGATTTCTATATCCATGATTGTCTTGTTGAGCTACCTTAAATAAAGAAATTCACTATATTTGAATAAGTCAATGAAATCAAAATAGAAACCTGTAGAGTAAATAAGAATTTAATTTATAATGATATTAGTCATATATAAAAAATGTAATCAGATATAATTTGGATGGTAGTTTCATAGTACCTAAAGCATACAAATCAAATTTTAAGAAATCTGAACGAACTTTATGAAGTTTGCCTTTTAATAATTTTCTTGCTTTAAATTATTTGTAAACGATGAAACATTTTCTTATTGGAAATAGAAGTTAATAAAAATATTGAATGAGAGGGTTGTTTCTTCTCATCCCATACAAAATTTAATTTTAGATCAAAATTATTGGAACAGTTTATCTACGCATATGATCATTCATCATCATCTTCAGCATAATAATCCTGGATGGGTTTCCATCTTTGTCTAACACTAATTGTTCTAGCCCTCAGTGGTCTAGTGGTTATGTTTCTTGCCTATAGTCCCAAGTGTCACAGGTTAAAAGCACCATGGTTGACGGATTTTTAGAATGGAAATTTCCAAGGAGGGAGTTTAAGCCATGGGTCCCAAGTCTTAAGATTTTCAGTCTGGTAAAATAACCTAAAGTCTAAATTAGAACCTCTGAGCAAAATTTAATTGACCTTTCACATCCAAATAATAGCTTAGTTGCCTACTAAGTGTCTCTTTCAGGGGAATGAGCTAACCACTTGTCACTCCCTGACATCTTTAGGAAATAAGCTTAACTAAATTAGCTTGGTTAAGTAGCTCCTGCAAGGAAGCATCCTTGCCTTATGTGGGGATGTATGGATACAGACAGATAGGAATCTAATTTTCTATTTGCTGTTAAATATTGCATGGGATATTAATTCCATATGATATAGACCTTAGTCCTAGCATATCTAAAGAGGTACTCAGATATCTTCAAATATTTCTGAATATTAATATAATTTAACATTAACTGACACTAGATGGATCCTAGAGCTGTAAGGAGTACAATATATGTTTATTCCATAAGTAACTCAACTTTTATGGCAACGTAATGTAGATTCTTTTTGCTGTTATCTTCAATAATGAATAATGTTTTTTATTTTTATTTTTTATTCCCAATTTCTGTCTAGTTGTTTCCAAAATTTAATTGCAATTTTTTTTTTTTACTCTGTAGTTTTCAATTAACTTAAGGGATAACGTATAACTGAACAGTTAACAAGTTCTTGGATAGACAATTAAAAGACATTAAATTTAAGAAAAAAAATTATCACCTCACCTCATAATCTGTCTTCTAACTAGACCGGTTTCAGAACTTGTTGGCTCCATACTCAGTAATTTTGTGACCATTGTTCTGTCATATTGAAGTACTGTTTCTTACTTTCTCTGTTGGTAGACTAAATACCTCCAAATCAAATCACATTCCTCGGGAATTTCAAAATTCATTAATTTTTTATCTTTTTTGAATTTGGATTTTTTCTTAAACCATGGACTCTTAGGTTTTTCTACATTAAAAAGAAAAAAAAGAGAAGAAATTAATGACTTTTGAAATTCCCAGGAATCTAATTTGATTTGGAGGTTCTTCAGTCTACAAACATAGGGAGTAAGAAACATTACTTCAATATGAGAGAACAGCGGTCATGAAATTATTGAAAATGGAACTTGTGTTCTGAAACTGGTCTAGTTAGAAGATGGAGTATGAGGAGAGGTGATACATTTTTTCATAAATTTGATATATACCTCCTCACAGTGTTAATTTCTGTAAAGTTCAGGAGTAACACATGTTTAAATTCATTTCAAGATCAATTGAAATTTGTACCAGTGCCTCTAATATCATATGATCACTAATAGAGACTTATTTAATCTCCCACTTGCCACCTCAGTCACATTCTAAAGCATGAGCTATCATTAGCAAACATAAAGTAAACAAAATATAATTTGAATGAATTTTAATACAGAAATTTTCTCAGAAATTACATGTGCCCTCTAGTATATTTGGCTAAAATATGTAACTCAATTTAATCAGCATCATATTGATTTGGATTTTATAAATATTTCAATTAATACATTAATATATATTTTATAAAATCTCTTCATATTTATTGGAATGTAGAAATGGTTACTCCAAATTACTTTTAACATTGATATTTAAAAAATAAAGTAGCTCAACAAGTAATTACACTGTATCTTTGTAGTCTGTCAATGGTGACACTTTTTTTCTTTGAGCTTTTTATTCTTTTAAAGTTATTGACGATGGTTTCTGTTAATATTTGATATATACCGTATTGTATTCAGCATTTTATGAAAATTTCATCTGTATATCCCACTATTAACTTTAATACCATTTGTAAATTGTAAGAAAATATTTTGTTAATATTTTAAACATGTGATCTTTGCAGTGGCAAAAGATGTCACACTTTTTCCCATTTTTTAAAAATTGTTTTATATAAATACATAATTTTTCTTAGAAAAAAGTCTATAATTTAAGAAAAAAACATCAACCATTGTCAATATCACTGAAAGCAAGCTTGTGTTTACGCCTCACACAGAACGGCACAGAGGACCTTGAGCTAGCAGTCGATACATTTCTCGAAAACGGCACTTGGGAGACATTTGATTCCGACACCTTAACAGGAGAACCAATATTAAGGGTAAGGAATTCATAGATCTGTGCCAGGGTATTTTGTATGTAAATTTACCACATTATTAAACAAATAATAGTATTTTGCTTGCATTCTTTTCTGTATTTGTGTTTGATTTTATGTTGGAATGAAATTATCTGTGTGATGTGTTTATTAGTGCATTTTGGCATGTAAGATTATAAATGAGCACAATGTTTTTGATGTGGAATGTGCCAGTCATCAGTCGATTGATAAATGCATCTCCCATTATAAAGCATTGGTTATATTGCCTTTTGATCTCTAGGCTATGTATCTGTGTGTGCAACTGTCCATAACAGTTAGGTTAATTTGTGAACTAAGCTTTTGTACACTGGATTTTATACAGCTGTTTGATAATTTTAGGGGATAAAGTATATTGTCCTTTCCACTAATTAGCAGTGTATTGAAGTATAATACAGATTTGGTTTTGTAAATGCGCATATAATAAAACATATTAATAATTGCCTTTCTATTTTTGCTAATGTCTCCCAATGATAGCATATTTTATTGTTGGGGTTATATGAGTAATAGTAGGAAGGTAAATCATATTTTAATTTTGTCTGCAGTGTTTCCTTAGTATTAATGGAGTTTTACCAATGTATTTAAAACAGTTTTAAAACCTGTAAACTTATTTAATATATTCTGTAGTAATTTGAACAGTAGTTAATGCTATATTCCTTCCTCTTTGTGTATTTGTGTATGTTTAAGGTAAAAGTAGTTAAAAAATCTTGTTTTGTAGAAATGGCATAGCTGAGGTACAACATTGCTTGGAATGTAGTTGCTGAAAGTGGGCAGGAAATATCTTTTTAATCTTATGTGAGGAACTCACTGAAAAATAATAAAGAGTTTTTCTCGATGTATTAATTTAAAATCAACATTTGCAACAATAGACAATTATTGTTTTGAAAAGAAAAATTGATGCCTGAATCAGTATTTGAACCCAAAGCCTCTAGCTCTGTATGCTAGTTATGTAATTTCTCATTAAAAATGTCTTCTTGAATTAGAAGCTGCTAGATAGCACTGGTACCGACGGCTGCTTCTGATGATAAAGAGAATTCTATATGAGGAAGAAAAATAAGCATTTCCATTGGAGGCCTGAAATAGTGTATTGGTTAGCACACTAGTATACAGAGCTAGAGGTTTTGGGTTCAAATCCCGATTCAAGTGTTAATTTTTCTTTTCAAAATAATAAATGTGTTCAGTATATTTTAGTCAATTTTTTAAAATAAACTTGATTTTATAAGTTTTTGTTAAAATTATACAAGTTTTAAATTTTTACTTTTATTATTTATGAAAATAAAATTATTTAATATAATAAAATATCAATTCGGTGAAAGAGATAAAATGAAAATGACAAGAGGCACTTTATTGAAGTTTTTATTTCTTATTTAGGACATTTATGAGATGTACTCGATCATTACATTAATTATTTTTAAATTAAAAAAATTAATAAATCTATAAATTGGCCATTATTAAGTTGTTTAGAATTGTGATTATTTATAATGTATACCATATCCGAGTTAAGTTCCAGTGTGAATAAATTTCCATAAGTTATTACTTTGCTGACTCCATCTATTGGGGGAAATTGGGCAACTACATTTACTCGCCATATGAGTGAATTGTCCATAGAAGTAGCAATGATAGAAACATTTTTGTAAGTCTAGATTGTATTTTGCAGATTATAGACTTAATACTAGATATTATGGTACCAATAATTAATAACTTACATTTCTTATTTATTTATAACAAAAAAAATATATGGGCCTACCTAATCAGACGTTTACACTTTTTCCATGATGTCAATAGATATCCTTTATTTACAATTTCATTACGAGAAGAATTTATGGCCCATGCTGTAAATTCTACTGTTATTTTAACCACATCCTAAATGGCTAATATAAGATTTTTTCACTAAACTGTTTGTAAACATTCAAAATAATTTGTTTCTCTCTGCTTTTCAATTTTTTTTTTTCAAATATATTAAGAAATTCTACAGAAAGTGGCCATTTTAAAACAATAGAAATCCCAACATATTCTACAAAGTGCATGTGTAACAGTTAAATAATGAAAAGCTTATTTATTTAATCTATTAAAATTGTAATTATATATTTGAAAATTCTCCCATGTATCTTTTATAGACATGTGCTAGATAATTGATATTTTTATTTTTATTTTGATTGTCATAAAATAAACTACATTTTCTTACATGCTTAAAGGTAAAACAGTTATTTGACCAATGGAAATGCAGTCCATACTTCCGGTTTGTTTAAATTAGAAATGGATCTTAGTTCGGAAGAGGTATAGCATCATGCAAGTTTAATTAAATTTGACAGTGGTCAAAGCAAACTAAGTACACATGTGACATTTAAACTGTAAACAGAATTGTGGAACAGGCATTTTGACCATATTAATATGAAACCCTTAAACAAAAAAATAATTCCATTCAAATATGCTGATTATGGAGTCTCCACAGATATTAAATTACCCATCTATAAGAAAGAAGACAACCCAGAATTTATTAAACAAATAGCTCTGGAACATTAAACATGAAAGTTATCCAGTACTATACACTGATGACTCATACACTGTACAAGATGTATAAGCACTTTTGGAATTTACAGTTGAATATTTTTCTTCTCCACGCTCGACAGGCCTGGAAAGCCCTTGGCCTACCATCCTGCTGCCAGCCTTACATCCACATGTGTTAATCACAGAGGTAGATGATCATCTAGCCAGTGTAGGTGTGACATGTGGTCAGCATGTCGGGTTCCCCAGCTGTTATAGCTGGTCTTCTCAACCTGGAGTCGCTACTTATTGTAGCTTCCCAAATGTCTCATGATGCTGGGTTGGCACCGGTCCCATACTGGCCGAAATTCCATGAGAAATTTTTTTCTCCCATTGGGACTCGAACCCAGCTCAAGTCCCATAGCTCTGTGCCATGGCTTCTTGTCTTATTACCCGTTTAAGGAGTAAGCGCAGTTGTTGACGGAGGGCACTGCAGTCGTGTTTATGCAGGAATAGACCACGTGACATCTGCTATCTACGAGTGCAAAGGGGAATGGGACGTGGGATGCTGACAGTGTACAATGCCTTATATGACGTCACGTGTACCAAAAAACAGAGCTTCCTGATTCTTCTGCCTGCAGAGATACTTTGAACGGGTAATAACCACTCTGCTATGATGTGTGACGTTGAATATTTACACACTATATATTATTTCCAATCCTGTGTATAATTGATTATTGTGAAGCCATGATTATACACATAATGGTAACACAACTATTTCACTGACCAAATCAATATAAAAATATTATAATCCTTACAGACTCCAAGGTAATTCTAGAAGTAATTTCATCTAATAAAAAACAAAAATGCAAATATATATATAATCAATCCATTCTTGAAAACTTTAAAATGGTAAACCATCAGCGGATATGATCACTTACGGATTTGACAGGAAATGAAAACTCAGATAAACTTGCATCAAAACGATGCCAAGGGAAAGTAAAGAAATAGATTCAAATAGGAAGCTTGATCAGGAATGGTTAGTACTTCATTAAGGAACTAATATTTGAGCAGAGTTAAACCAACCAGGATCTCTTATTGGAGATGATCAAATTTATAATGCTATTGTAACAGCTCAATGCTTTCATTATATACATTTTTTTATAATTATACCAATCTTGATTGGAGGATTTGGAAATTGATTAGTTCCTTTGAAACATGGAGGTGGAAAGCAACGGAAAGCTACCACACTTATAATTCCCTAGTAAAGCTGCAAAGCATAGCATGAAAATGCTATGATTGCAGTGAAGGACCTGCCCTTGGGCAGAATTACTATGGGTGGATACATGGAGCTCCTGGTATGGCCTTTCCACATATAAAACCACTATATGCCTATAAAATAAAGAATATAGAGAATTTAACTTTCACAAGGAAAGAACACTATGAGGTTTAATTTAATAATTAAATTAATGTTTTTATTACCTTACCTCATATCCTTTTTCTTCTATACTGCAGTTTCGGAGCTTATCTCCATCATCAGTAGCCTCTGGTCGACCGGTGTTATGTCGTTTCTTGGCGGTTTCCTTCTTACTTCTATCGGTGGACCGATGAACCTCTGGATCAGGTCAAAATTTGCGGGAGTTTCAAAATTCATGAGTTTGTCTTTTTTGTTTTTTTGGATATGGATTTTTTCCCAGACCGTGAGTTCCTTTAGTTTATCTGTTTGTTTGATTAGGCTAGCTTCTGTATCAATTAAATGTTTTTCAGACCAAGCATGGGCTGCTACTGCTGACTTGTCCACTTCACCCTAATTATCTTGTTTAGGCTGTATTCATTCTTTAAACATTAATTTAATTATTTAATATAGAGAATGCCAGCTACAAGCTAGAAATATGAAACAAAAAATTGCAGAATTATATCCAGTTATTATCAAAAGCAAAAAGTGAAAAGACGCAACAGCTTTATTATTTAGAACATACATTGGAGATAACCTCCAAAAAAACCTCAACAAAATTGGCATACTGAACTCTGCCTTAAGTACTGTTTGTAACAATATAAATTCAATTAATCAATTCTATACTTTTATATTATTATGCTTGCAAAAAAAGGTACACTTATCCAACAGAGTAAGATCAATTACCTATCTTACAAATCAGTACAACTCTACACCAAAATAAAAATAAACCCCCATATAGCTGAACAAAACAAAATCCAATGTGAAACCAAGATATGGAAGACATTACTAGAACCAGATACAATACCAAACAGCCCCCGATCAATTGCAGTTGCATCATTTCATCTTGAAACTGGTCATGATTGCTTGGCAGCACATCTACAAAGAATTAAGCTACTAGACTCTCCGCACTGCATAGTATGTAAGGACACAAATAGATAATGAACAAGGATCACTTGATGTTCTGCGCTGATCTTCAGAAAATAGTAGGAACACCATTCCAAATTGCTGAATAGCTGAATATTATTGGGAAGCCTGCAAGCAAATGATGACAAATCAAGAGCTTCAGAACATTTGAATACTACTACCACTACTACTACTACTATATTATAGAAAACATCCACTGCTGTGGTCTCGAGGTAGTGTGCTGCCTTGTCACGCTGCAGGCCTGGATTTGATCCCTGGTTGGGACAAGTTTCCTGGTGAGGTTTTTTCGGGGGTTTGCCTCACCAGTAAGGTAAATGTCAGGAAATGTTAAGGTCCAAATGGTCCCCGAACACCATCTGGCCATCATTATCATCAATATCATATTCACCTAATTAGCTTAAGTTTAGTTTAAGGCCTCTCCTGGTGCATCCTTACCATCATAATCAACTCTCATATCATCAGGACAGTGTAACCCCTGGCTTCCAGGCGCCCCAACCTCAGAAGTGGGTTGCAAGTATGCCATGCCAGGATAGAATACCAGAAATGTCAACCTGGGACATTCGGAAAAAAAAAATAGAAAACTTTCCTCATTAGAAGATTGCCACAAGGGCAAAGTGATACATACAATTAATTTTTTCTAAATTGATGAAATATATTTTGTAAAAGCATTAAAAAAATTCAAATTGTAATTGTAAGTATATTCTGTAAAGTAGAATTGTTGTAAAGATGGTTCCTTAAAATTTAAATTGACTCTCTAGTGCCAGCGATAGCAATTTTAGAAAGATATACTTGATCCTGTTCTAATTATATAAATAATAAAAACACATGCTTAATTTATTTAGACATAGCAGTGCATGTTGGGTATTTGGTAGTAAGGTATAATATGTAAACATTATAATAGTCTTATTTAGAATAATATAAAATTATACGAGTAAATGAAGTGCCTTGTAGTTGCAGTCTCCTCAACTGAAAAAAACATTTAAAACACTATAGGCCTTTCAGCTCCAGTCCCATCTTCAGTAGAAGATTGTTTTACTGCTGACTTATTTGTGATTATCTTGCAGAGAGGGTTGTATATATTGGGTGGATTCTCATTTACACTCAAGTTATTGTCAATTTAAAATTCATCGGAGAACATATTGTTTAAACAACTCACCTCATAGGATTCATGCTTCCATGATTATGTTTGAAATCGCGATATCATGGAAGCATGAATCCTATGAGGTGAGTTGTTTAAACAATATGTTCTCCGATGAATTTTAATGATATACCTCATAATGTTTACTTCCCAACATTAATTAAATATTGTCAATTTCTTTTATAATTTATAACCTGAATCAGAGAAATAACATTTTACATCTTCGTCTTCTTCTTCCTTCCAAATATTAGGCCAAGGCCTGTTACGATCCTATAGAAAATTTTCCCTCCAGCTTCTTCCAGAAAATTCTCGTATAAGACTTGAAAGCATAATAACTCACCTCTTAAAACTCTATGATTTTCACAGGACCAGTTTTTGGAGTCATTGTTCCTATCTTCAGCCAAAACTCCGACTATTGAAATTCTTCCATTATGATAAACTTCTTAACTGCCATCTGGTGCCGATTTTATGGACTGTTAGATTAAATTTTGCTCTCCAGGAACTTCAAAATTCATGGATCTATATTTGTTCTTCTGAATGCATTTCTTTTTCCAAACTGTTAATTCCAAAGGATTCTCTAAATGTTTCAAAAGTCTAGTTTCTTTTCCAATTTTGTGATTCTCTAGCAAACTATGAGCTGCAGTTACCGTTTTTTATTTTTACCATTTTTTATATTTCTAAAGTGTTCTTTTGTATGCATCTCTAAATTGCTTTTAGTTTTACCTATGTATACTTTTCTGCAGTCATTGCAACTAATTAGGTAAATTCTAGATTTCTTACCCTCTGGGTCATAAACCTTTTTATTAGTTATTAGACAATTACCCAGGGTAAATCTGTTTATCAGTGCCAATGTAATATTGAATTTTTAAAATATTATTTTGAAATGATCTGTGTGTTTCAGGATGGTAAGTAATTTTCTTGAATTGAAATCTTCCTTTAGAATCTCTATCTCCTCCAACATATTTATATTTGCTTCTTGTTGTTTATATCTTGCAAATGATGTCTTTGCCTGAATGACATTATTAGAATAAATATGTACTTTATTTATACTAACTTATTTCATGCCACTATAGTTCTTTAGTTCTTTGAGAACTTTGGCCACCTCATATGTTTACTTCCAGTCACAGGTCTATCAGATATACGCATTGGTTGTACCCTTTGGTAGTGGCTATTCATTAAAGGGTTTTGAAACAGGTTTATTTTTATAGGGATGTAAAAAATCCAAGTAGCAAGTCCTCTGGGTTCTAAGTCTAAAGATTTTCAGGCTCGTAAAAGAACCACAAGCCTGAATAAAAATGCCTCTGTGCAAAATTTATCAACCTTCTTCATCATAGTAATACCTTAGTTGCTACTAGATATCTCATTGGGTCTGTTGATTGCATAGCATTCATGACATCTGTGGGCAAATAATCGTAACTAAATTAACTTGGTGTAGTAACTCCTAACAAAGGAGAGGCTAAGGCCCAACATTGGGCTATTATGCCATTGTAGATGTAGACATATTGTTACGTTCTTTAATTGAAAGGACTATAGTTAAAATGTAGAAAGAATTTTTTATTAAAATTCATCATAGATTCAATTCTAGTAAATTGTATAACAATTGAAACGATGGATATTATTTGCATGTGAAGTTCTTCAGTGTTAATAATGCTGTTAAAATAATAATATAATAATTTATAGAGTTTAATTTAACTTTTTACATAATAAAATAAATTGTAACTTTTATTTACAAAATTTCTACATATTATAATATTTTTTAATAACGCATTAAAACAAATAACATGTATGCATGTGATGAGTCATAAATAATTTTTTACTAATACTTTTATTAGGAATTAAAATCACATATATAAAAGCTTTAATATTATATTTGTTGTTATTTGTAACTAAACATAATGCATGAGTCTGTAATTGAAATTGTGTGAGTGTGGTGTGAGGGGATATAGAAGGAAAATAATTATAAATTAACCCATGGTTTAATTCATTATTCCTTACAGTTATTCTTTGTTTCGTCACAAAAGATAGTTACTGTATTTCCAGAGAAAGAAAGTCCCCATTTGGGGATGATGGTCTAGTGCGGCACAGGGGGTGTTGAGTTTACTGCAGGTCGGTTCCTCGAATACCATTGGCTAGTGATGACATGGCGAATGTTATACTACACCTAACAAATCAGATAAATTGGTACAGATTCCAGAAAAAGTTTTGATTAGCTCAACCAATAAATTTTTTTAAGTTCTACAGAATCACAGTGCACATACACGTATGCTAGATGGCATATATATGTGTGAAATTAGTATGACCAACCTTTGCAATAAATTCCCAATCATGTCTATAAGAAATGGATGTACATCAACTTCTCCCTTCCTAACCTAACAAAATTAATTATGTACATATAATTTATTTAAGTGTAATCTGATGTGTGAGAATAACATTAACTATGATTTGAGGGAAGTAGATTATACAGGGAATGATTGGAAAGCATTAGCTCAGGATAGGGATGTATGGAGAGCTTATGTCCGCGCGGCCATGAACCTATGGGTTCGATAGTGCCAGTGAGTAAGTAAGTAATCTGATGTGTAGTAACTTGTCCTATCAGGGACAATATGTAGATAAATATGTAATAATTGTAAAAAATATTATAAGTATCAATGCAAAATGTTTAAAATGGTACAAAATGTTAGTAAATACGGAAAAAGTGTGTAGGGCAACAGTATTACAAGAATGTAGTATGGAAAGTCATAGGTCGAGGTATTCTAAACTTGAACCCAGATTGCTGCTATCATTATCTATAAAACAAGCCTATTAAACATATTAATTGTATTAATCTGATAATAATTAGCAATTAATGTTAAATGTTATATTAGTTTTACATGTTATATTAGTTTTACATGTTATATTAGTTTTTAATTATGCTTACAGCAGATTACCAAACTATATTTTTGAAGTGTACGATACAACCTAAAGACGCGTGGCATTTGGCTGTCTCGTGCTAAACACATTCCTTCTTGGGACTTCCTTTCTCTGGGAATACAATATTTCTTTATGGTTTCTACATAATCCTATGGATATTTATCAATTTATTTTATTTGGTGCTCATGAATATTTTTGAGGTATATGTGAAAATATTCACTAGGTATATATTCTTTAGGGAACTGCTATAAAAATTCCAAAAACTACTTCTACTTCTAACTTATATGCTATGTTGTGTTATTTTATGTACTGTAATAAAATTCAAGACTTAATGCTAAATATCAAACCTAACTAAAATTCTTAACCTGTAAGCTAATCATGAACCCTAATCATATTTGTGTAACAATATCTGTGTATAAGGCAAATTTTATGTTGTTAGTGCATGAAATATACAGTGAAATATTTTTCAATGCAAATTAACTTAAAAATATTTGAGCACTGAATAAAATATATTTGTACAATTTTAGAACTGCACAGGGACTATAAAAATGTGACTCCTATGATGGTTGTTTTCTAAATAAATATCATAGCCATTGACTAAACTTGAAATACAATAATCAGCCCACTTTCAGCAATATACGGTATTTTAAATAAACTTAAATTATAAATTTGTGACTGTTAAAAGTATGTTATTTAATATTATGAGGAATTGTTTTGGCAGGTATTAGCATATGATCAAGACATTGGTGCTAATGGAGAACTTCAATATAGCATCAAATCAGGACGAGGTATAGGGAAGTTCAAAATTCATCCACAAACTGGCATTGTTTATTCTCAGCGTGGGTTTACTGCTGGCCAAGAATATGATTTAAGGGTAAGTTAGAAGATTGTTTTTACACAAGATCCTGAAAATGTAAATAAGATGAAATCACAAAACCTATTGCCAGAATTCAGGAAAATTAAAATATTTGTATCCATTAACTTGTGGAGAGCATGAAGGGGAAAAAAAAAGCTATCTATGACCCTACAGTAAAATATTTTAGAGATTAGTATCATGTACAAGAGCCAATTGAAGAAATGTATTTATTTAAGTAAAATTGTTTCACCTCACCTCATATTATCCTTCTTAGACTAGTTTCAGATCCTTCTTTGGTTCCATCATCAATATTTTCATGATACCGTTTTGTGTCATCCTGAAGAGCCGTCTCTTGCTCCCTCTGTTGTTAGACTGAAGTACCTCGAAATCTCATTTTCCCCGGGAATTTCAAAGTTCATTAATTTCTCCTTTCCGTTTTATTGAATGTAAAATTTTTCCCAAACTGTGAGATCTTTGGGGGTTTTATATTTGTTTTATTAATTTGGCCTTTCTTTCAATTTGATGTTTTTCTGGCCATGCATGGGCTATGATAAAAAAAAAAAGAAACAGAAAGGAGAAATAATGAACTTCGAAATTCCTGGGGAAAAATATTTGATTTCAAGGTTCTTCAGTTTATCAACAAAGGGAGTGATGACTCTTCAGGACGACACAACAACGGTGGTAAAAATATTGATGATGGAACCAAAGAAGGATCCGAAACTAGTCTAAGGAAAAGGAGAATACGAGGTAAAGTGGTATAATTTTATTTAAATAAGTAACACCTCATAGTGTGGAGTCCTAAAAAAAATTGATTTATTAGTACCCAGATTTGTGATTTCTGCAAAAGTTGAACACTGAAGAAAATGGTCTCTGTCCTCGTTTAGTTAGATATTTGACTTTAAAAAAATCGTAAAATATTTTTGTGATATATTTTGTATGGTTGAAGAATAATTTGTTATTTAGATTCGAGCTCAAGATGGTGGTCAGCCACAGCGCAGTCATACAGCACGCGTGACAGTTCAGGTAGTTGAAGTGCCCAAGGAATCACCTAACCCACCACAAGTAAAATTTCCCAATCAGCATGTTGAAGTCACAGAAAGTGATGCAGTTGGATACCTTGTTGCTCTTATTCAAGCTTCAGATGAAGACGGTGATATGCTGTGGTATGATATTGTAGGTAAGTAATAAAAAACTGGTAACTAATGCCTTTAAAATAAATGAGAATAATAATAATTATTATTAATTAAATAAAAATAAAACATAGTTTTATTTGATTTTCATATTTATTATATAATTCAGTGACAGCTGTTTCGGTACACTGTACCTTCTTCAGACATATTAACAAATTATGAATTGTGTTCCAACTGATCTAAACAACAATACAACAATATTTATTTAAATTTTTTAATTTAACAAAGGGGATTCATTCAAATCAAGTTGAGAATTTAACAATGTGTTACTACTTTTAAATGCATTTATTTCTACAGCCTCCAAAAGATCTAACTTCTTACCCTTATCACAAGCGTGTAAAATTTCAAAATTTGGATCGAAACAATGATTAAATTGGAATAGGTGGTTAGCATATTTTGAATATTCTAAATTTCTGTTATATGCTCTCATGTGTTCCTTTATCCGAGAGATAAAAGGTCTACCAGTTTGTCCTATATTGACATTGTCACATGTAGGACAAACTGGTAGACCTTTTGTCTCTCGGATAAAGGAACACATGAGAGCATATAACAGAAATTCAGAATATTCAAAATATGCTAACCACCTATTCCAATTTAATCATTGTTTCGATCCAAATTTAGAAATTTTATATGTTTGTGATAAGGGTAAGAAGTAGTAACAAACTGTTAAATTCTCAACTTGATTTGAATGAATCCCCTTTGTTAAATTAAAAAATTTAAATAAATATTGTTGTATTGTTGCTTAGATCAGTTGGAACACAATTCATAATTTAACATGTCTGAAGAAGGTACAGTGTACCGAAACAGCTGTCACTGAATTATATCATAAATATGAAAATCAAATAAAACTATGTTTTATTTTTATTTAATTAATAAATAAACTCAATTGATTATAATAATTATTATTCAGAAATTTTTCAGCTGAAGCCATCTTCCCATCCAATCTTCATCCTTTTTGATCAAAGACACCTCCATCTTGTGAGATTCCTTTGAAGAAATACATTCTTTAATTTCTTGATACCATAATCTTCTTGGACTTACCCAATGCCTCTTCCAAATTGTGTCCATTGAAATATTTTTTTAGGCCATGTACATTTACATAGGAACTAATAGTCCGTTTTTCTTATATGTATAGGTGGTGATGATCGAGATGAATTTTTTATTGGACGTGACAAAGGAAACATTCAGTTGGCCAAGCAGTTAGACTGGGAAAAACAACATGAATATAATCTGACAATCAGCGTTACAGACGGAGTACATAAAGTATACACCCAGGTTAGTATGCGTTTATAACCCATGATTATTTCATTAATATATCAGACATCTGGAACAAGAACTGTTGGTACCAATAGGAAAGTTTATTAACTCACTTAATAATGCAAATATGAAAATGAAATTTATGGCTATTTGGACGGCGTTATGCACAAACCAGCTATGAGCCATTATGTAAGTTTTGAGAAAAAATGTTTAAAGTTTAAGTCAATTTTCGCTATTTGTTGTAGAATTAAACTAACAATACTGGATATTGCAAGTTATTTTCCTTGTGTACAGTTATGCATCAACAATCTATGAGTGGGAACATTTGGCACTCAGCTGCATAAAGCAGAATTTAGATTAGCATTTATGAAGATCTGTTTCATAGCAGTTTTTTTTTGTAAAACATAGAATCTGTGATAGGGCTGATGGCATTTAGACTTTTCTTTAATAATAAGGCTATATTTAAAGATTTGGTGCTAAAAGTGTGCAAACACTTACTTCTTGAGCCAGTGCAACAGATGACATCAAAATCTCAATTTTTTAGAAAATGACACTTGGCCAGTTGATGCATAACATCATCCATTCATAAAATAACTTTTAAAGTGTCATTGATGGAATTATTGGAGAGTGACTTTGTAGAACATAGTCAATGCCTTATGAACTAACATTGATGTTACTATATAAAAAGTTAAAGGAATAAAATATTTTTTTTAAGATAATTTTTTTTTACCCAAACTGGGAATTAATGAACCCAAGACTTCTGGTTTTATGCATTAATGCACTGACCATTTTGCCATCTAGGCTTCCTTGTTCAAACATAAATTGTTGTAATGTTTATTATTATTTTAACATTACTTTTTTTATTTTTATGTTATATTTAGCTTAACATTTTCCAATCCTGGAAAAAATTAATTTTTTGAAAAGAAAAATTGTCTGAACCGGAAATTGAACCCCGGACCTCTGACTCTGTACGCTTGGTCAGAAAAATGTCAAATTGAAAGGAAAGCTAAATTAATAAAAGGCTAAATTCATAAAACAAATAGAAAACATAAAGAGCCCACAATTTGGGAAAAAAATCTACATTAAAAAAAAAGAGAAATTAATTAATTTTTTAATTCCTGGGGAATGTGATTTGATTTTGAGGTTCTTCGGTCTATCAAAAGATGGAGGAAGAAGCAGTACATCACCATGACAGAACAATGGTTGTGAAAATATTGACAAATAATTATTATGAAGCTGGTTTAATAAGAAGACAAAATGTCAGATTAGGTGATATTTGAACTAGTATTTAACTTAATTAATAAGTAGTAAGTCAAGAAATCTCACTTCATAGCTCCGTGATCTTCAAAGCATGGAACTACAGTTTTGAGAGGCATTTCCCCATAATCAATTTATGAAATAAATAAAATGACTCAAGCCTTGGGAATTTTAATTATGACTATTTGATAGATGCCTCTTGAAACTGCAGTTCTGTGCTTTGAAATCACAGAATTACCAGTTGAGATTTCTTGACTCAATATTTATTAGTTATTAACTTGAAAACCTCATAATGTAACTTCCCATAATTAATTTATGAAAAAAAATAGCACCTGACTGTTGATTTGATAGTTGGTGTTCCTGTAGGCATACTCTTCCTCCTTCTGATGGATTGCTGAACCTCCTTTGGAATTTAAAAATTCATTATTTTGACCTTGTATTTGTAGATGTGACGATATAGATATAATAGAGAGAAGTCAATTAGCCATGAAGGATGCATTTATTAGCCTGGAGAAGTCAGCGAAAAGAATGAATCTTAAAACTAACCAGGCCAAGACAAAATATATGCCGGTGATTAAAGGTAAATGTGAAGCTTGCCCATCTAGTTTGGAAGCTGGCGCATATACATTTGAACTGGTTCATAGCTTTACTTGTCTTGGATCTGAAGTAAATTGTAGAAATGACAATTCGACTGAAATTCATCTACGCATCATGGCTGCAGATGCTTTTTTTGGACTCAAGAAAATGTTTACATCTCAGTTTATATCTAGAAAGACAAAAATACTCATGTATAAAGTTCTCCTCAGATCTGTGTTAACATATGCATCAGAAACTTGGACCATGTTGAAATCTGATGAGGAATTATTAGGGTATTTTGAAAGGAAGATACTCCGATCCATTTTTGGTGCCGTGAAAGAAAATAATGTATGGAGAAAGAGATACAATAATGTATTTTATAAACTGTATAATCAGCCGGTTATTTTTATTTTTTATTTATTTATTTTTTTCAAATGCCCCAGGTTTGTCTTTCGACATTCCTGGTTTCTCTCCTGGCATGGTGTACTTGTAACCCACTTCTGAGGTTGGGGCGCCTGGAAGGCGGGGTTACATTTCCCCGATATGATGGGTGATGATGATGATAATGGTGCGCCAGGAGAGTCCCTAATCCTAAGCTTAACCTAAGATGAATATGAATGATGATGATTGCGATGGCCGTATGATTTCAGAGACCGTTTGGGCCTTAAAGTTTTCCTGACATTTGTCTTACAGGTGAGGAAAAACCCCGATGAAAACCTCACCCAGAAAAACTGTCTCGACCGGGGATCGAACCCGGGCCCACTGCATGACAAGGCAGCATGCTACCCCGAGACCACAGCGGTGGACACCGGTTATTCTGAAATTTGTTAAAATTAATAGATTGGCATGGACTGGACACATTATTCGTATGGACAGCAAAAGGATTTCAAAAAGAATTTACAATGTATGATTTCAGAGACCGTTTGGGCCTTAAAGTTTTCCTGACATTTGTCTTACAGGTGAGGAAAAACCCCGATGAAAACCTCACCCAGAAAAACTGTCTCGACCGGGGATCGAACCCGGGCCCGCTGCATGACAAGGCAGCATGCTACCCCGAGACCACAGCGGTGGCCACCGGTTATTCTGAAATTTGTTAAAATTAATAGATTGGCATGGACTGGACACATTATTCGTATGGACAGCAAAAGGATTTCAAAAAGAATTTACAATGAGCAACCTCTATTGGCCAGAAAAGTTGGAAGACCTAAATTAAGATGGGAGGATAGTATAATTCAAGACATGAAATATTTTAAAAATAAAAAAAACTGGAATAATGAAGCTCAGAACAGGGAAGTTCGGCATAAGCTTCTGAAGGTGGCTAAGGCCCTCATGGGGTAGTCGAGCCATTGATGATGATGATGATGATTTGTAGATGTAGATTCATTTAATGATTGTTAAATTAATATAAAAGTTTAGTTATATCCAGTATTTATTTATTTTAGGAATTCTCACTATGAGGTATATTCATTAAGGTAGAATTTTTTATTACTCACCTCATATTGTTCTTCTTATTTGACTATAAACTAGTTTTGGAACAGAAACTGTGTTCCGAAAGTAGTTTATAGTCAAATAAGAAGAACAATATGAGGTGAGTGATATAAAATTCTACCTACTATCCAGTATTTGTTTTGCATCATGTGTATTTGTCCAGTATTTGTTTTGCATCATGTGTATTTGTTTCAAATGTGCCATTAATTTTATAACATTTATTCTTACAGCTGTATGTAACTGTAATTGATATCAATGATCATCGACCAAATTTCTCGCAGAAAATTTATAGTGTTGATATATCGGAAAATGTGGAACAGGGAACTGAAATCTTACGACTTCTAGCAACAGATGAAGATGAAGATAAAAAAGTGTTCTACAGTCTCCATGCAGCTAGAAGTCCAGCATCACTTTCCATCTTTAAGATTGACTCTGTTACTGGTTCAGTTTCTTGAATGAGAAGTTAGATAGGTAATTTAATCTATTTCACTTTTATTTTTTAAGTGATAGATTTTAATAATTAAAAAAAAGTTTTGTTAATAGAGAAAATATTTTTAAAGTGTAAATTTCAGATACATTTAATAGGGATCAAAATGAAATGGTTTGACCATTCAGATAGATTAAAAAAAAAAGTAGCCAAAAAGTTTTAAATTTAAAAATAGGTAGGTAGGTAGGTAGGTAGGTAGGGATCAGCCTCGATAGTCTAGGGTTTAAGTTACTTGCCTCTGGTCCTGAGGGTCATGGGTTCATACTTCACTGGCATTGATGGGTTTTTATTTTAGAATGGGAAAATCCTCTAGAAGGACTTTAAATTGTGGGTCCCAAGACTGAATATTTTTCAGGTTCTTAAAATTTCCTCAAGCCTAAATTAGATCTTCTCAGTACAATTTAATTGGTATTTTCCATCCAAATACTACCTTTGGTCTCTACTATGTGTGTCTTTAAGGTGATGTCACTTGCTGACATCTGTATAGGAATAAGCATAATTACATTAGCTTGGTTAAGAAACTCCCAAAAGGGAGTACCCTCACCTCATATGGGATATAGGGGTATAGATAGAAAGACAGATGGGTTAATAAATAAAATAGGTAATGATTATATTTTTTTTGTCTGGAGATCTTACCTCAATATTAATGTTGATTTGTTCTTGAACATGTTTCAAAACAATTCTGTTTTATCGTCAGCTTTTCCAGATTCAGAATTGTTTTGAAACATGTTCAAGAACAAATCAATATTAATATTGAGGTAAGATGTCCAGACAAAAAATAATATAATTAAAATAACCTCAAAATATAACTTCCTTAAATTAAATATTAGATAATGATTATTTCACCTCATACATTCTCTATTCATCAAAGCACAGGAACATGGTTTCTGGAACAGTTGTTCCTGTCTTCAGCCATCTGTATGACTGTTGAATTTTCGTCTTCACCATCATCTTCTAAGCTGCCATCAAGTGTTGATTTGATGAATTTTGAGATCAAATCATGCTCGCCAAGGATTTGAAAATTCGTGGTTCTAAGGATGTTTTTATTATTTTCTTCAAATATGATTTATTCATGGTTCTAAATTTGTTCTTCCGAATGTATATCTTTTCCCCAAACTGTCAATTCCAAGGGTTTTGCCTAATGTTTCAAAACTTTTGAAGCTAGACTTTTGAAACATTTGCCAAAACCCTTGGAATTGACAGTTTGGAAAAAGATATACATTCAGAAGAACAAATTTAGATCCATGAATTTTGAAATTCCTGGTGAGCAAGATTTGATCTCAAAGTTCATCAAATCAATATTAGATGGCAGTTTAGGAGACGAAAATTCAACAGTCATAAAAATGGCTGAAGATAGGAACAACTTTTCTGGAAACCATTGTCTTGTGCTTTGAAGGTGAGATAATTACAACTTAATTTTTTTTGTTTTTATTATTCATTTCATACATTTCAATGATGGATAAATTATATTTGAAGAGAACAATTATATGCTCAGACTGGGTCAGACCCAAATCTGAGCATATAATTTTTCTCTTCACATGTAACGACTTAATTTATTTATTAACTTGAAAACCTCATAATGTCATTTCCCATAATAAGTTTTATGAGACAGATAAGTATCTAATGTTCTTGATTTGATAACAGTATATCATTTCTCTTGCCCTCTAATGTTAAGATATAAGATATGAAATAAATATGAGCAAAATCTATTATTAAAGAAACTTTTGTTTTTCAGGGAGACTATTGATGAACATATTTTGACCGTTATGGTAAAAGATCAAGGAACTCCTTCCAAACGTAACTGTGCAAGAGTGATTGTAACTGTCCATGATCATAATGATCATCCTCCTGAATTCACAAGTCCCATTCTTCAAGGCAAAGTGTTTGAGACTTCTCCTGTGGGCACTGCAGTTGTACAAGTTTATGCCATCGATCGAGACCGTGGTCAAAATGCTAAAATCTCTTATTCAATAACATCTGGTAAGTGAAATCAGACTTTCATGCTTTATAGTGTCTTCGTACATGTACAGTGCCTTTTTCTGTCGGGTTGCCTGGTTATGCAGTGTCTGGTGGTGGCAGCTAATGATAGCACAATTCCTGGCAAATCAAAAGCAAAAGCTCTGCTGCTTGGCCTCTGTTGATAGTACCCCACATCCAATTCAGTACACATGTACAATAAAAATGACCATGTACAATTGAGTAAAATTACAAAGACTTTTTTAAACTCATGCCCCAAATGGGAGTCAAAGACCAATCACGTTTCAATTAATTTTGTTTTACAACCAATAACATTCATGTTTCACCTCACTCTTTATCGAATTCTCTTTACAAGCTCCTGCTTTTGTGATAAAGAAAGCTCCTTCTTTTAATATTCTGAACAGGTCAGAGCATTATTTTGCAGTGACTGACTTTCCAACAAATATATTGAATGTAGCAAATAATGAACAGATTCCTTTGAACTACACATTTGATAATTGTGTGTTCAATAATTTTGTTTTTAAATAATGATTTTACTGAGTTTTTTACTAAAAAAATAAATTAGAAACCTATAATGTTGGTTATAATGTATAGTTTGATGTGTTCCATTTTTTCTCCACTAGGGTGCATTCTTACAATATTGCGATCCTATTTGGCAATAAATAATATGATCAAGTTGCAGTGAATAAAAAAATTAAACATAACCACACATTTCTGATATGTTTTCAAACATTGCTATTTACATTAAATATATAAATGTTTTAAAGTACTGGTTAACTGTATTTAAATAATGATTTTTGAGTAAACAGCTTAATTTTATTTTTGAATAGTTCTAAGAAATGCTACTCTTGATTTCCAAATCCTCTAGATAAATTCACTCGTGATATAATTTGTGAAAAATAATCACATACCTTATCACATGAGATGTTGGAAAAGTTGCTGGATATTGAGTTAGAAATCACCAACAACTTCCCTGCAAGAATTTGTTAACTCATACGAATGATACATAAAAATTCTTTGTTTAACGAGTAAGTATGTCGAGGCATTTTGTAAACTATAGCACAGCACTAATACAGAAATCACATTTAATACCAAGCACAATAACCCTTGTAGCACTAATACTAACTATAACTAACTCACTGGCTCTATTGAACCCATATGTTCATGGCCACATGGACTTATGCTCTCCATACATCCCTATCCTGAGCTAATATTTTCCAATCTTCCCCTTATAATCTACTTCCTTCAAATCGTAGTTAATGTTATTCTCCCTCCTCATGCTTAGTCTACCGAACTGGGCATTTTCTCTCTGGTTTTCATACAAGTAGCTTCCTTGTCCCCCTTCATTCCCCATACAAAAATAACGTTTCATACAAAGCACTTCAAAGCACAACCATGCAAAAAACAGAATTGTTGTGAGAGTTCCTTATTATGAAGGGATTCAATTCGGCCACAGTGCCAAGAGCCTGGCTATCATCGGACGCCACTGCTGGCCACCATACAACCAAGCAACATGACAGTAAAAGTCACTGTATATAATTCAGAAATGCAAAAAAAGTTATTTGTGCAAAAGAGATAAGTAGTAGCTACTATATTTGAAGAGAAAAATTTTCGCCTAGACCGGAACTCGAACCCGGGACCCTTGGCTTTCCGGGCCAAGTGCTCTACCAACTGAGCTACCGAGGCGAGTTACGATCTAGATGCAAATTTTTCTCTTATGTACCTAGTTAAGGAAGAACTCAGCTGTACAAAGGCTGCCAAGTAAGTCTTACAAATTTTGTCAAATTACAGTGGGAAGTAACACTATGAGATAATTTGCAATTTATAAATGAGTTAGATAAAATGTTTTTGCATCTCACCTCATAAAGTTTCGTATTTTCACATTACCGGTTTCAAAGGCCATATGCTTTCATATTCGGTAAACCCCAACTGTTGAAAATTTCTATTACCACCATCTTCTGAACTACCACCTAGTCCCGATTTTATGAACTTGTAGATTAAATTTTTCTCACTGGGAACTTCAAAATTCTTGGTTTTTGCTATATATACTTTACTGCAATCATTACAACTTATTTGAGATATATATATATATGAAGAACTAAAAGAAATTTGGAAACTTGACAGTTTGGGAGAAGATATACATTCAGAAGAATAAATACTCCTCTTTCATTCCCCATTTGTACCATGTGTCTTGCTCATTGCAGTCATTGAGATTAGACTATTCTTGTTATAAATTAAATTTGAAGAGAAAATTTTTTTTTCGCCTAGACCGGGACTCGAACCCGGGACCCTTGGCTTTCCAGGCCAAGTGCTCTACCAACTGAGCTACCGAGGCGAGTTACGATCTAGACGCAAATTTTTCTCTTATATACGTTGTATATTCTTGTTATATCTGGTTTTCCATAAAGATCATGTAGCTCATTGTTAAACAGCCTTCTCCATTCCTCTGTGTGTTCATCTCTGGTCGAAAAATTTTCCTAAGAACTTTATTCTGAAATATTCGTAATATTTTGTTCTCCCATAAAGTAAGAGTCCATGTTTCGTATCCATATAATTTATCTGGAGAATAACAGTAATAGATATATTTTCAGTTTAATTTTTTTTGAGAGAAGTTGGAACGACAAGAGTCCCTGTAACGCATAATAACATGCATTTCCAGTATTGAGCTAACTGTTAATTGTTATGAAAATTAAATTTTACACAAGGTATGCATAAATTATAAATTATTTTATTACTATATAAGATACAATTGTGATATTTATTTGTGTGTTTAGGTAATGTTGGTAATGTGTTCAGCATAGACCCAGAAATTGGAACGATACATGTAGCACGTGAGTTGGACTACAGTGTAATGTCGGAGTATACTCTCATGGTAAAAGCAATAGATGGCGGTTCACCTCCCTTGTTTTCTACTATTCACGTTCATATAATGGTCACAATGGCAGACAATGCACCGCCAAGGTTTGTTCACTTTTAATGTTTATATACTGTACTTCATTACTAAACCAATCATCTGAGGAAAAAAAAAAAGAGAGAATAGTACAGAGTGATTCAGAAATATGGCTATACGTTTGATCGCATTTTGTAACGAAAATATTATTATTAAAGGAAATATGATGTTATCGTTGGAAAGGGAATCCTTCAAATTACAACAATGGAATAAAACAAAACAAATTATTGCTCACGTGCAGCTTGGCAGTTAGTTTTTTGTGAGCTAGCGTCGAACGCCTCCACAATTCTCTTAATTATTTCTGCATCCGTGCTAATGCGAGGCCTTCCAGGAGGTTTGATTTTCTGCATCCTTCCCGTTTCCAGCAGTCGTTTTCTCCACTTCCCCACAATCGACGGCTGTAATGCTACGTTAAACTCACGTCTTGCCCGTTTTGCGGCCTCACGATCATTAGCATATGTTATTGTCCATGCAGCAATTGTAATTTGCTGTTGCATACTCAACGCCATTTTGACTAATGACGTAAGTTCTACACTGTTTTGTTTTATTCCATTTTCTTAATTTGAATAATTGCCTTTCCAACGGTAATTTCATATTTCCTGTAATGGTAATATTTTCATCACACAATGTGATCAAACGTATAGCCATATTTATGATTCACCCCGTATATGAATAAGAAAAATTAGCATTTGCATTGGGATGCCTGAATAGTGCAGTCAGTACCACAATATACATAAAGTTAGAAGTCTCAGAGGTTGGGGTATATTACAGTCGATTTTTACTTATGCGATTGATGACAATTTTAATGCAAATATTGGTATATGTAGTGATATTAATGAAATGAATCTTCGGAAAGGAAGCACTATTAAAGTCTTTAAATATTATATGAAATAAATTTGCTTAAATATGTAATTTCCATTGTAACCATCGGCCATTTTGGAACTTAATAGAAGAACTGTTATAGAAGACAACTGTTATATATGTATAAAAAACTAAATGCTATCCTAACCTACATGTATAGGAATTTAATATCTAAAAGCAGACCTAAAGTAATGTAATTGTATAAAAATTAACCATACTTATTAGCAGTGAGTTATCGGTGATGTTGATATCACTGGTTATTAATGCACAACTTGTGCATATTTTTTATTAATAATTTGCTGGATATTAGAGAGTTTATCACTGGTTCATACACTAACTCATAGAATAACAGTTGTAACCACAGTTATTAGTATGGTCATGACATCCATGATGTATTATTAGAGCGGTCAGAACATGAAATAATTCCACTTTTTTTCATATTTACGACTGAAATAACATGAAGATAATAACCTTCCATGACCAAAAACAATAATTATACAATTATACAAAATAATAATTGTCTGTCATTACAAATATTAAAATGTGTACTAAAACAATGAAATATAAGCATTACTGCTATAATGGTAATTTAAAAATTCTCATTAACGTCTTCTTGATTTAGAAGCATTCTAGATGGCACTGGATCAATGGTTATATGCCTCAAACGAAAAAGAGAATAGTATATGAAAAAGAAAAAAGTAGCATTTGCATTGAAATGCCTCAATAGTGCAGTCGGTAGCACACTAACATATAAAATTTTAGTTCTTGGGTTCAAATCCCAATTCAGACATTAATTAAGGTAGAATATGTTTATCACTCACCTCATATTGTTCAGACATTAATTTTTCTTTTCAAAATAATTCTTATTTTTGATTCAAGTTAACCCCCATTCCTAATGGTCCAATTTTGTTAGTTAACAAATTTGACCTTATTTTTCTTAATTGATTGCTATATGTCGAGTTTTGTTATCAGAATATACAATAAAAATCTGTTGTTATTACATTCAACAGTGTCTAAATGTTGATATTAATATGTTTAAATTTCGGTGTTTTTATTAATAATTTAATATATCTCTCTGAAGGACAAATTTTATTTGAAGAGAAAATTTACAATGTGTAAGAGAAAAAATTGCATTTAGATTGGAGTGCTCAGGTAGTTCAGTTGGTAGAGCATTGGCATAGAAAGCCAAAGGTCCTGGGTTCAAACCCCCAGTCTGAACCTATATTTATTTTTCTCTTCAAATATGTTTAAGTTTTGTATTAAAATTAATATTGGGAAGTAAACATTATGAGGTTATATCATTAATATTGAGTGGAGAACATATTTTTAAAAACTCACCTCATACAATTTCAAATTTATTTGATTTAAGACCATTGGTTTTGAATGAATTTTTCATTCATCTTCAGTTGGAGTCATGAAAATAAACTGAAGATGAATGAAAAATTCATTCGAAACCAATGGTCTCAAATCAAATAAATTTGAAATTAATCAATTGAGTTGGTGTTTACTTGATGAAAATCCATAAAATCCGTAGTTGGAACACAATTCATAATTTGTTAACATGTCTGAAGAAGGTACAGTGTACCGAAACAGCTGTCACTGAATTATATAATAAATATGAAAATCAAATAAAACTTGAAATTGTATGAGGTGAGTTATTAAAAATGTTCTGCGCTCAGTATTAATGTTTAATATTTAATTTTAGGAAGTTATATTTTGAGGTTATTTTAATTATATTATTTTTGGTCTGGACATCTTACCTCAACATTAATATTGAGGTAAGATGTCCAGACCAAAAATAATATAATTAATGTTTAAGTTTACTTTTTCCTCATTATTATAGCCATAAACATGTTTTACGCTTCCTGTAAAATTTGCTTTTCTGGTCTTAGTATGATTTGAATCAACACTCTTCTTTTCACTGTACGTTCTGAATATAGTACTTTGAATTTTATATATTTAGAAGACTATGATAAATTTAAGTTGAATTAAATTTATGCACTTTATAAAAAAAATACTTTTGCAGTTACAGATTTACAATTAAAATTTGTATAACACTACAAAAACTGGTAATATAAAATTATTTTAATCCTTTCACACCTATGTTCATTACAGTTTTTTTTTAATATGTTATGTTATAAATGTATCAAATAAAAATATGATTCTTTAGTGAACAATCTGATCATTGTGAAGTATTTTATTCCCTCATAGGCCAGATATCTTTTGTTGGTCAATAAAGTTAAAAATTATGAGATTTTTTAATATCTCAAACATTTAGTTTGAGAATTCATTTTTGTAAGAAAGTGAATATTAGCTTAACATTATATATTATTATTTATTTAAATAAAATTTATTACCTCACCTCATATTCTTCTTCTTCTTAGATTAATTTCAGAACATTCTTCAGTTTCATCACCAGTATTTTCATGACTGTTATGTTGTTCTGAAGAGCCACCTCTTCCTTCCTCTGTTGGTAGACTGAAGAACCTACCTTGAAATAAAATCACTTTCCCCTGGAATTTCAAAGTTCATTAATTTCGCCTTTCTGTTTTTATTTAAAAAACCAGAAAGGAGAAATTAATTAATTTTGAAGTTCCTGGGAAAAATTATTTGGTTTTGAGGTTTTTCAGTCTACCAACAGAGGGAGCAAGAGACGGCTTTTCAGTACGACAAAGCAACAGTTGTGAAAATACTGATGATGGAACCAGATAAGGATCCGAAACTTATCTAAAAAGAAGAATAATATGAGATGAGGTAATAAAATTTTAATTATATTATTTTTGGTCTGGACATCTTACCTCAATATTAATGTTGATTTGTTCTTGGACATGTTTCAAAACAACATTAATATTGAGGTAAGATGTCCAGACCAAAAATAATATAATTAAAATAACCTCAAAATATAACTTCCTAAAATTAAATATTAATAAAATTTTACTTAAATAAAGTGAATGTTATTATTTCTTGAATAAAGAAGTTAAAAAAAATAAATATATTTGAAAGAGTTAAGATTGATGGTGTGTGGAACATAAGTTATTGGGACAAAAAAAGAAGAAAATGAGTGGATAAAAACATAAAATAAAAAAATCCATTAGAATAGATTATTCATTGAATCAGTTATTAATACTTTTATGATCATTTAAATTTTATATTATTTGACTCTTTCATAAGAATTAAATTAATCGTGATTATTTCATACCTCATACTTCTATATTTCTTTAAATACAGCACTGCAGTATCGGCAATTTCTTATCACCATCACGATTCGTGAAAACAGCTGATGATGGTGATAAGAAATTACCGATACTGCAGTGCTATATTTAAATAAATATAGAAGTATGAGGTATGAAATAATCACGATTAATTTAATTCTTATGAATTTGAACCTCATAATGTTAAAAATTCCCAAATTTAATATATAAATTTGACTCTTTGTTGAGAAATATAATGTTGATGTGCAATAGGTTCAGCAAGCAGGAACATGCAGCAGAAATATATGAAAATCAACCTATTGGAACATATGTGAAACACCTTGAAGCACGCAGTACATCATCATTGTTTTTTGAAATAATGGATGGAAATAAAGATGACATGTTCTTCATTAACCCAAGCACTGGTGTTATCATCACAAAAAGGCAACTGGATTATGAACTGAATAAGTTTTATAATCTCACAGTGGAAGCTACTAATATGGTAAGTTGTGAAAGAAAATTACTACATTTCCATATGTAGGTACTATTAGAGTAAGAAATAAACCAGATTGAATGAAATGTGATATAATTTTTTTTTTTTCTTTTGCCTGAGCAAGAACATTTACTTCTTTATGTATTTCAGAATTGTTTTTTTTTTCATTCTTCATTACATGTATCCAGCTGTAGCTGATGACAGTCTATTGCATGGTATAATTATTGAAGAGCTAACTGGTGATTTTTTTATATAAACTATATGTAAGTTCAGAAATTGTCCAAAATTTATGTCTAGATAATATATACTGGGATTGATTTTTTAGGAATTAACACTATAAGGTATTGACTAAGGCCAGAGTTAGTAGGATGATCTTGAAGAAGATTTCTGGGCTGTTGGCCATGGTCTTGAGGCTTGAAGTTCCCCAACATTTCACCAGAAACTGCAACCAACATCCTCAATGGTGGTCTTGAGACCATGGCAACAACCTGGAAATCTTCTTCATGATCATAATACTATGAGGTATTATTTATTTAAGAAAAAATTGTATCACCTCACCTCATATCCTTCTTATTAGACCAGTTTCAGGATCTTATTAGATTCCATCCTCAGCACTTTCATGATTGTCGTTATGCTGCCTCTGTTGGTAGACTAAATAACCTTGAAATTTAATCATTTCCCCAGGAATTTCAAAATTCATTCATTTCTCCTTCTCATTTTTTAAATGTAGATTTTTCCCAAACCGTGAGGTCTTTAGGTTTTTCTGTTTGTTAAATTAATAAAACAAATAAAAAAACCTAAAGAGCTCGTGGTTGGGAAAAAAAAATCTACATTAAAAAAAATGAAAAGCAGAAATAATGAGTTTTAAAATTTCTTGGGAAAGTGATTTGATTTGGAGATACTTCAGTCTACCAATCAAGGGAGCAGGAGGCAGTTCTTCAAGATGACATAAGTGAAAGTACTGAGGATGGAACCTAATAAGATCCCAAAAGGATACAAGGTGATGTAATACAATTTTTCTTAAATATATTGGAGTGTTTCCACTGACGTCTGACTCATAATTTGGAAGCTTGGATCACCATTCACCATGTGTACCCACTTTTCTATGATTCAATGTTTTTATTATTAATTTCATACATCTCAGTGATGGATAAATCATATTTAAAGAGAAAAATTATATGCTCAGACCGGGACTTGAACCCGGGACCCGCCATTTGCAAAGATAGAAGCAAAGGCTTCAAAGCATTTGGGGGCGGGAATTACAACGTATATAGAGAAAGATTTGCGTTTAGATCGGTACTTGCTCAGGTAGCTCAAATGGTAGAGCACTTGGACTAGAAAACCAAGGGTCCCGGGTTCAAGTCCCGGTCTGAGCGTATAATTTTTCTCTTTAAATATTTTCTATGATTACTACTTCACCAACCTTCTTTACAGTTTTACAGAAATTGTGTGTTTCAAATCCTCTGAAATTATTCTTCAGTCGGTCCCTTACAAGTATCTGCTTACACATTAGCCAAAGTTGTTTCCTTCATCTCCTTCCAAGTAGCAGCAAAATTAAATATAGGAGACTTGATGCTGTAGACATGAAAACCATCATCTTCGCAGACGATGTAATGATATGGGGAAATTAAAAATAATACCATAGAACATAGACTTGAACATTGGAAACGAGTTTCAGAAAAATATGGTTTAAAAATAAATATCGAGAAAAGGCAGTCATGAAAATATGTAGAAACCAGAACGATGGTTGGAATATTAAGTTATCAGGCATAAATCTACAAAAAGTGGAAAAATTTACATATTTAGGAACGGTGATAATGCAAATGGGATAATACAGATTGAAATCACTAGAAGAATAGAGAAAAGTTTTAAAGTCTATAATCTAACTAAACAATTAATCTGGAATAAAGATATACCCACCAATAGTAAAATTGCAAAATAAAACTTATTTCAAACCAGTTCTGACATATGCAGCTGAAACTTGGACATATACAAAGAAGGACTTGAGCAGAATCCAAGCTACAGAAATGAATTATATTATTTTTGGTCTGGACATCTTACCTCAATATTCACGACTGTGAAAACAGCTGACGATGACGACAAAATGTCACCGATACTGCAGTGCTGTGTTTAAAAAAACATAGATGTATGAGGTAAGAAAAAATCACGATTCATTTAATTATTAAGACATTATGTGTAGAAAAATTAACAACAGACATAGAAAAAAGTAGACTAAAATGGTTTAGACATTTAAAAAGAATGGAAAAGGAAAGACTACCACAAAGACTGTTAAATCTTAAGATACAAGGAAAACGACCACAAGAAAGATGGATTAACCAAATGAAGAAAAGTCTATGAGAGAGAGGATACGACTGGGAAGAACTAAAAAGAAGCAAAGCATGGGAAGATAGAGATAGTTGGAGGCATAATTGGAATCGACCTTCTGAAAGGAGGACACGATAAGTGGGTGATGATGATGATGACTTGATGCTGTGTGAACATGAACCATGCATGCATACAAGTTTTATTTATTCAACAGTAAAAATTCACATCTGTTCCTGTTGTTATGAACTACTGCCAAATTTAAATTGCAACCGTGGATTTCAAAAACTTTATCATGATTTTTTTTTGCTTCAAAATTATTTAATTTCTACAGTTTCATGGGCTAGTGGTCAGTGTTTCTGACTACAGTTCATGAGGTCCCAGGTTCGATCCCCAATCAGACCATAGGAATTTTTCCTTAAAGGGAATTATTCCTGTGGTTGCCCATGGTATGTAATTTAGGTAAAGTGTAGGTTAAGGACTCTCCTGGCGCTTCATTATCATTTATCACCCATCATATCATGGGGGTAATTTAACTCCTCATTCCAGATGCTCCAACCAAAGAAATGGATCACAATTCTGCCAATGCCAGGGGAGAAAACCAGAAATGTCATAAAAGTCAACCTGATGGCATAGCACAAAACAATAATTTTTTTTTTGTTCATGCAATTTTTTCCATTAAATCCAAAGTCCATTAAACCGAGATCCATTAAATTAAGGTTTACTTAATTAGAGACTTTATTAAATCACTAGATTGTATTCATCATCATCATCATCATCACTCCAGGGATTAGGCAATTGCCCATTCTGACTTCATAATGCATCAGCCCAACATCTTCTAGGTCTTCCAACATCACACCTTCCTCTTGCTTGATAATTTCTTGCTAACAATGGATATCTCTCCTTACTCATTCCATCCATGTGATCAATCCATTTCTGTCTGTAATTCGTGACTTTATCCAATAAAGGCTGTACTTTCAATTCTTCTCTTATATCCTCATTTCTAGATTGTATTGTATTGTTAAATATTTGGTAATATGTATTTTTTGTTTCAGGCTGGAGCAAAAGCTCTGTGTAATGTGATAGTGCATGTCCTGGATCGTAATGACAATGCACCTCGCTTCACGCAACCACTGTATACTGGTTCTGTTAGTGAGGCAGCAGCCATTGGTTCCTTAGTGTTAACAAACACTACAGCACCTCTTGTCATAACTGCTCGTGATCAAGACTCTGAACTGAATGCCTTGCTCAGCTATGATATTATTGAAACTCTTCCTCGCAAATTCTTCCACATTGATTCAAGCACAGGTAAAGTATAGTTTTTGTACACGATTATGCTTGTCTTTTATAAAATAAATACATTACTCTCTGAAGGGAACTGTCAAAACTTAATATTTTATTTTAGGAAGTGATATTTGAGGTTATTTTAATTAAATTATTTTTAGTCTGATCATCTTACCTCAATATTAATGTTGATTTGTTCTTGAACATGTTTTGATTATATCATAATCATCATCAGCATCTTGCCCAGACTCTGGGCAGATTAAAAATAATTTAATGTCAAAACTTGCTTTGAAGTTTCTTCCAGAGAAGCTTTATGATATACCAAGGCAATGTCCAATTAAAATATCTGCTATTTTTAATTGCAAAATACTAAAAGCCAGCTCCAAATCTCTCATTTAAACACAGGGAAGTAATACAACTCCTGTCTTGGTGGATTGGATACTTTAACACCCTGCCTCTGTGCCGTGTCCTGCTTCATTCCACTCCTGTAATTTCATGACCGTTGTTCTGTCGACTTGAAGTACAGCTTCTTACTTCATCTGTTGGTAGACTGATGAACCTCCAAATCAAATCAACTTCCCCAGAAATTTCAAAATTGATTAATTTTTGTTTTTTTATGTGGATTTTTTTTTTCCCCAAATTGTAAGCTCGTTTAGTTTTCTATTTCCTTTATTAATTTAGCCATTCTTTCAGTTCAATGTTTTTCTGACAAGCATGAGCGGCTATTGCAGATTTTTTTCCACTTCCCCATTTTATTTTTTTGACGTTTCTAAGATGTTCTTTACTCAGGTTCAATTTTTTTTTTTTTGTTTCCCTATGAAACTTTTATCACAATCTCTGAATTTAATCTGATAAATTCCTGATTTTTTCTTCTTCCATTTTATAATTTTTGTTGGTTTTAATCATTTCATTGAGGCTAAATAATTTCTCTTTGCCAATCTTATGTTGAACTTCTAAATTATTATTTTTTTAACTTATGGTGCTTTAATGGATGATATGTGAATTTCTTGAATTTTATGTTTCCTTCTTTTTCTTTTAGAAGTGTATTTTCAATAATTAATTTTTATCTTTTGAATATATTTACTTTCCTGTGTACCATGCTTTCTTCAAACCCATTATTTATTGCTACATTATATATATGTAAGTCCACTGCTGTGGTCTTGAGGTAGCATGCTGCCGGTCGGGGCAGTTTTTCTGGGTGAGGTTTTTATCGGGGTTTTTCCTCACCTGTAAGACAAATATCAGGAAAACTTTAAGGCCCAAACGGTTCCCGAAATCATATCGCCATCATTATCATCATCCTTCACCGGTGTGGAAAGCAATGGGAAGCTACCACACCTACAATTTCCTAGTAAAGCTGCAAGCTTAACATGAAAATGCTATGATTACAGTGAAGGACCTGCCTTTGGGCAGAATTACTATGGATGGATGGATATATATGTATTCTTTTTCTTTTTCATACTAATTCCCTTTGTTCATGGGTATGTTTACTAATCTATTTAATTTTTAAAGGAAGTAACACTATGAGGTTTATTTTAATTATCATGAGTTAGGCTGACAATGACACACAGTGTGTGGAAACGCAGTCTGCAATAAACTACAAATATGAGGTGAGTCAAAACTGCGTAACTCATTATATTTCAAGAGAAAAATATACGCTCAGATTGGGGTTTGAATCCAGGACCTTTCGCTTTCTATGTGAATTCTCTACCAACTGAGCTATCTGAGAAACTCCAGTCTAAACATAATTTTTTTTAATAGTTAAATATGGGAAATAACATTATGAGGTGCTTAATTTGTAAATTAATGAGTCATTTTTTTATCTTATGTCATAATTAATGTGTCCACCGCTGTGGTCTCGAGGTAGCATGTTGTCTTGTCACGCACCTGGCCTGGGTTCGTTCCCTGGTCGGGGTAGTTTTTCTGGGTGAGGTTTTTATCGGGGTTTTTCCTCACCTGTAAGACAAATGTCAGGAAAACTTTAAGGCCCAAACGATCCCCGAAATCATATGGCCATCGCCATCATCCTCATCATTATCATCATCCTTCACCAGTGTGCAAAGCAATGGGAAGCTACTACACCTACAATTAGTATAGCTGCAAAGCATAGCATGAAAATGCTATGATTGCAGTGAAAGACCTGCCCTCGGGCAGAATTACTATGGATGGATATTTTATGTTTCTTTAAACACAGGAACTAGTTTTCAAGAGAATCATAATGTTGGTTGAAAATGAGAGAGATGGTTCTCTTGAAAATTAGTTCCTATGTTTAAAGAAACACAAAATATGAGGTAAGATGTAAAAAAATGACTCATTAATTTATAAATTTTTCTCTTATATACTCTGTTAATTTCCAAGCATGAGGTGAAGCCTAACTCATAATAATTACTAATCTATATCTCAAACTATTGAACCTCTTTGTGGACAATGTGATTTAATCCCAAAGCCTTAATATAGTTATTTGTTTGTGTGTCTTCTTTCTGTATAGTCTGTATATTTCCTATATAGTTCAGTAATCTTATATTGTATTTCCAATTCCATATTATATCTTATTCTCCATTGTTCATTGACAAATTTGAGTCCATATAACTTTCTCAGAATTTTCCTTTCCTTGTCATTAGATATGATTCCATTCTCTTTGTTAGTATCCTAGCTTTGCTTAATACACTTAATTACAAAATAATATTTATGTCAGAAGCCTACAAAGTGTGCCAATTCACAGTTATATATGGGAAATAACATTATGAGGTTCTTAATTCATAAAGTAATCAGTCATTTTTACATCTCACCCCATATTTCATGTTTTCTTTAAACACGTGTTAATGATGGATAAATTATATTTGAAGAGAAAAATTATATGCTCAGACCGGGACTTAAACCCGGGACCCTTGGTTCTCTAGTCCAAGTGCTCTACCATCTGAGCTACCTGAGCAAGTACCGATCTAAACGCAAATTTTTCTCTATATACGTTGTAATTCCCGCCCACCAAATGCTATGAAGCCTTTGCTTCTATCTTTGCAAATGGCGGCTCCTTTATTAAGAAGACATATTTGGGAATTATACATTACATTATAAATGCCAGTATGGCTTTTTTCAATGTTTTTATTATTAATTTCATACATCTCAATGATGGATAAATTATATTTGAAGAGAAAAATTTGCAAACATAGAAGCAAAGGCTTCATAGTATTTGGTGGGCGGGAATTACAAAGTATATAGAGAAAAATTTGCATTTAGATCGGTACATGCTCAGGTAGCTCAGATGGTAGAGCACTTGGTCTAGAGAACCAAGGGTCCCGGGTTCAAGTCTCAGTCTGAGCGTATAATTTTTCTCTTCAAATATATGGGAACTAGTTTTCAGAGAAACATGAAATATGAGGTAAGATGTAAAAATGACTCATTAATTTATGAAAGTGTGCCAAGCTTAAATTTAAAATGACATGAAAGAATCATCCAATATCAGAGACCTTTATATAGTAACAATTAATTAAATAAAAATAAAACTAAGTTTTATTTTTATTTAAATAATAAATATGGATTCTCATCAAGTAAACACCAACTCAATTGATTAGTAACAGTTAAATTCTGAAAACATATTGCATAATATTTTGTCATTAAAATGTATTTGAATTACTTTTTTTTTACAGGAGCAATTCGGACTGTGATGACTTTAGATCACGAACAGATATCTGAATTCCATTTTCATGTCAAAGTCTCAGATCTTGGGAAGCCTAGATTATCATCCGAAACAGTTGCTAAAGTAGAAATTTCTGTAACTGATGTGAATGATTGTACACCTCGCTTTCTTCATTCAGTTTACAACACAACTCTTCTGTTACCAACTTATAAACATGTTGCTGTACTGCAGGTAGGTGAATTTAATTTGTTGTATGAGTGTTTATGCTTAGCACCAAATGCATATAATGTCCCTAAAAGCAACGTAGCATTCAGTTTCAGGCAGATTGACTGTTTTACGGGATTTAAGTAATTGAATCTGTATATTACTGAACATCTAAAAAAACATCCTTTGTTTCTGCTACTGTGAAAAGACAGTACATAATTTTCTTGCCCTGAACCATGGTCGAGCAGCCTAAGAGAACCTTCTTGCAAAGCTATCGGATACACCCTGATTCAAATTCCCAAGGAGGAAAAAAGTTCTCAAAAAAAATTTGACAAGAATGTGTGTTATCACCCACTCTTTTTAACATTTATTTGGACAATACTTTAAATAGATGGAAAGAGAAACCAATGTGAAAATTTAGGTATATGCAGATGACTTTGTAATTATACTGGATTCATTGTACTTGTTACATCAAATTGTAAAGGAATATCATTTAAAATTTCAACTTCCAAAATTATTATAATGGCATTCCAGGGTAAATACACAGCAAGAGCAAAAATGTTATTAGACAATAAGGATCGAATGTTTGAACGCATAAGACAGTAAAAGGCGTTCTCTGCTGAGAAAGTTTTATCCAAATACATGATGACATTAGTTATGATTTGGATCTAGATATAATAATATATAATAAATATATATAATATGTGTAACATTTAAAAGAACAATGAAAATAACATGAGTAGTTCTATAAAGCATTACCTATGCTTTGACATATGGCAGTGAGTCATGGAAAATAAGGGAAAAAAAAAGGATTATAGCCACATTCAGGCATAAAAAATGAAGGATAAATTATATTTGAAGAGAAAAATTATATGCTCAGACTGAGGTTTAAACTTAGGACCTTTGGCTTTCTATGCCAGTGCTCTACCAACTGAGCTACCTGAGAACTCCAATCTAAACACAAATTTGTCTGTGGTAAAATTAAATGTTTCTTACCTCTCCTCATATAAATCTTCTAAATAGATCGCGATTACGAGACCATAACAGTCTCATCTTCAGTACTTTTTTGGTGACTGATGTTATGTCGATAGGAAGAAACTCTTCTTCTTCCCTCTGTTGGGGGACTGATGAACCTCTGTATCAGGTCAAAATTTGTGGGAATTTCGAATTTCGGTCCACCAACAGAGGGAAGAAGAAGAGTTTCTTCCGATCGACATAACATCAGTTGCGAAAAAAGTACTGAAGATGAGACTGTTATGGTCTCGAAATCGCGATCTACTTAGAAGATTTATTTGAGGAGAGGTAAGAAACATTTAATTTTACCATAAATTAAACCTCATAGTGATTAATTCCTGTAAAAGTTAAACAAATTTTTCTCTTATAAAATGTTAATTTCCGTGTGCCGAATGGTAAGAGCTTTTGCTTGATTATGCAAATGGTGGCTTCTTATTTAGGAAGACATTTATTGGGAATTTAAACACTACTTTTTAAAGCCAGTACATAAAAAAATTAGACTTTTTTAGTTCATTATTGGGAGTACAAAATTAGATAAAATAAAAACATCAAGAAATTAAAAATAAATTAAATATATTTGCAATAAATTAAAAAAATAGATGAATTCACACATAAATGGAAGGAGCATTAGGAAAGAATGAACTATAGGAGAATACCGAAAATAATTCTGTCATATAAACCAAGAGAACGATGAGATCTTAGATAACAAAGTCAGATGGAGAGGCCGAACGAGTCATTCGACCTAAACTACGAAAGAAAGAAGAGAAAATTTTGGCTAATGTATGGGACCATTGTCCAGCCTAGAATATCTAAAATGTAAGTGTCAGGTAATTTTGTCTAAGGGTCGTATGCAAATACATTACTCTCTACTCAAATTACTTCCAATCACTGGTGAGCTGAGATCGAATTAACGGCCACCATAACCGGTCATGCATGAATGTTGACGTTTTCATAATATTGGCAACGAATTACCCAGAATTCTCAGCGATAAAACCACTTCCGTTATTTTCGTCTGCTATAGAGGAATGCATTTATGCTTGCATCCCGCAAATAATACCGTATACAAACACGTCTGCGACGCGCAATATTATGCCGATTCTCCTGTTCTTCCAGTTGAATTCTTTGGTAGACACTATCAAATTCCTCTTCTCCGCGTATACCGAAAACATGATCGAAGTCTTCAAGGTCCGACATCTTGGATAAGTTTCAAACTACATCGGTTCCCTTCGGGATTTTCACATAAGTTCATATCTTGAGCTACGATCTTAAGGTACCTTGTCAGGTAGCTTTACAATTATTACCGTGTGAATAGATTTCTGAGTAAGAAAAATGTGTTTGAATAAAACTTTATCAGCAGAGAACGCCTTTTACTGTCTAATGCGTTCAAACATTCGACCCTAAGTGTGAATGGTGAGAATATTTTTAAAAAATATTTAACAATAATTACTATATTCTTAAACCTATAATGCCTTCCATTATAAAATTATTAATAAAACAATCATTAAGGTTAAATGAAGGGTGCTGAAAAAACCAAGTAACTCACTTTTTTATCAAGATAAAGTTTGAGGTTCAACTAGATTCTCTATGGAAAGGACTATCTTTTAAAAATGTAAAACAGTGAAAGAAACTATTTAGTCAAGGGTTTATTTACCTTCAAAATTTTAGTGTAGAATAAAGATATAACTCACTTGCACTATTGAACCCGTAGAATCATGGCCACGTGGACAGAAGCCCTCCATACATCCCTACCTAGAGCTAATGTTTTCCAATCATCGCCTGTATAATGTACTTCCCTCAAATCATGGTTAATTTTATTTTCCCACCTCATTCCTGGCTGGCTACTGGGAGCTTTCCCTGTGGTTTTCGTACAAGAAGTTTTCTTGTCCCTTTTTTATTCCCCTTTCATGTCACATGTCCTGCTATTCACAGTCTACAATATTTAACTGTTCTTATTATATCTGGTTTTCCATAAAGATTATGTAGCTCACTGTTATATAGTCATCTCCATTTTCCTGTAGATTCATCTCTCTTTCATCCAAAAATTCTCCTAAAAACTTTAGAAGAAAGATATAATTAAATATTATTTTTCTATTATATTTAAAAAGAAAAATATACGCCTAGACTGGGGTTTGAATCCAGGACCTTTGACTCTCTATGTCAATGCTCTTCCAATTGAGCTACATAGGCTTCCAATCTAAATGCGTATTTTTCTCTTATACATGGTTGATTCCCTAACCCCAAATGCTACAAGCCGTTGCTATGATTTTAGGTAACTCACTCGGAAGAGCATTGACATAGAGAGTCAAAGGCCCTGGGTTCAAACCCCAGTCTAGGCATATATTTTTCTTTTCAAATATAATTTGTCCATCATTAAGATGTTTAAAAATGATTAATAAAAATATTGAAAGAAGCACTACTGGCTTTATAAGTAATGTTTAAATTCCCAATAAAAAAGTCTTCTTAATGAAGAAGCTGCCATTTGCAAAAATCGTAGCAATGGCTAGTAGCATTTGGGGTTAGGGTATTAACTATGTATAAGAGAAAAATACGCGTTTAGATTGGAGGCCTAGGTAGCTCACTTGGAAGAGCATTGGCATAAAGAGTCAAAGGTCCTGGGTTCAAACCCCAATCTAGGCGTATATTTTTCTTTTCAAATGTAATTTGTCCATCATTAAGATGTTTAAAAACAAATAATAAAAACATTTATATATTAAATTTGGGAATTTTTAACATATGAAGTTCAATTCATAAGAATTAAATAAATCGTGATTATTTCTTACTTCATACTTCTATGTTCCTTTAAACACAGCACTGCAGTATCAGCGACTCCTTGTCACCATTGTCAGCTGTTTTGACGATTGTATGAGTATGAGGTAAGAAATAATCACGATTTATTTAATTCTTATTAATAAAAACATTATTTTTCTATGTTTTTATTATTCATTTCATACATCTTAATGATGGATAAATCATATTTGAAGAGAAAAATTATATGCTCAGATTGGGCTTGAACTCAGGACCTTTCACACTCTAGGCGAATGCTTTAACCAACTAAGCTACCTGAGCAAGTTCCAATCTAAGGTAGCTCACTCAGTTAGAGCTTTCGCCTAGAGTGCGAAAGGGCCTGGGTTTAAAGCCCAAGTCTGAGCGTATAATTTTTCTCTTCATATTGATTTATCCATCATTGAGATGTATGAAATGAATAATAAAAACATCAAAAGAAGCCATACTGGCTTTATAATGTAATGTAAAATTCCCAAATAAATGTCTTCTTAGTAAAGAAGCTGTCATTTGCAAGATAGAAGCAAGGGTTTCATAACATTTTGTGTATGGGAATTAACAGCATTTATAAGAGAAAAATTTGTGTTTAGATTGGAATTTGCTCAGGTAGCTCACTTGGTTAGAGCATTTGCCTAGAGTTTGAAAGGTCCTGGGTTCAAGCCCCAGTCTAAGCGTATAATTTCTCTCTTCAAATATAATTTATCCATAATTGAGATGTATGAAATGAATAATACAAACATTTTTCTACTTTCATGGAAGAAGACCTGTATTTTTTTCCTACACCCTTCAGATAATAACATACAAGAACTTGCAAACAAATTTTGATCAAAATGAATGTTTAAACAATAATGAAAGTTTCTCAATAGCTCAGTTTTTTTTAGTGTTTTGTTATTGCTGTTTTCAGGTGAATGCAACTGATCCTGATTCATCAGTTGGTACAACTTTACGCTATGATATAATAGATGGAAATGCCGGAAATGCTTTCGCCATCGATGCAAGTACTGGAGTTATTACAGTTGTGGACCCCAATAATATCAAACCTTTTCCAAAACTCCAGTTACGTGTCTCAGATGGTAAATTTTCAAGTGTTGCCAAAGTGAATATACGTGTTGAAAAGTCTGAGAACTCTGGCCTAAATTTCCAAAAAAGTGTTTATATGGGGACCATATTGGAAAATTCAACTAAAGTGATGACTGTTGCCGTTGTTAATGTGTTAGGAAGTGCCTTGAATGAACATGTGATATTTACAATCCTCAATCCAACCGACATGTTTGAGATTGGTTCCACATCGGGAGCAATAAGGACGACTGGTCAGAGATTTGATAGAGAAGTGAAGGATAAATATGAATTAATAGTTGAGGTAAGTTAATTTATTAAAATTCACTAAGGAGAATTCTATGGAGATTGAATTAACTTTCTAAAATATTATTCTTGAATGAATACCTGGTCTTTAACCCATTTGCCTCAAAAGATGAGGTACACTCGCCAGCAGTTAAATGGCCTTGAACTCAGAAGACGATGTACACTCACTTAACTCTTCTGTTATATATTTTGAAATATTTTGTACACCCCTTGGCAGAGTTTTTTTTTTGTTCAACATTTCAGGTATTCTTTCCTGGCATTTGCATATTGTAACCCACTTCTGAGGTTGAGGTGCCTGGAAGGTGGGGTCCCTTGGCAGAGTAAACTTTTGTTAACGTTTATGAATAGTAGAGGAATGTGTTTTGGCTTTCACCCTAAGAGGAATGTGTTTTGGCCTTCACCCTTATTGTAATCTCAAGTACCGTTAAATTTTGTTTGTTTTGAATGTCTGAAAATAGACAATATCCATCCATCCATAGTAATTCTGCCCAAAGACAGGTCCTTCACTGCAATCATAGCATTTTCATGCTATGCTTGCAGCTTTACTAGGGAATTGTAGGTGGGGTAGCTTCCCATTGCTTTCCACACCGGTGAAAGATGATGATGATGATGATGATGATAAGGATGATAATGGCCATATGATTTTGGGGACTGTTTGGGCCTTAAAGTTTTCCTGACATTTGTCTTACAGGTGAGGATAAACCCCGATAGAAACCTCACCCAGAAAAACTGCCCCGACTGGGGATTGAACCCGGGCTCGCTGCATGACAAGGCAGCACGCTACCTCGAGACCATAGCGGTGGACATAATAGACAATATAATTTATGGTAAATTAAATTCTGTTTCTAGCGAAATGCATTGAGCATTTAAACCTGAAGTGAATGGGTTAATAAAGTTAAGATGAGTTGTACATCAACTCACCTCATACATTCCATGTTCTTCACATCACTAGACCACGGTTTCAGGAACAGTCGTTCCTATAAAATTCATCGGAGAACATATTGTTTAAACAACTCACCTCATAGGATTCATGCTTCCATGATATCGCGATTTCAAACATAGTCATGTTCATCGTTCCTATCTTCACCCATCTTTTCGACTGTTGAATTTTCACTTTCACCATCATCTTCTAAACTGCCATCTAGTTTTAATTTGATGTTCTTCTTCTTCTTCCTTCCAAGTATTAGGCCAAGGCCTGTTATGATCCTATAGAAAATTTTCTCTCCAGCGTTACATAGGACGGCCCAGTGATCTTCATCCTCTTGGTATATAATAATAAACAGCTTTGGGGATCCGATTTGAACTTATTCTTTCTAGATGGTGTTTCCAATTTAGTTGGTACTGTTTAACACATTGGTGACCGACAGCTGTGCGTTCCACCCACCGCTGCTAGACCGGACATTTCTGTCAGGAGTGTGGACTTTTAAATTTTAAACCGCGCTAGCACAGTGTGATTTTTACATCAATATATTTACAGTCAATAACAATAATGCATAAGTAAATCTTTATAAGTGTTCTCACCAGACCTTCTAGTAGAAATTGAGGGTTTGATAGCGTTAGAAACATTTCCCTTTATGTAAAGGCACAGGGCAAAAGAGCATATGTAGCGAGTTTCTTTTCTTGTGTTCACTAAAATCGTGGCAAGGTTTGGAAGGTTTATTTTTTTCAGACACAGTTGGTGTTAATTTATGTTTCTTCATGACTCAGCCTTCTTGGTGGGTCTTGACATGGTGTCCTTTTCACACTGTCTTTCTTCCTCTTCCCTGTCATCTGTTCCTAATTTCACGACTGCCAAACAAGAGGCTGTTTCAAGCAAAAACTTCTGTTTGACATATTGTTGTTAGGATTTTGAAATTTATAGACCCAAGAAGCATTAAAGAGTGCACAATTCAGAAGCCACAATACAACTTTCTTGCTTCATTTCACTGTATTTCTAAGGATGGAGAAATATGATAGGTACTGGTCAGCCCTGTCTACACCCTTCACATACTTGTTATATTGAAGTATTCAATAGGACATTTTTACAACTTTACCCCTCCCATTCTCGTGTTGCCTGATGCAATGTGCTAACCATTCTTACGTCTCTTTTGTCTTTGGATGTTTGTAGCAAAAGGTTCCCCTTACTACAAAGTACACATTCTCCTGGTTTGAGTTTATTTCCTGCTTCCACAAATGATTTTGTAAGCCCTCTGTTAATCCTTATTGTTCCACAAACTATCGTCTTTCTTGCGAGCAAATTTTCAGCTATAGCCACACTGTTATAATAATTATCCTGGTAGACATGATGCCACAGATATAAATTCGGCTCCAGAACGCAAAATAGTGTTTCTTCTAATTTTTCCCCTCTGCAACATATATTTACAGGTTACATACGTATCCCGTAATCGCCTAACTATCGGCACTAAAATTCCATATTTCACCAGCCGTCTGTCTTAAAATTGTAAACAACTCTTTCTGTAAAGTTGGCATTTTCATAAAGGAGAAGAGAGGGATACAAAACAACTAAAGTTTATTTCACAATGAGAAAAAACAAAATTGCATATTCCTTTAAAAGCGAAGAGGCTGGAAAACCATAGAAAACGTAAACACGGAAATCTCTGTGACCCGTCGTCTAGCGCTGGCCATTTAAACATGGAGATCTCCGTGGCCCATCACCAATGTGTTAATATATTCCAAAATTGGCATAGTCTTCAATTCTTTGAAGATATCGGTGTTCCTTTTCCGATCCCATCTGGTGTAACCCGCTGTTCTGTGCATGAATCTCATTTCACAAGCCGTTATTCTGCTTTCAAGTTGTCTTTTTAATATCCATGCTTCACTACCATAGGTCAACACTGGTCTAGCCAAAGTGTTATATAAACATAATCTGGTGTTTTTTTGTACAAGGGATGATTTCATAACTTGATTAATAATTCCCAAACTTTTATTATAACTAGTAATTTTTTCAGGGATATCCTTTTCATCCCAGATAGAGATATAATATCCAAGATATTTAAATTGATTAGATCTCTCTAAAATTTTATTCTGGAGACAGATTTTACTTTGTTTGGGGTCCTTCTTTGATGAACTTTGAGATTAAATCTTGCTTGCTTGGAATTTCAACATACATGATGAATTTGGGTAACTACAATAAATAGTGCTTTCAGGTTGAGAAAACTAGCTATAACAGCTGGTTGATCTCTCACATGCTGACCATATGTCACTCCTATACTGGCTGGATGATTATCACATGTGGATGTGAGGCCAGCAGTCAGCTGGTAGGCCAAGGACCTTCTAGACTTGTTGTGCCATGGAGTTTTTTTATTGATTGTCAGATTAAGGAACTTCCAACTAGGGAACACTCATATCCTGAACAAGACATCATCATCATCATCATAGTACATTCACGAATTTAGGCCATTTGTTGACCTGTTTCGGTCTCAAGAGAAACACCATCTAAAAGTCTTTTGAGTGGATGTCCAGGTCTTCTTCCTGCAGGTTGATATCTTACCATTTGCTTGGTTATCCTGTGATCTTCAATTCTATAAACATGTTGCATCCACCTTGACTTATAATCAGAAATGTTGTTTTCTAAAGGTTCCATGTATAATTCTTCTAAGATATCTTCATTTTTTTTGAGATCTAGTAGTGTGTATCCTGCAGTCCTCGGAAGGTATCTCATTTCAGCAGATCTAAGTCTTTGTATATCCTTCTGTTTCAATCCTTCTGAATTTCTTCTTATTGAGAATTGCAAGTAAAGTTGAAATTCCTTAGGATGGGTTACTGGCCCGATGCTAAGAAGTCCAGTTGTAGGGCTACTACCTGTTAGTCTCTGGACAGACATTAGGATATCACATTTACTCAGTACCCGGTGGAACGGTTATACCGCCATGACTCGGTCCTCAGAGCCTCGTTTGTGAAAACAGGTTGTACCACGAGAAGGTGAGGTTGAGAATTGGATAGGAGTGGTTATAAACACGTCACTACCCCTTATACATGCCCTTAAGCTGATTAACTCTATTTATATTTTTTATTATTATATTAATTATCTTCTCATTTATAAATTATTATTCCTCCCTTCCCCTGAACAAGACAAAAGGAGATAAATCAATCTGCAGTATATGTGTTGAGAAGACATGTTGATAGAAATTCATGCATTGATTGTAATTGTTAATCCTGGAGATTCCTTTGGTACTTTCTGTTGCGATTTAGAGGCTAACCAAAAGGGCTTAGATGGACTTTGGAGTGTGGTTACTGGGGACGGTTGGGTAGCGTGCATTTTTACTTACAGATTTTGGTTTCAGCCGAGTGGAAAGGCTGATGGCTCTACTATTGGAGGGTAGTTGAGATTCATAAAATAAATAATTGAACAACTTAAATATCCTATATTTAAAACTATAACAACAAATTATACAATATAAAGTAATTAAACTAATCTTAACTAATCTATGGTATTACTAAGGGCAGAACGAGAGAGAGTGATTACTATAGGACTTTGGTGGGAACCAAAAACCCATTACGACCTATCCTTAAGTATATCATAATTCTCAAATAACTTAGTTCTAATCCATAATTTTAAAGTATTAATAAATTCTTGAAAATTGAACTATTTTGACTCATTATTAAAACATAAAACTTATTAAGAAAAATGGTGCGGCTTATCTCATGTTGACTTCAGAAAATGGGAAAGACCCAGAGTCCTAAGTCTTTGTATATTTATACTGTCCATAGTCTAGCTTTCTCTCTCTGACCCTGCCTCTCTATCAGCAAGATAAATGTATATAGCTATTTTTAAAAATATACTGTTAGATACCCTACATAACTTGCCTTCACATACCATTATTCAGATTTCATATCTCTCCATATCTCAACATTTATTTTAATATGAAACAACTAAATAAAGCCTGTTTTAATATGAATTAATTTAATAAATCTCTAGTTCTTAGCCTTGTCACACTTTTCAACAGGATTAGGCTATTTGCCAACACCATATTTCTTCTACCTTCATCATCAATTATAAAATACATTTAAATTGTACAAAGACACTTAAAACATCCACTCATCCTTCATGAATATGATATGGCTAATATTTTCTTGTTTCTGAAAGAGAGTACAAGACAAACAAAATGTGAAGCAAATGAGTTAAGTGACATACTTAGAATTGGTTTTAGTTTTGTCATGTGCTTACTTCCTCACTTAAATATTTTGTTTCTCTATGTTTTTATAGGCTAGAAGTAATGATGCCAGAGGCGAAAGACCTAGAGTTGCTCATGTGATGGTCAATGTAACAATTTTGGACATCAATGATAACTGTCCAATGTTCGTTAATTTGCCATACTATGCAGTTGTATCCGTTGATGCTCAAAAGGGTGATATGATTACAAAGGTAAGAAAGTCTAGATTTAACAGAATTAAAATAACCAAAATTAAATACGTAAAAAGATTATACTTTCAGTTATATTATATGGATGTGAAACATGATTACCAAGTTCTCTCTGCCATAAATTGGGATTTTTGGACAATAGAATTAGGCCTGCTAATAACAACTAGTGCAGTATCAGCTGATTTTCAAAAGTACAATAATAACTTATACATAAATCAACTCAAAGTAAAACATATTACAGTCCGTAACATGCAAGGAAGGTACTGACAGTGCATGTGCAAATGAAGACATGAAGAGGCTCGTCTTACTTATGACCAATCACTGTCCATGTTATCATATGATTTCAGAACTCTATCGCCCTATGTTGACTCACTTCCTCTGTTGAGTCTGCAGTGCACTGTGTGAAAGGGGGATTTGCTTGTTGATCGTAACAACAGTTTTAATTCATACCAAGTTATGCGTGTAAGCAATCAGTTGAATACATGGTGAAATTAAATGTTTCATACCTCTCCTCATATAAATATTCTAAGTAGATCGCGATTTTGAGACCATAACGGTCTCATCTTCAGTACTTCTTTGGCGACTGATGTTATGTCGATCGGAAGAAACTCTTCTTCTTCCCTCACAGAGGGATAGCAATTTGTTTGTGCATGCAAATAGCTTGCCTGAATAAATTAATTTCAGTATTAATTTGATATAATTTGTTGTGTGTCTACTAGGTCCATGCTGTTGATATGGACAAAGGAGAAAACGGTGAAGTGCGCTATGAACTTATCAAAGGACATGGAGAATTATTTAAAGTGTGCAGAAAAACTGGAGAAATAACTTTAAAACAGAATTTAGAAGGGCATAATCGAGAATATGAACTTATTATAGCAGCTTATGATGGTGGTAAGTATAGTACTAATAATAATAATAAAATAACTTTAATGCTAACATTTCTTGAAACAATCTCTGACAATACTAGTAGCATCCTAGCCTACCCCTTTGGGGATTCTTAACCAGTTTGATTTAATTACATTTATTTTCCTATAGATGTTATGAGTGACGTGTGGTTGGGATCTCAAAAGACACCTAGTAGGCAACTTTGACGCTCTCAGGAATTGTATAAGAGAAAAACTTGCATTTAGATTGAAGGGCTTGGATAGCTCAGTTGCAGAGCTAGTGTATAAAACTTAGAGATAAAAAACTCCTGGCGCGACAGGCCTAGAAGGCCCTTAGCCTACCATCCGCTGGCCTTACATCCCCATGTGTCTGTCACAGAGGTGGTTGATCATCGATCAATGTAGGGGTGACATATGGTTAGCATGTCAGGACTCCCAGCCAATATAGCTGGTTTTCTTCTCAACATGGAGCCGCTACTTATTGTAGCTACCCAAATGTCTCATGATGCTGGGTGGGCACCGGACCCATACTGGCCGAAATACCATGAGAAAATTTCTTTCCCCATGGAGACTCGAACTAACGCAAGTCCCGTAGCTCTGCACCAAGGCTTCCTGCCTTAACCTCTCGGCTATGGCGCGGGACAAAACTGAAAGATCCTGGGTACAAACCCCAGTCTAGGCATAAATTTTTCTCTTCAAAAATAATTTGTCCTTCAGTGAGAAATGTTAAATTTATAATAAATACACTGAAAGAAGCTCTACTGGCTTTATGAAGTTCAAATCCCAGTTTAGGTAAAAAAAAAAGTTCTCTTAAAATATTAATTTGTCCTTCAATGTGTCAAATTAAAAAATAAATAAATAAAAATATAAGCTTTACTAGCGAAAAAAAAAAGGTAATGTTAAAAAGAAAATAATCATCAAATATATTCCATTTTTCTTTAAAGTTTCCACACTCTATATGGAAACTGCAGTCTGCAATAAAACTATAAATATGAGGTGAGTGAAAACAACCTAACTCATAATAATCAAATATATTACTTGCCCAAGTTAAGTCTGCACAGTGTGTTAGAACTAGTGTCACCAAACTATTGCCCTATGGGAGGGAGAATCTCTAAATATACGTGAAAAAATCATTATATGGTTTAGGTAAAATTTTATGTCACCTCATATTTTTCTTCTCATTTTAATTTAAACTAGTTTTGGAACTTTACATTTCGGTTCCTTCATCATTATCCACGACCGTTGTTCTGTCGTCTTGAAGAGCCATCTTTTGCTCCCTCTGTTGGCAGAGTGAAAAACCTCAAAATCAGGTCATTCTCCCCAGGAATTTCAAAGTTCATCAATTTCTCCTTTTTGCTCCTTTGAATGTAGATCTTTTCCCAAACGGTGAGTTCTTTTGGTCTTTTACATTCAAAGGAGCGAAAAGCTGAAAATGATGAACTTTGAAATTCCAAGGGAGAATGACCTGATTTCGAGGTTTTTTAGTCTGCCAACAGAGGGAGCGAAAGACAGCTTCAAGATGACAGAACAACGGTCACAGGGAAACTGATGATGGAACTGAAATGTAAAGTTCTGAAACTAGTTTCTTCTTCTTCTTCCTTCCAAGTATTAGGCCAAGGCCTGTTACGATCCTATAGAAAATTTTCCTTATGGGAAATTCTCGTATAAGACTTGAAAGCATAATAATAGTCCCTTCGATTGGTTGCTGGCCAAAGGAAGGCAAGACCAGTGATGGGGCTGCCATCTTATAGCCTCTGGTCAGGCTTTTCTGGAGAAGAAAAGAAAATAAAGGAAAGGAGAAATGGAAGAAAGGAAGGACTCCCTAGCCCTCGGATGCCCTAATAGCATCGGGGTCAAAAAAACAAGAGTTAACCAAGAGAGGTTAGAATAGAAAAGTTAAAAGAGCGCAAAACACAAGTAAGTGGAAGAAATGTTTTGCACAACTTGGGCACCTTGTGGTCGCCATCCACATATCCCCTAGATGAGGACCCCTGAGTTTAAATTAAAATAAGAAGGAAAATATGAGGTGAGTATAAAATTTTACCTAAATGAATATACCTCATAGTCTGAATTCCTAAAATAAGTACTTATATGGTTAATAAGAATCAAATTAATTGTGAATTCTTCTTACCTCATACATCTATGTTTTTTAACACAGAACTGCAGTGTCGGGAAATACATCATTCCCACCTTCAGCTGTTTTTCAAGACTATAAATTTTTTATTATGCTGGTAATGTTGTAAACTGCCATCTGATGTATTTTTGAAGAACTTTGTAATCAAACTTGGTTCATCTGGAATCTCGAAGTTCATGGTTCTAGTATGGTTTTTTTGAATGTGTATCTTTTCCCAAACTTTATTATATTATTCATAGTTAAATATGACTAAAAAATTACTAATTATGGATTAATTATATTAACTTATATGGTTGTTAATTAGTCACTTAGTAGATGACTCCTGAAGGTTTTGGATAATTTAAAATCACAGTGTTTGCATTCTCTCTATTACTAGCCTCACAACACCACAAGGGACAGAAATTGGCAACATCTAATGAGGAAGGCAAAGGAGGGTCAGCTCATTCCCTTGTAGTAACATGGTTGCTGGATTACTCATTGATCAATGATTTCTGTAGGTATCGGATCATTTAAAAAACACAGCATTTGCCATTGCTCCCCTCTAAATCAAATAACACAACATAGGGGAGAGGAAGAGACAACATAGTAAGAGAAGGAAAATAATCAATAGCACCATTCCTAACATATTTTCTGCAGGCAGATTTAATTTTGGCGAGTAGTAGACCATAGAATTGACTTGCGAAAGGAGGACACAATAAGAGGATGATGATGAGTTGACCAAAATTCATCATGTGACATTCTTATTAATTTTTCATATTGAATCTCTGGCTGCACATTTTGCATATAAATATACTGTATATTCTGACATTTTTACCAAGTTTATTTAATTTTTTTTAGGTATTAGTCCCTGTTCAACAGAAGTGTCTGTCCATGTGAAAGTAATAGACAAATCAATGCCAGTGTTTGACAAGCAGTTTTATACAGACAGCGTGCTTGAAAACATAGAATTACATTCTCCACTTTCTGTTAGTATTCAGGCAGAGTCACCTCTTGGCAGAAAATTAATCTACAGCATTGTTAAGGGCAATGATTTTGAAGAATTTGCTCTCGACTTCAACACTGGTAAGTACTTGCTTAGTTATGATGTGGCAATACACTCATTCATTATGCTCTGTTAGATGCATGTAAATGTAATGTAGAAAGCAGGCTTCCTGTTTTTAAAATTGTGTTATGAAAAGAAAATGTATGGAAAGTGCATATTATTGGTAGATGACAGGTGTACTGAAAGGGCATTTCTAGTTGTGCAGTGAGTACATTTACTCTTTTATCAAAATGGATGTTTAATTGTGAATTAGTTGCCTGTTTATTTTATTCTATTTTGCAAAGGTTGTGAATTGCTTGATATTTTGTATTTTCTTAAAATAATAAGAACTTATCAATTTATTTTTTACTATAAAAGTAGTGTTAAATCCCATTTAAAGTCTTCTTGAAAAGAAGCAGCTAGATGACATGTGGGACAAAGGCTATTGTCTCGGGTGCACGAGGACTTTATAAAAGAGAGACAATTTTCAGTTTACATTAAGATGCCAGTGGATTAGAGTGCTGGTACAGAAAATCAAGAGATCTTGGCTTCAAATCCAAGTTTAGGCATACATCTTCTTAATAGTGAGTGGAGAATATATTTTTAATGACTCACCTCATATGATTTCAAATTTCTTTGATACCGGTGGTTTCAGACAATATCTTGTCCCACTTCAGTCATAGCTTCCACTGATGAAATTCTGTGATTGTTGATTTCTCTAAGGACATCACCTCTTGTGCTGCCATCTTTCGTTGGAATTATAAACTTTGTAATTAAATTTTTATGAACTTCGATATTCCGGTGGATAAAAATTTAATTACAAAATTTATAATTCCAATGAAAGATGGCAGCACAAGAGGTGATGTCCTTAGAGAAATCAACAACCACAGAATTTCATCAGTGGAAACCATGACTGAAGTGGGACAAGATATTGTCTGAAACCGCCGGTATCAAAAGAAATTTTAAATCATATGAAGTGAGTCGTTAAAAATATATTCTCCACTCACTATTAATAATATAACCTCATAATGTTTACATCCCAATATTAATTTAAATATACATCTTCTTCTTCTTCTTCCTTCCAAGTATTAGGCCAAGGCCTGTTACGATCCTATAGAAAATTTTCCCTCCAACATTTCGTAGGACGACCCAGAAATCTTCGTCCTCTTGGTATATAATTATAAACAGCTTTGGGGATCCGATTTGAACTCATTCTTTCAAGATGGTATTTCCAATTTAGTTGGTACTGTTTAATATATTCCAAAATCGGCATAGTCTTGAATTCTTCTATATATTACTTATTTACTCACAGGCACTATCAAACCCGTAGGTTCATGGCCGCGCGGACATAAGCTCTCCATAGATCCCTATCCTGAGCTAATGCTTTCCAATCATTCCCTGTATAATCTACTTCCCTCAAATCATAGTTCCCTCCATGGTATCTTTACCTTGTCGTGGTGGAGTGGCTTGCGTGCTTAAATGATCCTGAGAGCTATGCCGGCGGTAGCATTGCTGCCGATAGGGTTACCCATGCCGGACTGGTCGAAGGTGATAAGCCAGATGAAAAAAGTATCTTGGGCGAAAGAGTGACGATCTTTCACCGTAAAAATACAACCGTCAAGAAATACGGACATGGGTTCATCTGGGGTAAAATTTTCCGGAGGTCAAATAGTCCCCCATTCGGTTCTCTGGGCGGGGACTACTTCAGGGAACCCATGCCAAAGGCTCAAACACTTTTTTTTTCTTTTATATATTGGTATTCCTTTTCTGATCCCATCAGGTGTAACCTGCTGTTCTGCGCATGAATCTCATTTCACAAGCCGTTATTCTGCTTTCATATTGTTTAGGCATAAATTTTTCTTATATTTGAGTTGTATATTTTGACTCCACATATTTCTTATTTAAAATTAAAATAAATTAGAAATAAAAGAGCTGCCGATATAAAATTCATCACTAGATGTTTGGAATTGGAAATAACACAAAAATTTGTCAGGAAAATGATCAACAATAATAACCCCATCAAAAAATTTTAGAAAAGAGAACATTGCAATTAGTAAACAATAAACATTGTGCCACAATAAATAAGAAATATGAGGTGAGTAAAAATATACAACTCAAATATAATTAAAATAAACCTCATAGTGTTATTTCCTACATATATTTAATACATTTTTCTCTTCAAATATAGTAATAACTTTTATTTGAAGAGAAAAATATACTACATTAAATTAATGTTGGGAAGTAAACATTATGTGGTATAATCATTTAAATTTATCGGAGAACATTTTTTGAAAACTCACCTCATAAATTTTGTGCTTTTCACGAAACCACGGTTTTAAGTGTAATCCTGCCCATTCCAATGGAATTTCATCAGTCAGAGTTGTGACTGAGATGGGCGTAATTATGCTTGAAACTGCGGTTTCGTGAAAAGCACGAAATTTATGAGGTGATTTTTCAAAATATGTTCTCCGATGAATTTAAAAGAAAAATATACGCTTGAATTGGAATTGGAATCCTATGTGTCTGGTTATGTATACAAGCGCTCTAAACCACAGAGCTACCAGGCTTCCAATTCAAATGCATAATATTTCTCTCCTTTATATTTGAATTCCCACGTGCTGTTGCTACGAACATTTTGTTCTACATGCTGTCTAGTGGTTCTTTAACAAGAAAACTCAAATCGGATCCCCAAAGCTGTTTATAATTATATACCAAGAGGATGAAGATCTCTGGGTCGTCCTATGAAACGCTGGAGGGAAAATTTTCTATAGGATCTTAACAAGGCCTTGGCCTAATACTTGGAAGGAAGAAGAAGAAGATCGATAGTAAGAACTTAACCGTTAAAAGGCATGGCTTTCTTTGCTACCTCCAACTTCTATGAAAATTTCTATTTTCAATCTACATAAGTAACTTCTTTTTATGAAATCAAATTATGTTGATTCTTGATAAAGAAGATTTTTGAACAATAAGTACGATATTTTCTGGTGTTTAAGATGTACTTTCTTACCTTAAAATTTCGTGTTAAAATTGGGGTGCGTTGTATATAATGAAAGTAAAGATTGTCCTCTTTTCAAAATCATTCACACTACTTTTTATCTTCAAAGATATTTATAGCCAGTTAATGATTTAATCAAGTAGATGTATGACCTTCATATGACTTCTAGCGTGTAATTGGGTAAGATTGAGGTTTATGGTGAAATTAAATGTTTCTTACCTCTCCTCATTTATATCTTCTAAGTAGATCTCGATTTTGAGACTACAACTGTCTCATCCTCAGCACTTTCTTGGCGACTGATGTTATGTCGATCGGAAGAAACTCTTCTTCTTACCTCTATTGGTGGACCGATGAACCTCTGGATCAGGTCAAAATTTGCGGGAATTTCGAAGTTCATAAGTTTTCCTTTGTTTTTCTGAATGTGGATCTTTTCCCAAACCGTGAGTTCCTTTTGTTTGTCTATTTGTTTAATTAGACTAGCTTTTGATTCAATTAAATGTTTTTCGGACCAGTTTTAGTCTCAAAATCGCGATCTACTTAGAAGATATAAATGAGGAGAGGTAAGAAACATTTAATTTCACCATAAATTAAACCTCATAGTGATTAATTCCTATAAAAGTTAAAAATAAAGATTGAGGTTTCCTATTCAAGTTCCATAGCTTTTTTTCATGTTATTTAAATTTATCACTCTTTTAATGTTACTATTATAGGTAATGCTACTATTATAGCTAGTATTTACGACATTCATCTGATGAAGATACTTGTTAATTTGGTGATTTTATTGACTATGTGTAATACCTCATAGTGTTAATTCCTAAAAAGTCAACAGATTTGAATCTTTATTCACAAGTATTTATTCATTTCAAACAATTCACAACCTTGATGTAATGCCAGGCTAGCTCTTACAGTTATTCAAATTCCCAAAATAGTGCTGTTGACTTATAAAATTGTCTTAATATTCTCAGGATTATTAAGCTAGGAAATTGTGAAGGACAAATCATGCAGCTTGAATGGATGGCAGAACAAAATATAAAAATTTTATTGGGAAACACTTGGGGAAAAGACCTCTAGGAAGGCCTAGGTATAGGATCTTAGGGAACTGGATATCAGAGATACGAACTGGATTCAGTTAATTGAGGATCGGGACCAGTAGATGATCTTAGTGGTTTCAATCATTCAGGTACCATAAGTCATAGTTTGTTAATCATCCAATCAATTACATAATTTTTTCTCAAAAATGATTATCAAGTTCTAAGTGTTGTCATATGTACACACACATATATATGTATGTGTGTGTATATATATATATATATTTTTTTTTGTAAGCCCATGTTTCCCTTAACAGAGATTTAGGTGCACTTCCCCTACAGGGAGGAATTTGAACCATACTAATTTAGTTACACTTGTTTTCGTATAGATGTCATTTGAGTGGTCTGTGGTCAGCGTTCTGCCTCATACTGACATCTAGGAAACCAAGGTAGTACTAGGATGGGAAAATTCGGTTAATTTTGCTTAGAGGCCTTTTCATTCAGGCTTAAGGATCTTTTATGAGCCTGAAAATCTTCTGACTCGGGACCCACGGCTTAAAGTCCCTCCCGGAGGACTTGCTCCTTGGATTTTTCCATCCTAAAAAATCCATCGATCCTGGCCAGGTTTGAACCCACAACCCTCGGGACCAGAGGCAAGGAGCATAACCACTAGCCCATCGCGGCCGATGTATATATATATATATATATATATATATATATATATATATATACATACATTCAAAAGATACCACAAAGACTGTGATGATCTTGAAGAAGATTTCTGGGCTGTAGGCCATGGTCTCGAGGCTTGAAGTTCTCCGATGTTTTGCCAGAGACTGCATCTGGCATCCTCAAGGATTGTCTTGAGACTGGCAATTTGTCCATTGTCTGTCATATTTATACCGTTTGCTACGATGTGAGTAGGTTATATCTGCCTTCTCATTGCTCCAATGAGATTGCTCTTTGATGGTCTAGTAGACTGTTGTTGTAGAGGTTTGCATTCTGCATTTTTTAGAACCGGTATCCATATTTTGTTGACTTGTAATGATTCTTCTTTTCTATTGAAACTGTTTTTATGTTTGATTATTTCGATGGCTTCTCGTTGTAGACAGGTAAAATACTGTGTGCAAATGGTATAAATAGGACAGACAGTGGACAAATTGCCAGTTTCAAGACAACCCTTGAGGATGCTAGACGCAGTCTCTGGCAAAACGTCGAGGAACTTCAAGCCTCGAGATCACGGCCTACTGCCCGGAAATCTTCTTCAAGATCATCATAGCAACTCTGGCCGTGAAAGCCTAAGTCACCACAAAGACTGTTAAATCTCAAGATACAAGGAAAACAACCACGAGGTAGACAACGAGAAAGATGGAAAGAGGTTACGACTGGGGTGAATTAAAAAGAAGGAAACATGGAAGATAGAGATGGTTGGAGCATATTTGGAATTGACCTTCCGAAAGGAGGATGCGATTAAATGATGATGACGATTCAAAAAATATTTGTGTAATGCTAAGGTGAAGTAACAGTAAGATCACACAGGAAATTTTAAAAAAATGTTTAACAAATTCAACATTACATTGGCGCCAATTAAGACATTTAGTCTGGGTAATCTTCTAATCTTTATATAACAAAATTCAGCCAGCATGTTTGTGACTTAGTACTTCTAAACCCCTCAACCAATCTTCATGAAAATTTATACATGTTTTCAAGTATATCAAGTGTATTTGAAAAGTGCACTGCTATCTATTATGTTCTAAAATCATTAGGCGTAGGAGTTCATCTGAAACAAAATTAAAAAGTTGCTTTAGCAGTTGCAACTTTCTATGTTTCTTTTATAACAAAACTCAGTATCTGCAATTAAAATAAACTAAGGTAGATATTTGAGTAAAATGTTATCATCTCACCTCATATTCTTCTTCTTAGACTGATTTCGGAACTTTCTTCTTCAGTTCAATTCTCAGTATTTTCATTTCATTGCCATGAAAAACCACCTCCTACTCCCTCTGTTGGTAGACTCAAGAACTATAAAATCAAATAATTTTTCCCAGGAATAACAAAGTTCATTAATTTCTCCTTTCCATTTCTTTGAATGTAGATTTTTTCCCCAAACTGTGAGTTATTTGGGATTTTTAACAAGTTTTTTTTTTTCAAATGCCCCAGGTTTGTCTTTCGACATTCCTGGTTTCTCTCCTGGCATGGCGTATTTGTAACCCTCTTCTGAGGTTGGGGCGCCTGGAAGGCGGGGTTATGTTGCCCCGATGATATGATGTGTGATGATGATGATAATGGTGCACCAGGAGAGTCCCTAATCCTAAGCTTAACCTAAGATGAATATGAATGATGATGATTGCAATGGCCATATGATTTCGGGGACCGTTTGGGCCTTAAAGTTTTCCTGACATTTGTCTTACAGGTGAGGAAAACCCCGATAAAAACTCACCCAGAAAAACTGTCCTGACCAGGGATCGAACCCGGGCCTGCTGCGTGACAAGGCAGCATGCTACCCCGAGACCACAGCGGTGGACTTTTTAAAAAGTAATATGGTAGATATTGTAATCAAATGGTAAAGAGAAAAATTTATGCCTGAACCGGGAATCGAACCCCGAACCTTCAGCTTTCCGTGCTGATGCTCTAACCATTGAGCTAATCCAGGCTTCCTTCCCATCCAAGCATAAATCCTTCCTTTACCTTACTGTCTTGGTCCCACATTCAAATGCTATGAATCATCATTCACAAATATACAATGAATGGCTTCTACCTGAAGAAGACATGAAGGGACTCCACATAGCTATAGCATTATTTATTAAATTAATGATGATTCATAGCATTTGAATGTGGGACCAAGACAGTAAGGTAAAGGAAGGATTTATGCTTGGATGGGAAGGAAGCCTGGATTAGCTCAATGGTTAGAGCATCAGCACGGAAAGCTGAAGGTTCGGGGTTCGATTCCCGGTTCAGGCATAAATTTTTCTCTTTACCATTTGATTACAATAATTTAGTAGTGTACTTTAATATACTTATTTCAATCATAGTAACAGCTTTAGCTTCTTAATATTAATTTAATAAATAATGCTATAGCTATGTGGAGTCCCTTCATGTCTTCTTCAGGTAGAAGCCATTCATTGTATATTTGTGAATGATGATTCATAGCATTTGAATGTGGGACCAAGACAGTAAGGTAAAGGAAGGATTTATGCTTGGATGGGAAGGAAGCCTGGATTAGCTCAATGGTTAGAGCATCAGCACGGAAAGCTGAAGGTTCGGGGTTCGATTCCCGGTTCAGGCATACATTTTTCTCTTTACCATTTGATTACAATAATTTAGTAGTGTACTTTAATATACTTATTTCAATCATAGTAACAGCTTTAGCTTCTTAATATTAATTTAATAAATAATGCTATAGCTATGTGGAGTCCCTTCATGTCTTCTTCAGGTAGAAGCCATTCATTGTATATTTGTGAATGATGATTCATAGCATTTGAATGTGGGACCAAGACAGTAAGGTAAAGGAAGGATTTATGCTTGGATGGGAAGGAAGCCTGGATTAGCTCAATGGTTAGAGCATCAGCACGGAAAGCTGAAGGTTCGGGGTTCGATTCCCGGTTCAGGCATAAATTTTTCTCTTTACCATTTGATTACAATAATTTAGTAGTGTACTTTAATATACTTATTTCAATCATAGTAACAGCTTTAGCTTCTTAATATTAATTTAATAAATAATGCTATAGCTATGTGGAGTCCCTTCATGTCTTCTTCAGGTAGAAGCCATTCATTGTATATTTGTGAATGATGATTCATAGCATTTGAATGTGGGACCAAGACAGTAAGGTAAAGGAAGGATTTATGCTTGGATGGGAAGGAAGCCTGGATTAGCTCAATGGTTAGAGCATCAGCACGGAAAGCTGAAGGTTCGGGGTTCGATTCCCGGTTCAGGCATAAATTTTTCTCTTTACCATTTGATTACAATAATTTAGTAGTGTACTTTAATATACTTATTTCAATCATAGTAACAGCTTTAGCTTCTTAATATTAATTTAATGGTAGATATTATCCAAAACTCAGCAAAATCCGACCATTATAAATGGGGTTTACCTGAAATCTGAAAATAAGAATTAACTAGCAAACCACCATGTTTGTTTCATCTCAATGTATAACTTCATGTATACACATTTTCAGGAACGTCAAGTGTTTAGCTCCTATTATGCTCTACAAACTTTAGGTGTAGAAGTTTACCTGAAACAAAAGTTTAAAAATCATATTTCATTTATTTAGGCATAGCAGCGCATGCCAAGGCATTAGCTAAACTAATAAAAAGGTTAATCTTCCAGATAGTAAGAAATCTTGAATTTATGAATTTAGTTACAATGACTGCAAGAAAGTATATATAGGGAAAACTAAAATGAATTTAGAGATAGTATAAAAGAACACTTTGAAAATATTTAAAATGGTGAAATTGAAAAATTGGCAATTGCAGCTCATAGTTTACTAAAGAATTGCATAATTAGAAGAGAAACTAAATTTTTGAAGCATTTAGAGAAACTTTTGGAATTAACAGTTTGGGAAAAGATATACATTTGGAATGAATATCTTCTTCTTTCTTTGGCTCTACAGTCCTCTAAGAACCTTGGCCTCCTTCATAATAACTGTCATTCTTCTCTATTACTAGCTTTCTGTCTCCATCTTTTCACCTTCAGTTGTCTTAAGTCTTCCTCAACCTTATCCAACCACCTTAGTTTCTGTCTTCCAACCTCTCTTCTTCCTTCCAATTTCCCTTCTAAAATCTTTCTTGCACCTCTTTCTTGCTCCATCCGCAGCACATGTCCTACTCATTCCAGTCTTTTTCTATATAATTCTTTCAATTCCTGGTTTGTTCTAATTCTCCATATGTCTTGTTCCTATACTGCTCCATATATCTTCCTTAATATTTTTTCTTTCCCATGTATTTAATATGCACTTATCTTTTTTTTTATAATGTCCATGTTTCGCTTCCATTGGAACAAATATAGATCCATGAATTTTGAAATTCCTGACAAGCAAAATTTAATCTCCAAGTTCATAAAATTGCCACCAGATGGCAGTTTGGAAGATGGTGATATGGCAAAATTTCAACAGTTGGAGTTTTGTCTGACTTTGGAGGCAAAGGCCTTTGAAATTGGTATCGTGAAAACACTGGCCTTGATGAGGTGAGATAAAAAAAAAATCAGACTTAATTTATAAATTGTAAATTATAGTGTTACTCCCACCGTTACTTTGATTAAACAGTAAGCTTATTTTAAATCAAACATATAATTACATAAATTAATTTTTTGGAATAGTTTCCAAAAAAATTACATTTAATATATTTTAACATACAATGTGCATTATCAGGTCTCGTAACTCCTAACAAAGGAGAGGCTATGGCTCAACAATGGGCTACACCATTAATAATTCTTCTTCTTCTTCTTCTTCTTCTTCTTCTTCTTCTTCTTCTTCTTCTTCTTCTTCTTCTTCTTCTTCTTCCTTCCAAGTATTAGGCCAAGGCCTGTTACGATCCTATAGAAAATTTTCCCTCCAGTATTTCATAGGACGACCCAGAGATCTTCGTCCTCTTGGTATATAATTATAAACAGCTTTGGGGATCTGATTTGAACTCATTCTTTCAAGATGGTGTTTCCAATTTAGTTGGTACTGTTTAATATATTCCAAAATAGGCATAGTCTTCAATTCTTTTAAGATATCGGTGTTCCTTTTCCGATCCCATCTGGTGTAACCTGCTGTTCTGCGCATGAATCTCATTTCACAAGCCGTTATTCTGCTTTCATGTTGTCTTTTTAGTGTCCATGCTTCACTACCATAGGTCAACACTGGTCTAGCCAAAGTGTTATATAAACGTAATCTGGTGTTTTTTTGTACAAGGAATGGTTTCATAACTTGATTAATAATTCCCAAACTTTTATTATAACTAGTAATTTTTTCAGGGATATCCTTTTCATCCCAGATAGAGAGATAATATCCAAGATATTTAAATATAATAATAATAATAATGATAAGAATGTATAGTGGCCTCTAGTTACCTGTCAATGTGCTAGAGTCTGCATTTCTATGTAATTTCATATTTTTTCTGTGGTATATATCGATCAGAGAACTTAAAATATTAATGAATTAGCTTATTAGGAGTATTATATTTCATGTTAATGTTACATATTTTTACATATTAGGTCAAATGCATAATTGAACATACTCATTCATCTGTTTAAGAATTCACCCAATGGCATTCTGTGCTGTTGAGCGATCATCTTCGCAATATAAAATAACATAATTTATGCTCATTGACAAAAATAGCTCCTGAAAATATAAAAAAAATCTTGTGACTTGCTGTGTCTTGTGCCAGGATTGTACATGATCTGATGGAATTACTGTATTTATGCATGCAATTTGTGTAAAATAATTTTTTCACCTTTTTAGTTACAAAGTTAGCTATAGGAAAAATCCCTGTGCTGTGACTGGGAATCAAACATGGGATCTCATAAATTGTAGTCAGATACTACGACCATTAGCCCATGAGGCTGGTAATTTAAAGGAGGCGTAGCTACATACCACGCTGTAGCCGAGTGGTTAAGGCAATAAGCCTTGGCACAGAGCTACGGGACTTGCGCTGGTTCGAGTCCCCATGGGGAAGAAATCTTCTCATGGAATTTTTACCAGTATGGGACCAGTACCCACCCAGCACCATGAGGCATTTGGGTAGCTACAATAAGTAGCAACTCCAGGTTGAAAAGACCAGCTATAATGACTGGGGGACCTGACATGATGACCACATGTCACCCCTACACTGGCTAGATGATCGTCTACTTCTGTGATTAACACATGTGGATGTGAGGCCAGCAGCTGGTTGGTAGGAATGTTGGGCTTGGAAAATGAAATGAATATAGCTACATACCAAGTTTTTATCAAGTAAATAATTTATTTTTCTTCCATATAGAATTACCATAATTTAAAAACCTCTTTCTCTCTATCTGCTATCTATATACACATACTTGTATATGTGTTGTATCTGTAATGGCATAGCCCAATGTTGAGCCATAGCCTTTCCTTTGTTAGGAGTTATTATACCAAGTTAATTTAGTTACCTTATTTGACCCTAGATGTCATGAAATGCATGCAGTCAACATACCGACTCAATGAGACATCTAGGAGGCATCTAAGGTATTACTAGGATGTTGAGATGGGTAAATTTTGCTTAGAGGCCTTTTTATTCAGGCTTAAGGATCTTTTACGAGCCTGAAAATTTTAAGACCTTAAAGTCCCTCCTGGAGGACTTGCTCCTTGGATTTTTCCATCCTAAAAATTCATCGACCACAGCTGGGTTTGAACCCACAACTCTCGGGACCAGAGTTAAGGAGCATAACCACTAGTCCAATGCTGGATTTATTACTAGTAGGCCTGTAGGCTGTTAAATGGATGTCTTCTTACTTGAAATTAAAATAAAAAAAGTATAGAATAGAAAATAAATATATTATCATAAAAAAATTGAATTTATTGCATCATCATTGTTCAGATAATAATAAAGAAATATAATTTATAAATGAGTTGGATAATATGTTTTTACGTCTCATAAAGTTCCGTTTTTCATAATACTGTTTTCAAAGGCCATTTGCCTTCATCTTCAGTCAAACTCCAAATGTTGAATTTTTTCCATTATCATCATCTCCTGAACTGCCATCTGGTGCTGATTTTATGAACTTGGAGATTAAATTTTGCTCACAGGGAATTTCAAAATTCATGGTTCTATATGTATTCTTCTGAATATATATCTTTTCCGAAACTGTTAATTCCAAAGGCTTCTCTAAACATTTTTAAGAGTTAAAGTTAAGTTAAAAACTATTAAAACATTTAGATAAGCCTTTGGAATTAACGGTTTGGGAAAAGATACACATTCAGAAGAAAAAAATATGGTACCATAAATTTTGAAGTTCCTAGCAAAATTTAATCTCCTATTCATAAAATCGGCACTGGATGGCAGTTTGAAAGATGGTGGTAATGGCAAAATTTCAACAGTTGTAGTTTGACTGAAGATGAAGGCAAACGACCTTTAAAATCGGTATCATAAAAACAGAACTTTATGAAGTGAGATGTAAAAACATTTTATTCAACTCATTTATAAATTGAAAGTTACCTTATAGTGATCTTCTTCAAGATCATCATAGCAACTCCGGCCGTGAAAGTCTTACGTGAATACATTACCTTATAGTGTTAATTTCCACTGTAATTTTGATTAAAGAAATAAAAAATTAAAATAACATACATAATTATATTATTTTTAGTCTGATAATCTTACCTCAATATTAATGTTGATTTGTTCTTGGTCATGTTTCAAAACAACATTAATATTGAGGTAAGATGATCAGACTAAAAATAATATAATTAAAATAACCTCAAAATATCACTTCCTAAAATTAAATATTAATAACATACATAAATTAGGAATTATAGATGTATTGCTAACATGGTATAACAAAAATAAAAAATGAACTGATATAATATAATGTTAATACAATTTGGATATTAATAGTGAATATTGTCATTGATTTAAAGTATTCTAAATAGAATCCATTGTTAATTCAGAAAGAAGTAGAAAGAATGCTCTCTCAATACACCAATATCTGCTCTATCTCAGCATTATGTGCATTTTCAAAAAAAAATTTCTTCTCTAAAATTAATTAGATCTGTTTAGAGTGTGAATTTTTCTATGGGAATGTGGTTATGGGACTCACTCTATCCTTCTAAGTATGATTTTGAGACTGTGAGTTTTTTCTATTACCTTATTAAAATTTATGGTAAGGGTGTTGAAGTTATGAGTAACCTGAAACAAACAATGCTTTAATTTATAATTGCAACATAACAAATATCCATATATAACTGTTTTCTCCGAATTAAAATTAAAAACAGGTTAAGGTTTGCTCATTATTTTCTATATTTTCACATGCAGAGTTAATGTAAGACAATTCTGAATTTACAGTTTGGAAATGGTAATTTTTATTACCTTTCTTAATTTTTTTCTTGGATTTTAACATTATTATATCATTACTTATTGCCTAAATTATATTTATGACTAGTATACCTTGTCAAGGATAAAATGTGTACCTGAGATCTCAGTCATTCTCAAATAATTAACATTTCAATTGAGTCACTTTATTAGTTAGATCACTTTGAAGGTCTATCCAAAACATCTTCCATCATCAGCATTTAAAATAGCATTATACCTTGAAGTAGAGTTATGGGACTTGTGCTGGTTCGGATCCCCATGGGGGAAGAAATTTTTCTCATGGAATTTTGGATAGTATGGGACTGGTGCCCAACCAATATCACGAGGAATTTGGGTAGCTACAAAAAGTAGCGGCTAATTGAATCGCTGAGTTGAAAAGGGAAGAAACTCCACTGCCTTCGAAGAGCAATAAAACATGTTTCCAACACAAAAATTATGAACTCTTGCTATATTTGCATTCCATTCTAAGCAGAGGATCAATATTGTAATATTGTAATTGATCAAAAATTTATCAGAGCAAGCTGTAAGAAATGATGTAGTTTTTTTAAGGTTTTCTCAAAAGTACAGTACTTTGAATTTCTCCCCTTTTCAACTCAAGGATTCAATTAACAAAATTTTGAAGTGTATGAAAAATTTATTCAAAATTAATCATAATTTTGCAATTATATATTATTTCATTACTTCATTTATTATTACTGTTTCAGAAATAAAAATGTATTTCAGTTTGTTTTTACATTCATTCTGCAATTTAATACCTAGCTCATAAACAAAGCTCATAACTTTTTTATAGAAAATTAATAATGTATCTATTTGATGAAAATTATGCATGTAAAAATTATACTTCTCTGTATTTTACTTGATATGCAATTTGATAAAGCAGTAAGCTTCTCTTGTTTCCTTTTAATCAAAGACTTTCGGGCCCTGGAGATCATGATAGAAACAAATCAGTTCTCCACATATCTACCAGTGTTCTTCATATTTGCAAAAAAATCATAAAATCATATTTTTTTGTACAATACATATCATATATATATATATATATATCTACATATATACATATATATCAATAGTTATTAAGTTATCATAGGTTACATTGATAAAATATTAAACATTATTATTGTACTAACAAGGGCACTGTCAACCATTGCATACCAAAACCTACCTTGAAATTTTTCCCAGAGAAGTATTGTGATATATGAAGGGCATATCCAAAAAAAATGATCTGCCTTTTTTACCATAAGGCACTAAAATCCAGTACCAAATGTCTCATTTAGACTATAGGGAAGTAATATAACTCGTGACTTGGTAGATTGGATAACCCTCACTACTCTCCATCTGTGCTGCATCCCATCTCACTCCACTCTGCTCATATTCAAGCAGGAAGTCCATTTGCTCCATAAAGTGGGTGCCATTGCTGGATTCTGGCTTCAATTTCTGTACCTTGCAGTTAAACATGGCAGATCATTTTTTAGACACAGCCTTAGTACATCACAGCGCTTTTCAGGGTTAAATTTTGAAGTAGGTTTCAGCATGCAATGATTGACAGTTACCTTGTAAGTGCATTATACTATTATCAACATTTTTCAACTCTTTTATTAATATTGTGATACCAATCACAAAGTATATATTTTGATTTAGGGATATTTTCTACAATACTGTGGATAAGGTCCTCCACAAATCTCTATTCTCCTCATCTTCATTCATTCTTTTATTGTTCATACAAATTCTCACTCCATCCATTAATTTTTACTTAGATTTTCCTCTTACTCTTCCTCTACTCTCCACTATTCACTCCATCATCGTCTTCAGCAGTCTCTCATCATCCTCCTTACATGTCAAAATCACTGAATTCTCCTTTCTTCAATCACTACAATAATATTATTTTTCTTAATTGTAGAATTTTTTTCCCCCCACATTCATTATTCTTCTTAATTGTAGAATTTCTTACTTTATCCAATCTGTATTTCCTTACAGTTCTCCTTCAAAAGTCCATTTCATCAGCTAACATTTGTGAATGTGTTGGTTGTTAAACACCCATTTTTCTTTTCCGTAAAGCAAAATACTCTGCATTAATGCATTATAAATACATATATATACATTTTTTAAGTAGAATATTTTTCCTCCATAATACAGAATTTAGCTGCCAATCACATCTCCTTCATTCATTATTTTCTCATAGTGAGTTTAATAGTAAAAAATATTATCAATAATAAGATTCGAGCTAATTATGATTTTTCATTAAATCATCTATGGATCTATGATGATTCAATCTTATATCAATTGCTTGATTTAAAAGGGACTTGCAACAAATTTGAAAAAAATTATTGCTTGAACCGGAATCGAACCCTGGACCTCTGACTCTGTTCGTCACCATGCAATCAATTACACCATTCAAGACCTGATACAACTGCTAAATTTTCTTTCCACTTATACAATTCTCTTATGTCCGAAAGCAGACAACTCTCGCTATTGACTCGTTAAACTAGATATAACATCAGAATAAAACAATGAGCTAAAAAGAGTATCCAAATTAGAGCCCAAGACATCTCTGATGTATTTCAAAGTATGAAATGAACTGATTCATTTTTAAATTTAATAGATTATTCACATTTCAATTTTGTAAAGTCCCCTTTTCACATCAAACAATATATACTTTGCAGAATTAAAATAAAATAAAATAAAATAAAGAAATGCAAATAAAACTCATATAAAATTAAAAATTTATTTATTTGCTAAATCATTTAAAATATAAAAACAAAAAAAAAAAGCATTTGTTTTCAAATAAAATTCAGATTAAAAGTAATTCATAATAAGATGAAAGAAGGGCATGGAAACACCTTGTATGAAAACCAAAGGGATAGTGCACAGAGGGATAGGCCAAGAATGAGGTGGGAGAATAACATTAACCATGATTTGAAGGATGTAAATTTTATGATTGGAAAAGTTTCCTTGGGATAGGAATGTATCGAGAGTTTAAGTCTGTGTGGCCATGAACTTACTCATTAGTGACAGTGAGTAAGTAGTTAGTTAGCTTTAATAATTAGTTTTAGCCCCCTACTTTAGAGCCACTTGAAGGTCTTCAAGGATAGATTTACATCTCATGCCAAAAGGGCAGTTATTTTTCATATTTTTATTTATTTTATCCATTTTGCTTGCCATAATTGTTCTTCTGGTCATCATTGGTTCAGTGGTTCATTAAATTGAAAATGAAAATATAGAAAAAAAAAGTCACCCAAGTCTTAATATAATAAATTTGGGAATTTTTACACTTTGAGGTTTTCTTAATAAGAATTAAATGAATCGTGAGTTCTTCTTACCTCATACATCTATGTAATCTATTTGATTACAAAGTTCTTCAACAGTACACCAGATGGCAGTTTAGAAAATTACCGGCATAATGAAAAAATTGACAGTTGTGAAAACAGCTGGGGGCATGCCGTAGCGTAGTGGTTAAGGCACCGCGCTACAAGCCAGATGGTCGAGGGTTCAAGTCCCGGTGGGGTCAGGATTTTTAAACTGACCAAAACCTTCTGGCGGCACTATGGCCCTGGGGTCGACTCAGCCTCTAACGGAAATGAGTACCAGACGCTTGTTCTGGGGGTAAATGCGGCCGTCACACAGGGCTGACAACCCGGCGGACATCAAGTGCCGATTGTCTAGAAAAAGTAGGAGCCTTAACTTCCTACTACCCTAAGGGCCTCCCGAGGCCTGTAGTGGGATTACTTTACTTTACTTTACTTTACTGTGAAAACAGCTGAAGATGGGTATGATATGTTCCCAATATTACAGTTCTGACATAGAAGTATGAGGTAAGAAGAACTCGCAATTCATTTAATTCTCACCCAAGTTAAATCTGCACACAGAAAATATGCTAGGAATGTGCTGTCGATTCTCTTTCTTCTCTTACTGCGTTGCCACTTCCTGTACCCTGTGTTGTGTTATTTGACTGGGAGGGAAGCTCTGGCAAATACTGTGCTTTTTAAATTATCCGTTACATACAGTAGTCATTGATCAAACAAATAATCCAGCAACCATGTTACTACTGGTGAATGAACTGTTGCTCCTTTGCCTTCCTCATTACAATGATGCCAATTCCAGGTCGCTATGTTGTGTTGTGAGGCTGGTAAAATCGAAATGACAATCACTGATTTTTAAATGATCTGAAACCTTCAACTGTCGTTGACTAAATGACTAATTTGACAACCATGTAATGATATTTCACATGTGTTTAGGGATTCTCCCTTCCATAGAGATGTAGTTTATATTTGAAAAGAAAAATATATGCCTAGACTGGGGTTTGAACCCAGGACCTTTGACTCTCTATGTCAATGCTCTTCCATCTGAGCTACCTAGGCCTCCAATCTAAACGCGTATTTCTCTCCTATATATAGTTAATTCCCTAACCCCAAATGCTATGAGCCGTTGCTAAGATTTTTGCAAATGGCGGCTTCTTTATTAAGAAGACTTTTTATTGGGAATTTAAACATTACTTATAAAGCCAATAGTGCTTCTTTCAATGTTATGTATAGGAGAGAAATACGTGTTTAGATTGGAGGCCTAGGTAGCTCAGATGGAAGAGCATTGACATAGAGAGTCAAAGGTCCTGGGTTCAAACCCCAGTCTAGGCATACATTATTCTTTTCAAATATAATTTGTCCATCATTAAGATGTTTAAAAACGAATAATATTAACATTGAGATGTAGTTTGCCGACACCAGCGCTAACACACTTCCCCTCTAGCCATACACTTAAGTTGGGTGATTGATACAGAAGTCCCTTTTTAAAATTAAATAATTCATATAGTGGATGTTCTAGTCCATTTTGTATAAGGTTTAGCCTACCATAAAGATATCATAGCCTTTTTTCTCAATAACTGTATATTACATTATAGTTCATGAGATTTGCATACACCATCCATCGTCTGTGTGACATGTAGAAAAATGTTAAGTTACTGTAGATCTTCAAATTGAAGGTAAATATCATAATAAGAATTAAATGAATCGTGATTTCTTCTTACCTCATACTTCTATGTTTTTGTTTAAAAAACATAGAAGTTGGTTGGTTGGTATCTAATGTCGAGCACTTGATAATGAAATCATTTGCTCTCTTGCACTCATAAACTAGTTGTAACCGTTTAGTAGTAGGCACCACATGTGATGGTTACATCAACCATAGAGAGAAAGTAGGTATAGGAAGGAAGGAGAAATGAACCCCTATACCTCGAATACTCTAATACATCAGGGTCGAAAGAAACAAGATGTCAGTCAAGGGAGACTGGATAGAAAAGTTGAAAGAGGGAATTGGTATGGGAAGAAGAAGTAATACCAATTCGGTCAAAAAAAGAAAAACTCACCAAGCTGACCAGTTCTTATTGGTGAGTAGCCCTTCCCTTTCGTTCATCATGCATAAGCATGATTACTAACAGCTGCACCACGAGAAGGTGAGGGATTGGACACTAGGTTACTGTCCAGGTCGGTTCCTTTAAGCCTTCGATGGAAGGAATTAAAGGGTCTCCTCCCTGTTAAAGACAGTAGCCTTTCCGCAGTCAAAAAAAAACATAGAAGTATGAGGTAAGAAGAAATCACGATTCATTTAATTCTTATGAATTGAACCTTATAATGTTAAAAATTCCCAGATTTAATATATAAAAATATCATAATAGTCCACCGCTGTGGTCTCGAGGTAGCGTGCTGCCTTGTCATGCAATGGACCCGGGTTCAATTCCCGGTCGGGGCAGTTTTTCTGGGTGAGGTTTTTATCGTGGTTTTTCTTCACCTGTAAAACAAATGTCAGGAAAACTTTAAGACCCAAACGGTCCCCGAAATCATATGGCTATCATCTCCATCATCATCCTTATCATTATCATCATCATCATCATCATCCTTCACCAGTGTGGAAAGCAATGGGAAGCTACCACACCTACAATTCCCTAGTAAAGCTGCAAAGCATAGCATGAAAATGCTATGATTGCAGTGAAAGAGAATTACTATCGATGAATGGATATCATAATGACTGGATTGCATTTATGGATGCCGTAAACATACGGTATTTATTTAAAACATTTTTTTAAGAAGTAACACTATGTGATATTACTAATTTAATACCACTGGAAAAATCACCTAAAAAATTCCATGGCACGAGAGACCTAGAAAACCCTTGTCCTACCAGCCGGCTGCTGGCCTCACATCCACGTGTGTTATTCACAGAGGTAGATGAGCATCCAATCAGTGTAGGGGGGCATGTGGTTAACAAGTTGGGTCCCTCTGCCATTATAGCTGATTTCCTCAACCAAGTCACAAAGCTGGTAAACAAATTCCTCATGATGCTGAGTCGAAACCGGTCCCATATTGGCCAAAATTCCATGAGAAAATTTCTTCTTCCTTCAATAAAATGATCATTCATCTATAACATATTAAAAAATTGAACTCTACCTGCTAAATTGAGAACATAAATTGTTTTTTAAAGAATAGGCTTAAATTGACCAGGAGATGATACCAAGTGAAATATTATACTAGAACTCAAGTGTAACTAAGGATACAGTTTCTTCTTTTGAGCTTATATCCATAGATGAATATCTCTTACCATTGACATCATTCACTTACTCCATTTATACCATTTAATCCTTGGGATCAATATCAAAACTTGTAACCATTACATTAGTATGACTACTTAACTCATGCCCCAAATGGGAATCAATGACCAATCACGTTTCAATGAAATTTGTTTTACAACCAGTAACAATCATGTTTCATCTTGCTCTTTATCAAATTCTCTTTACCAGCTCCAGCTTTTGTGATAAAAAAAGCTCCTTTTTTTTTTAATGTTCTCAACAGGTGAGAGCACATTTTGCAGTGACTGGCTCTCCAACAAATACATTGAATATAGCAAATAATGAATAGATTCCTTCGAACTACACATTTGATAATTACATGTTCAATAGTTGTGTTTTTAAATAATGATTTTACTGAGTTGTTCACTGGAAAAAAAAAAAAATAATAATCTATAATGTTGGTTATAATATTCAGTTTTTGTGTGTTTCGTTTTTTCTCCACTAGGGTGCATTCATGCTGCAATCATCTTTCATCCAAACATTTGATTAAAATTAGTGCTTTTCAGTAGGATAGTATTAGCTAGATTAAAAAAAAGTGTAATATATAACACAATTTTAACATTGCTTAATAAGAAAGATAACACAATTCCATTAAAATTTAAAATGAAATTCTTTTCACCTCACCTCATATACTGTCTTCTATTTAGATTGGTTTTGTAACCTTGGTGGTTACATCTTGTAGTTACATGACCAATGTTTTGTCATCCAGAAACACTGCTTCTTACTCCATCTGTTGGTGGACCAATGAACCTCCAAATTAAATCAACTTCTCCAGGAATTTCAAAATTTAATCTCCCAATCAAATCAACTTTCCCAGAGAAATTTCAAAATTAATGAATTTAAATCAACTTCCCCTTTAAATTAACAATTTTCAGTAATTTTAAAATTCTCGGGGAAATTGATTTGATTGGGAGATTTATCAGTCCACCAACAGATGGAGTAAAAATTAGTACTCCTAGACGAAACATTGGTCGTGTAACTACTGAAGATGTAACCACCAAGATTACAAAGTCAATCTAAATAGAATACAGGATATGAGATGAGGTGTAAAGAATTTTATTTTAAATTTTAAATTAAACCTCATAGTTATATTTCCTATAATAGTTCTATTATTTTTGCAATGTGCCAATAAATTGTAAAAGACTGGAAGTAAGTCACTGGCTGATAAAGTCTCAAGTACGTAACACCTAAATCCAAGAGTGCATATTTCCCAACTTCAATTAAAGTTAGAATAATCACCTATTTTTGTCAAGGAAATGTTGAAAATTTTGCTCTTATACCATTTTTAACATTATTTTTAAAAAGTTTGAATTCACAAGAATTTAAACTTTCCTAAAAGATATGAGAAATGTATGGCTGTACAATGAATTCACAAGAATTTAAACTTTCCTAAAAGATATGAGAAATGTATGGCTGTACAAGAACATAATTTTCAACACCTTAATTTACAAAGGTAAGTGGTTATTTTATTTAAGCCCTTGAGTACTAAAATGGACCATGTCCACCTTTGGTGCATTTAAAGTGAGCGCATCTACTGATAGTTCAAGAGTACATTTATGTTAATAATTGTATTTTTCTAGTGTTACCAAGCATCTATTAAAATAAATAAAATATTTGTTAAGATTAAATTAAAATGCTTCTTACTTTACCTCAATCCAGTCTTCTAATTAAGACTCCAGTTTCAAAGCCTTGGCAGCTTCATCTTCAGTGCATTTCTTGTCAACTGATGTTATATCTATCAGTAGAACTACTTCTTCCAAAAAAGAGAAGCTGTTTCAGTCCTTTGAAGAAGAAGTAGTTCTTCTGTTCAACATAACATCAGTCGATGAGATATTACTTAAGATGTAGCTGCCAAGGCTTTGAAACTGCAGTCTAATTAGATGACTGGATATGAGGTGAGGTATGAAGCATTTAAATTTAATTTTAAATTAAACCTCATAGTAATTTTTTTCGTATAAAAGTTCAAAATATTTGTTCTTTGTATACCATTTATAATTTAAACCAGTATAAAGAAGAAAACTTCAGTTTTCTCGAAATGTGACATAATCGACATGATCCATTTTAATACTCAAGGGCTCAATTATAATTGAAGTTAAGAAATTGACATGCTTGAATTCAGGGTTATGTAGGCCTACATGAGACTTGTTTCCTGTCTGCTACAAGGGCCAACACATTTTCATCAGATTACAAAAATAATTGCACTGTAGGTGTAAGTACCATAGCAGTAAGTCTTACATAGATAGTTAACTAGATAGAATGCCTTTTATTAATGGAGAAGTATAAAATAAAGCTTAATAAATCTGTAATTGAATCATAGCATGCCTGGAGATGTTTGATAAGGTTAAAAATGTAGAGAACTGGTTTGATCTAACATGTTTCGACAGCCCATTTACGACAAAGGCTTATAATCCTTTGGCAAGAGGAGTTGTATATCAGAATGTAATAAAATATATTTTAATTATTAATACATGTTCAACAAGTGAATATTTTGGAAAGTAAGTAATTGGTTAGTTATTATTTCCTCCAGGGCCTGATAGACATTAAACATTTTTGTAACTAAGAGGAAGTTAAATAATTTTACATCATATCTTAATTTTAGTTTATTAAATATTTTATTCTTATTGTGTAATAAATATTTAAGTTCTTAACAAGGGAACTGTCTACCATTGCATGCCAAAACCTACCTTGAAATTTATTTCAGAGAAGTGTTATGATGTACAAAAGCCGTTTCAAAAAAACTATTTGCTGTTTTTAATTGCAAGACACTAAATTCCAGCACCAAGTCTCTCATTTAAGCTATTGGGAAGTAATACAATTGCTGAATTGTTAGATTGGGTAACTCTCATTACCTACCGTCCGCGCCGAGGTCCCACCTCACTTCACTCTGCTGTTACCAATGCGGGAGTTCATCTGCTACATACAATGGGTTACCATTGCTGGATTCTGACTTTGATTTATGTGCCTTACAGTTAAAAATTGCAGATAACTTTTTGGACACAGCTTTGGTACATCACAATGATACTCTGGAAGAAATTTCAAGGTTTTGGCATGTAATGGTTGACAGTTCCCTTATAAGTAAGGCATTGTTGCTTGAAATTCTTAATTTTTAATATTCTAACATTTCTATCAATGTACAAGAACCCCTATTCAAGTTTTTCATAAAAGATTAGTTAAGCAAGCATTTTCAACAAATTTTCATTTACTTAGAAGCCACAATATGAACAAAACATATGCTTAATCCAAAATAAGGTACTGGTACAATACAGGAAATATGAAACATTTAGGACAAAATTGCATAGGTGTTAGAAGAGCATTTTAACTTAGTGAATCAATGGTTGGAAAGACAAATTTCAGGTGCTTCGATATCTTTATCATGGCATATTGAGGGGTATCAAATGATGTAATCCTTCTTCTCAGAGTCTTTGAATAATTCTTTGTTCTACTATGGCCAGCTCATGTATAAACAACTGATCTCATGGCACCTGATTTGTGCATTTCCGATCATTAGTTCATCTCAAAATATTCAGTTTTGCAATTCTTTCTTTGCCATCTTTGTAATTTTGACCATCTAATTTGAAACAACTTGTCTAAAATAAAAAATATCTTCCTTTACAAATGTGTTATAAAAATTAATCAGTATAGTGTATGTATAATTTAAAAATGTTAGAATCAGTTTCATCTACTCTATGTGGTGCTTGTCATTTTAGAAAATTAAAATATGAAGCAACTTATTTTACTATGAGCTGTGAGATGTTTTTATTATTCTTTTAACATTACCTTTTAGCTAGTGAAGCACATATTTTCAGTGTTTCTATTTAAACATGTCATTTATATTAAAGGAAAAATTAATACTTTTAAGAGAAAAATTTTCATTATCCATTAAGCTATCTAGGCTCCTAATTTAGATAGAAAATTTTCTCTTATTCATATAATCCCATATGCTTGAAGTCAACAACCTTCGTTCTACACACATTCTAGCAGCTTCTTATTTAAGAAGAATTTTTATGGGATTTTAGCATTACTTTTATAACTAGTGTAGCTACAACTAAAAATTCTTCTTGAATAAAAAGCTTCTAGAATCTGTGTAAAACAAAGTTTCTTGACTTCAAACATATGGGATTGAATAAGTAAGAGAAAAATCTCTGTCTAAATTGGGAGTCTAGATAATTTATGGATAAAGACTGGAACTGAGATTCGGAGATCCTGGGTTCAAATCCCGGTTTAGGTGAAAATTTTTCTTGTAAAAGTATTAATATATGTGACAAATTTAATTAAAAACATTGAGTCATTTAAAATGATATGAAACATGTTTTAAATTCATAGTTAAATATGGGAAATAACATTACGAGGTTCTAATTCATGAAGAATGAATCATTTTTTATATCTTACCTCATAGTTCATGGTTTCTTAAACATGGGAACTGCAGTTTTCAGGAGGAAACATCCCTCTGAGTCATAATGTCAGTTCAAAATGGGAGGGATGTTTCCCCTTGAAAACTGCAGTTCCCATGTTTAAGAAAACACAAACTATGAGGTGTAAGATATAAAAAAATGACTCGCTCTTCATACATATTTTCAATGTTTCTAACTTTCTATCTTCAATAGTGATACGTTGCATGAAGTTTTTTACATTAATTCTACTTATTAATGGACTTTGGATATTAAAATATTATCATTTTCACTTAGGACATTTGGATTTTTACAATTATGTACAAAAAAATTAATCTTATTTGTTAATTTTAGTACCAGTATGAGTGTATAAATTTATATAAAACATCACAATATTATTCATATTCACTCCCTTTTAATTAAATTACAGAAAATAAGAGCAGCAAAAGAAACTGTCAGTTTATTAAATTAGAGAAACTGTGTACCTCATAATAGGCAGAGATAACTATTAATTCCATCAATTTACACATTTTTATTTTTGAGGGATATACAACTTCAGAATCTACAGACCTATACAATTAATTCTTATTTGATGTTCCTTCAGAAAATGCTATATGATAAAGAGGGAAACCAATTTGCTCGTGAAAATTAGTAATACTATGATCAATTGAACAATATATTCTATTTATTAATCAAAATATTAACAGTTATACTGACAATTAGACATACGTAGACATTTGATTAATTTTGATTTTAGAATTTAAATAATTTTATTTAATATATGTAGGAAATAACACTATGAGGTTTCTTTTAATTATTCTGAGTTGATTATTTTGACTCACATCATATTTCTTGATTTTATGCAGACCTAGTTTTGTCACTATTGCACAACATTGTTGATGTTGGAAACATTGACAAAGCGATGAAGCCAGGTCTGCATAAAAATCAAGAAATATGAGGTGAGTCAAAATAACCAACTCTTAATAATTAAATAACAATATTCTTTATTCTGTAAATTTAAAGAAGAAACTTAATGTTTCATATACATTACTTTAAGCTATAAGCAGAGATATAATATGAAGTGTTTTAAAAAATGGTGCCGTAGTTCAAAATGTTGGTATGAAGAGAAGCAAAAACTTTCCAATAAACTTTGGGTCTGGCAATTAATTATTTATGGGAATTTTTAAGAAGGAAGGAGAATTACTGTGTATGCCTAAACAAACCAGGAGTCAATTCAAATCTTTATAGTTGAGATACCAATTTATCTGGCATTTATAAAGTGGTGGGTTCCATGAATATTTTTATTTTACTTTTTTTTTTAAATACATCCTTTATAATTAGAAAAAATTGAACTTGACGATTGTAAGTTCCAAAAAATTTTGAAAATTTTTGAAAATATCTGAGGTATTGAAAAATCAAAATTGATCACCTACTCATGAACAGTTAATTTTTGGATGTGCTTGTCTCGTGATTTATGAATTAATTAAAATTTTCACTGATTTTGCCAAATTAGTGCTTAGTATTTAGCAAGTCCAACAAAAAAAAACCTAGTCAAACCAATGTTTTCTAAAATTTTTTAGCTTCTCTTCATTGTTACTACTCACCCCTTCATTTTGGAACATAAGTTTTGAAGACTTAATTTTATGAGTTAAACTTTATAGCTATATTTATAAAGTATGCTACAATCATGATCATTCATGGGATTGGAAGATGAACTTTTAAGTTATTTTATTACTAATTACTAAACTTTAAAAGAAAAGCATGTTGAAAAGTTTTCTGTTCAAAAGATCCTAATAAATCATCCAAGTAAAATTTCTTATATTCATGAAAATTGTCGATTTTAGTTATCCATTCAGTCTTTTCAAAAAAGATGTACGGTATCAGTCTTATATTTAATGCCATATAATTTGAAGTTTACACACAATTTTAACCAAATGAGTGTATAAAATCTAATACAATTTTAGTGATGAGAATTATATATTTAATCATCATCATCCAGGGATTAAGCCTGTTGGCTTGTTCCGGTTTCATGAAAGCTAGAATTGTTAAAATTGTTCAGACCATTTTCTGTGTGGATGCCCAACATTTCTCCTACTGTGCAGTTTATAATTTAGCAATAATTTTGGAAATTTTCCTTCTGGCATTCTATTAATATGTTCTTTCCAGTTGTCCCTATATTTAATTATTTGGTCTGTAAGTTTGAAAAAAATTTTAGTCCCTTTCTTATATCTTCATTTCTTTTCTTATCCAGCAGGGCATATCCTGCTATATTTCTTAAAAAATCTCATCTCAGCTGCTTCCAATCTTAAGTAAAATGAATATAGATGTAGCAGTTATTACCGAAACTAAAAAGAAATTAAAAGGATCAATAGAACTGAGAAATTACTTATTAATTTATCATGGAGTACCTCAAATTAAATGTACCTCAGCTGAAATAGCAATAATGACCAAAAAAGAATGGAAAAGAAGAATACACAGTTATGAATTTATAAATGAAAGAATGATAAAATTAAGATTGCGTATACAAAGAGGATATATTATAATTATAGGAATATATAGCCCAGATGAAGGACAAAATAGAGATGAAGTAATAAAGTTTTATGAAGAACTTCAGAAAGTTATATATGTAATATTAAATATTAATACTTCCTACAAATAAATATTAATGAGTCATGAAATCTCACCTCATAAATTCTGTGTTCTTCAAAGCACAGGACCTTGATGGAACAGTTGTTCCTATCTTCAGCCATTTTTACAACTCATTAATATATATTAACAGAAAGCCTCAATGTTATTTCCCGTAATAAAAATATGAAACTTCCATAGAAGTAAAAGCTGAGAATTACACTCAAGTGGTGGTGATGATGCACTTCTATCTATTCCAGCATGCAATTCATCATATTTATTTTTTTTAAAGGGACAACTGCCATTTTTGTATAAGGTTGACTCAGAATTGCTATTATATGCTTCTAGATCAAGTTTTGCTGAGGAATCCACAGTCAGAAATGTACTTTTTATGTGCTGCATTCATAAAAAATCACTTTTCCGGTTCATCTAGTTCAATGAACCACAAGAAGTTATTCATCTCTGATATTTCATATTTTCTAAATATTCAAGTGAGATTTTTGTTATTATTCTTATTGCAGCCAAATGGCCATTAAGATTAATATAAGACTTTACTGTTTGTGCTTTGCATATTGGTTTAATGATTTTTGTCCTCTTTGTGCATAATTCGATATGGTAGCATTCACATTTTTTGTTGCACAATGTTCACTCGTGCAATTGATTTGGCTCGTGGTATGTTGTGGTCTTGCAGATAAGATGATGAAACCTATGGACTGCCAGTCTTGTTATTACGTGTCGCAATTCAAAGTTTTCTCTTGTCCATTCTCGGTCTATCATTGCTCCTGTGCCATAGAATTCTGTTGGAGTTTCTTATCTTTTCTTCCTAAGTGTTGTTAGGAGTTGGTCTGAAGCTTTTGTACTAGGCAAGATCAATTTTGTCCTTAGATCTTCAATGAGAAAGGTCTCCCTTGTGAGCAAGTATACAAGTCTCGATCGTGTATTCTTGGAGACTCCAATCACCTTCTTTAAGTAAGTGGCTTTAATTTTTCTAGCGTTTCTAGGTCAGTCACTGTTAGATGCTCTACAATTATTTCTATCCCATAAGTTAGTATTGGGATTATTGTGAGATTTTGACACATAGAAAGCAAAAACTGTGCTAGTACATTCATGATTATAAAATTATAGGAAGTAACATGATATGTTTCCTCCAAAAAGTTGTGTGCCACATCTTTCAAGAACTCCATCAGTACTTCCTGCAGGAAAGTTAAGTTCCTGGACCATATTAAGTGGTACATTAGATGTAATCTCTACACACGTGACATCAGGTGACTTCAGATATTCCCAATTGTCATTGTGGGTTATCTACTGCAAAGTAAAAAGTTTGAGATATTGATTCATGTCATCATTAATTGTGCTAAAACTTATTTTCAAATCCCCAGAAGTGTGTAATAATATTTCTAATAACTCTGTACATTAAAATGTGATTGTGTATTGAATTAAGAGATTTATTGGAATCGTTTAACAGAATCCATTTTTACATGTGTTTACTTTAAAAATTGTAAGTAAATAAAAACCAGATTATTTTAAAACTTAAATATTAGCTAATACAAGTAAAGAGAAAAATTAGTTTACTAGGAGACTTGCATTAGTACGTCAGTGGTAGTGTGCCAGTGCATAAACCTGAAGGTTTTGGCTTCAAATCTCAGTTCAGACAATTTTTTTCTAAATCATATATTGAAGAGAAATACTTTGCCTTACTTTTATCTTCAAAATGTGGTTTAGATTATCAGCCTGAGTGCATAAATTTACATGTGAAGGATAAAAGGAAAGAACCAGTAAGTCACTTTTTTGTAGAGGTGGAGTTTGAGGTGCCATTAGATTCTCCATAGCAAGGCCCATCTTTTTATAAATGGAAATAGTAAAAAACAATTTATTCATGGGTTTATTTATCTTCAAAGTTTGGAATGCAGGTAAAGAAGTATAATTAGTATGTTTTCTAAATTTCATGGAAAAGTGTCTTATCTTTTATATATATATATATATATATATATATATATATATATATATATATATATAACATCGTAAGAAATGTTTCTCTTTAATGTTAACCATTACTTACAGAAGGCTTGTTGGTATATATTCATTTATATATTATGATTAAAAATAGTGATCCAGCCATAGAAATTAGTATAATTAAGTAATATGCCACATTATATTTGAAGAGAAAAATTTACGTCTAAACTGGGATTCAAACCCAAGGTCTCTAGTTCTATACACTAGTGCTCTTACCAATTGAGCTACGTAGACCTCCAATCTAAACACAATTTTTTCTCTTATTTATACAATTAAAATTTTTTTCCCTTCAAATATAATTTGTCATTCAGTGAGAAATGTTAAATTAAGAATAAAAACATGGAAAGAAGCTTTACTGGCTTTATAAAGTAATGTTAAATTGTCACTAAAAGTCTTTTTAAATAAGGAGCTGCCAGATGACATGTCGGTCAATGGTTCATAGCCTTTGGCACTCAAGATTTATACAAATAAGAGAAAAATTCAGATTTAGATTGCATTAATAGTGAGTGTAGAATATATTTTTAACGACTCACCTCATATGATTTCAAATTTATTTGAAACCGCCGGTATCAAAGAAATTTGAAATCATATGAGGTGAGACGTTAAAAATATATTCTACACTCACTATTAATGATATACCTCATAATGTTTACTTCCCAATATTAATTTAAATATTTAGATTGCATGTCTAGGTAGCTTATGTAATTGGAAAGATCACTAGTGTATAGAACTAGTGACTTGGATTCAAACCCCAGTCTGAGCGTAAACATTTTTCTCTTCAAATATAATTTGTCATCCAGTGAAAAATATTAAATTTTAAATAAAAACATTGAATATAGCACATATTTAGTATAACTTGTTTTAAGATTTACTGTAATATACATATTTTAGAAACTTGTAAGGTAATAGTTTAATTTCTGAGTACCATTCCTCCACTGTCAAAGGATTTATATAACTCCAGGTATTGCAGGAATAACATTACTGATTCTGGTTATTTGTGTCTCCCTTTTCACAGCCCCTGACAGTAACAATGGTCCTTGTGAGTATAATCAATTCATCTACTTTTTCTGTGTATTTGTATGTGCTTTGGTTGGCTTGGTGTTGGCATGGCTGTTTAAAAAGCTTTTACATGTTACATAGCTCTACATGTACTTGGTTGGTTTTTAATGGATGAAGCATGGGTGTGAAAATAGATTTAATCACCAATAGTGCTTTGACATTTAATTTACTATTGTAAATAAGCCAGTTGAACTTGCATCTTTAATTCTCAAAATTAGTAAGATGTAAACTATGAGGTAATTTATTAAGAGATTAAATCAGAAATGTATACCTCACCTCACATTTTTTTTTCTCAACTGGAACATATTTCGACAAACATCTTCACCATTTTCATCTAATCAAATTCTAGTTGAGAAAGCCAAAGATGTTTGCTAAAACATGTTCCAGGTGAGGAAACAAAATATGAGATGAGGTATATTTTTCCGATTCAATTTCTTTGCATATTAAATTCCTCTGAAATGAATTTGTTAACTTGGTCTTTTTTTATATAACTCCGCTTTCTAGCCCTGCAATCTCAGAAGTGAGTTACATAAATTTTGCCAATGCCAGGAGAGAAAGCCAGAAGTGTCATAAGACAGTTTTTTGTCATTGGACAAAAAATAAAGTTTATTTTTTATTAATAAATTACATTAGAAAGTAACATTATGAGGTTCTTCTTAATAAATAAGATGATTGGTGATCTTACCTCGTAAATACTTATGTTTCATTTGTAATGTTTCAGTATATTTTGCCCTTACTATTGTCTGCTTGTCCAGACTATTGATTTTTATGTTGTCGGCCTGACAACATAAAAATCAACAATCTGGACAAGCTGACGATGGTATGGACAACATATTGAAACATGTCAAAAGAAAAACATATACTTATGAGGTAAGATGACAAGATTCACCTTATTGATTTCCTCTTTATAACTTACAATATGATGGCTAGCCACAGTGGTCTAGTGGTTATATTCCATGCCACTAGTTCCGAGGGTCGAGGGTTCAAACTCAGCCGGGTCGATGGATTTTTAGGATGAAAAAACTCAAGGGAAAAGTTCTCCAGGAGGGACTTTAAGCTGTGGGACCTGAATCTGAAGATTTCAGGCTCACAAAAGAACTGCAAGCCTGAATAAAAGGGCCTCTATGCGAAATTTACCAATGTTATCCATCCAAGTAATACCCTAGTTGCCTACTAGATGTCTCATTGAGGTGATGTTCTAACCACTTGTCACTTGTTGATATCTGTAAGTAAATAACTATCTGCAATGCCGTACAGCCCAAATGTTGGGCATCAGCCTCTCTTTGTTAGGAGTTATTAGACCAAGTTAATGTAGTTGTGCTTATTTTCCTACAGATGTCATGAATGGTATGTTGTTAACATACCGACCCAATGAGATGTCTAGTAGGCAACTAAGGTTTTACTAGGATGAAGAAAGTCGGTGAATTTTGCTTAGAGACCTCTTTATTCAGATTTTTTTGAAGCTAAATTTTGATAATAGAATTGATTGATTGATTGATTGATTACAATAGTTATTGTTGAATTGCATACAATTTCCCAATTAAGATGCAATGCCATATTGAGAATTTCAATTTTGTTTTTCTTTAGAGCTAAAAAAGAGGATTTTTGTACTTTTTTTAAAAATATGCTTGGACACTTTTTTTAATCTTAAAAAAAATGTGTTCAGGAAAAAGAGAAGTTACAGTAATCCTATGTGCATTGTATACTCTGTTCCATACCAAAAATTTGAGCACATGTACCATGAAGAATGTACAAAATTGATTAAATTGTGAAATGTAAATTTAGTGAAGATAAGCAGAAATGTGTGTAAATATCCTCCATTAATATGGATGCTTAGTGATATATTCAAACTCTAGTTACATTGACTCGTAGATAATTTATATGTCTAAAGAATTTTGCATTTTATCTCAGTTTTACAAGATATGAATATAAAGAATCTTAGAAAAAAGTCCCCTTCTGACTGTGCTCATATATTTTAACCCTAATGAAAACATATTCCCTTACTAGAATGGCAACTTTGTATTATTAATTATAATAATAAGAAGAAGAATAGCTTTATTTTACCCGGCAGAGTTGAGGCTTTAATATCTTATTTACCACTCAACCAGGTTGGTAAAAAGTGCAAAAAAATTCTCTTACATCTAAAATACAATAAATAATATTAATTGTATTAATTGAACATGTAAATCTTACAAGGGAACTGTCAACCATTGTATGCTGAAAACTACCTAGAAATTTCTTCCAGAGAAGTGTTGTGATGTACAAAGACAGTGTCCAAAAAATCATATTCCTTTTTTAACTGCAAAGTACTTAAATCCAATGCCAAACCTCTCATTTAAGCAATAAGGAAGTAACACAACTTAGAATTGATAGATTGGATAACCCTCACTACCTGCCATCCGTGCCATGTCCTGCCTCATTCCTCTCTGCTCTAACTCAGGGAGTCCATCTGCTCTATACAGTGGGTTGCCATTGCTGGACTCTGGCTTCAATTTCTGTGCCTTGCAATTAAAAAGGGCTGATATTTTTTTTGGACAAGGGCTTCATACATCACAATGCTTCTTTGGGAAAAATTTCAAAGTAGGTTTCGGCAAGCAATGGTTGACAATTTCCCTTGTTACAACAATAAAATTATCATTTAAACATTTTACTTTGGATGTAAGATAGTATCCATCCATCCATCCATAGTAATTCTGCCCGAGGGCAGGTCTTTCACTGCAATCATAGCATTTTCGTGCTATGCTTGCAGCTTTACTAGGGAATTGTAGGTGTGGTAGCTTCCCGTTGCCTTCCACACCGGTGAAGGATGATGATGATGATGATGATGCTGATAATGATAAGGATGATGATAATGATGGCCATATGATTTCAGGGACCATTTGGGCCTTAAAGTTTTCCTGACATTTGTCTTACAGGTGAGGAAAAACCCTGATAAAAACCTCACCCAGGAAAACTGCCCCGACCGGGGATCGAACCCGGGCCTGCTGCGTGACAAGGCAGCACGCTACCCCGAGACCACAGCGGTGGACTAAGATAGTATATCACTTGCTAAATCCAGAAAATAACTTAAAAGTAAAATGATGTAGACTGTTGTTTTTCTACTAACAATTGATTAATTATGACACCAGTATAACCAAGATAGAAACTTCAATTGAAAGGAAAACATTTTCTACTATTGATTTATTATTTTGATGTTATATTTTGTTTAACATATTCCAGTCCTGTAATTTTTCTTCTCAAAGAAATTTATTATGATTAATCTTTGAAGAACCAGAGACTTTGTGTTCAAATCCGAGTTTAAGCACAAACTTTTGTCTTCAAATATGGTTGGTTGGTATCTAATGTCGAGCACTTGATAATGAAATCATTCGCTCTCTTGCACTCCAATATTTAGCAGAAAGGCTGGTCTCTTCTATAAAAGCTGGACAACGGAGGAGATGGTTTCTTTCCATATCTTCATTTAAATTGCAAAAAGGGCATTTAGGTGAATCTGTTATGCCAATTCTGTGTAGGTGTTTATTCAAGCAGTCATGTCCCATTAGCAGTCTGAATGTTGCTACTGCGGATTTTCTTTGTAATGTAGTAATGTCATAAGCTTGTAGATTTTCCCATTCCTTTCCAGATGTTTTGGTGATGTATTCTTCTCTAAGTTTATTGATGTATTTATTTGAGATAATTCTTTTGATAGAGTGAAAGGAAACTGGAGCAGAAGTTGGGTTTAAAAAAACTTTTGCTACCCTTCTTGGCTAGAAAATCGGCTATTTCATTGCCTGTCACTCCACAATGGGCCGGAATCCATTGAAGTACAACTTTTTTTTTGTAGACGGGATAACTGTTTTATCATTTTGTGACATTCGATAATTTTGATGCTTTTGGGTGTTGTGTCTCGTGTTATAGCAAGAATGGCTGCTTTGGAGTCACATAGAATTACAACTTTTGTAAATTTTTGGATGTGATATAAAAGATTTTGTAAACTTAAGAAAATTGGTAGAATTTCGCCATCAAAGTTTGTTGAATTTGTGTTTTGTCTTCAAATATCAATTTTTCCTTCAGTGTGAATGATGAATTTAAAATAAAAACATTGAAAATTTATTATGATTTTCATTACTAAATTTGTTAATACAGTTGCATTTATTTTAAACATGAAGAATCTGAAAATTGACACCTCACCTCATAATTCTTAGAATTCTTCAGAACAATGTTTCAGAAGGCAGTCTTCTGAAACATTATTATCAAGAATTATACAAATTATGAGATGACTCAATTTTGAGATTCTTAATGTTTATTATAAAAAAACCTCATAGTGTTACTTCCTAAAAATATTAATTGTAGTTGTATTTTAATATTTACTTGTTTTTCTATTTTACACTTTTTTTTAAATTTTACAATAATTTAGATTTCTGTTTTAAGTTTATACTGGCTTGTATACATGTATATATGTGTATATTGAATTGTTGTAAATAAATTATGAACTGAGGATATTTGTTGAAATAAAAACATCCACAGCACACAAAAAATTGACAAAAGTTTTTAATGAAATAGAAATTGGATCAATTTTATTATAAACATATTTATATCAAATTAACTAGATTATATTATAAAATTCATAAATATGTTTTTATTATAATATTAAAATAAATATTACAGTTTCAGTGAATAGTTTACTGCAGTTTCTATTTTAATTTATGATCATTTACATCAGTTTTTTTTTTGCTTAATTTAAATGACAAGGATCTTGATGATCTCGAGGTGATATATCTATCTTTACCAAGAGGGTCACGTTGATATTATCCCAAAGATGGACACTTAAACATCATATTACATTTTATTTAAATAAAATTGTATCACTTCACCTCATATTCTTCTTCTTAGACCAGTTTTGGGACCTTATTCATTCCATCCTCAGTATTTTCACGGCAATTGTTATGTCATCCAAGGCTTGGTTTGAGACTTGAAAGCAAATGTAAATTTTTTCGCCCAATGGGTTGCTGGCCCAGAGGGGTATTATTGTGGGGTTCCCACTAATATAGCATTTCCTCTACATTAAGGTAATGTGGTTATACCGCCAGTATTCGGCCCTCAGAGCCTCATTTGTAATAGCAGGTTGCACCACGAGCTGGTTGAGGATGAGATTGGATAGGAGAGGTGTCACTATTCCTTGCAATCCTCTTTGAGACTGTAACAGGCCACACGGCCTAATACTTGCATGGAGGATGATGATGATGATATGTTATCTTGAAGATCTGCTTCCTGCTCCCTCTGTTGATAGACTGAAGATCCTCAAAATCAAATAATTTTCCCCAGAATTTCAATGTTTATTAATTTTCCCTTTTCTTTTTTTGAATGTAGATTTTTTTCAAACCATGAGCTCTGTAGGTTTTTCTATTTGTTTAATTAATCTAGCCTTTCTTTCTTTTTATTACTTAAATTAAAATAAATAGAAAACCTAAAGAGCTCATGATTTGGGGAAAAAAATCTACATAAAAAAAGGAAAAAAAAGGGGAAATGAATGAATTTTAAATTCCCATGGAAAATTATTTGAGTTTGAAGTTCTTCAGTCCACCAATCGAGGGAGCAGGAAGCGGCTCTACAAGACAACATAACAATGATCATGAAAATACTGAGGATAGAACCAAATAAGGTCCCAAAACCAGTCTAAAAGAAGAAGAATATGAGGTGAGGTAAAATAAATAATACCTCATAGTAATCAATTGAGTTGGTGTTTACTTGATGAAAATATTTATTTATTAAATAAATAAAAATAAAACGTAGTTTTATTTGATTTTCATATTTATTATATAATTCAATGACAGCTGTTTCGGTACACTGTACCTTCTTCAGACATGTTAACAAATTTGAAGAAGGTACAGTGTACCGAAATAGCTGTCACTGAATTATATAATAAATATGAAAATCAAATAAAACTATGTTTTATTTTTATTTAATTAATAATACCTCATAGTGTTAATTCTTAAAAGTCAAAACAACTTGCATAACATATTTCCCTCTCATTGCTGCTCTTTGAAACAAAGATCTTTCATTTTATATTATTTTTGGTCTGGACATCTTACCTCAATATTAATGTTGATTTGTTCTTGGACATGTTTCAAAACAATTCTGTTTTATCGTCAGCTTTCGTCAGATGTCCAGACCAAAAATATTATAATATAATATAATTAAAATAACCTCAAAATATAACTTCCTAAAATTAAATATCTTTCATTTTAATCACAAAATTGGTAGATATTTTATCAAAGAAATTAAATAGATTATTTTCACTTTGCCTCATATTTTACTCTTTTGCCTGAACATTTTTCCCAAAGAAATTTCCCTCATTCTCAAGCAAAAACTGATTGTTGAGGTGACCTTTGAAAGTCTCATCTCCACTTACTGTTGGGCAAACAAACCTCCTGATCAAATGCCCTCTCCCCAGGAATCTCAAATTCAAAATTCCCGGAAAAAACAATTTGATTATGATGTTTGTCTGTTCAGCACCAGAGTGAGAGAATATACAAGACTTCCAATGATCATCTTGGTTTTTGGATGAGGATGGGAAAAATTTCCTTCGAAACATGAGGAGGTCAGAGCAAAAGTGGACTCTTTCAAGTAAACCTGATAAGAAGTTAAAGTAATACATTTAATTGCATGTGAAGAATTAAACATTAATTTTGTTTACAGAAAAAAAGAATAGATAAAAATTTGGTTAACCATTTCTCTGTAGAATTATTGATATTGTGCTGGTTCGAACCATGCTACTACTACCATTTGTAGCTTTTTAAAAAACCCACGCTGATTGCTACCACATATCCGGGATCGTGTTTTGTTATTGCTGTCTCTATTAACGTGGATCTGATATCCTGCAAGGTTATCAATCACAAAGTCGCTTGCCTTGGGCCCATAGAAGGCAGCAATCGATTCATCTTTCTCTCTCAGATATAAATAAATAATGATTCTCAAATACATAGAGTGATTGACAATGACAATAAATTTCAATCAAGAAAGCTAGACAGCAAAATAGTAAGGGAGCTGGAAATAGTTTCCTACATGAGTGAATTTCGCGTATCAGGAATTGTAAATAACTATCTACGTATATGGCCTTAATGAAGAAGCAGGGAAGTTGTCTAAAGAATGACATTTAATAGAAATACAATTGTCTGAATTACAACAAAGTAACAAAAACATATTCCGATCATACAACAAAATAGAAATGTAAATAAATAAATGACGATACTCTTACATTAGAAAAAACCACACCATACCTCACGCCACACTCATGCTAATGTCCGAACCAGGGGTAACTTCTTCCCTGGTCTGCCGGACCAACTAAACCACGCCGCTTCTCGGCTTCAGACGAGCTTGTCCATTATAGCTCCAATCGCATCGCGGATTGGATGCAGATTCAAACCTTGAATCTGCTTGAACAACTGAACGACGAATGCTTGAATGATCGAATGATAATGTTCTGCCTGTGCACCACGTATATGAAGGTTCCGAAGTAGAGGGGAGATGCGCCGTAAACACAGCGCGGCAGGAAGGGTAAAGAGGGGAGAGTGGGGGTAAATACAAGGAGAAAGGGATATTGGCATAGTTCATAAATATTCCTTTCTAGGGAGGAGAACGACGTTACAATAATGAGCCGAAAAACACACTTTCAGTTCAATATTTTGAACCCAAAAACACATATAACTAGGATTTTCAATTTTTGGACTTAGTCCACTTCTGCTCTGAAACTCTCATATCCAGATGAGAGAGCAAAATATTAGGTGAAGTGAAAATAACCAATTCAATTTCTTTGAAAGATCTTGAAGTTTATGAGGTTTAAAAAAATAGTATCTGAAGAATTTATGTTTTTGATATCACAATTTGTGTGCTATTAATTTTGAATAATCCAAGGTACAGCCTATGGATAATAACAAAGAAATCTGTAAAACAATAATTCCCTGCTTCCATAATGCATACAGCATGCATAACATCAAAGTGGCTGCTCTAGTCTTGGAACTCTAGTGAAGAATTATTTAATTTTTTTTTACAAGGGAACCCTCAATCATTTCATGGCGAATCCTACCTCGTTATTTCTCCCAGAGAAGCATTGTGATTTAACAAGGCCATGTCCAAAAAAAAAATCTGCCATTTTTACCTACAAGGCACAGAAATCTAAGCCAGAATCCCGCTGTGCATAGCATATGGACTCCCTGCTTGACTTTAGAGCACAGTATGGAGTGAGGCGGGTGCAGCGTAGACATCAGTTAGTGAGGATTATCGAATCCATCAAATGAGGAGTTGTATTACTTCCCTGTAGTTTAAATGAGAGATTTGGCACTGGATTTTAGTGCCTTGCAGTTGAAAACGACATATTTTTTTGGACAAACCTTGGTAAATCACAACATTTCTCTGGGAGAAATTTCAAGGTAGGTTTCTGCATGTAATGGTTGACTGTTATCTTGTTAGAAAATAATATACAAGCTCAAAAAATACTATTCAAACTGAAATTGCCTGTGATATAATTCAATTCTTAGCGGTGATTTTGAAGAATCAACATCAAAAATAAAATTGCTGTTATATTTATTGTATGCTATTTTAAATTTCTGCTGTTTATTGCACAAGCAATTATTGTTTTATTTACTTAAAGTATATTTTAAATAGAAACAAAATTTTGAATTATTCATTATCATAAATTAAAAGATTTATCCAATCAATAATACAAGAAAATGTATGAAAACAGTATTAGAAAAAAATACTGGTATCATATTTTTTATTAGTACACACATTTAGACAATATTGCATATTGTAACAGTGCTTGTGGATCTGTTTTGATTTCTTGAGGACTTGTGTAAATATTATTTAAATAGACAAATGCACATAAGCATCAGTGCACTATAATAACATTGTGTTTTATTTTTAAGCTTTTGTTTTATAATTTTCCACTATGATATTGGATTTTAATTTAATATTCTTCCCTTCTTTATAAATTTATTTGTATTACATTGCAATATTATTTTCTAGATGGTTATTTTTGTAAGGCTGCTTTTAATGTCCATGCTTGCTTTATGCACAATTAGTTTTTGAATTTTAATGATTGAAATATTGTATATGGTGTGTTCTGGAAAAAAAAAAAAAAAAAAAGTCCTAGTATTTGGACAGCAGTTAGCATGCATCCTAACCACAGAAAAAAAAGTGGGTAAATTTAATTTGAAGAGAAAAATATATGCCTGAATCGGGATTTGAACCTGATGTCTCTAGTTCTGTATACCAGTATTCTATCTACTAAACTACCAGGCATTCCGATTCAAATGAATATTATTTCTCTTCTCGGCCACGGTGAACTAGTGGTTATGCTCCTTGCCTCTGGTTCCGAGAGTCATGAGTTCAACCCCAGCCAGGGTAGATGGATTTTTTAGGGCAGAAAAATCCAGGGAGTAAGTTCTCCTGGAGGGACTTTAAGCCATGGGTCCCTAGTCTGAAGATTTTCAGGCTCGTAGAAGATCCTTAACCCTGAATAAAAAGGCCTCTAAGCAAAATTTACTGACCTCAACATTCTAGTAATAACTTAGTTGCCTGTTAGATGTCTCTTTGGGTCGGTGTGTTGACCACATGCCATCCATGACATCTATGAGCAAATAAGGTAACTAAAAAGTGTCTTGGTCTAGTAACTCCTTGCAAAGGAGAGGCTATGGCTCAACAATGGGCTACGTCATTATAGTTAGATTTATTATATGAATTCCCATGTGCTGAGGTATAAACTTTTTGTTCCACTATAGCTCTAGCAGCTTCTTTAACAAGCAGTCTTCTAATGGTAATCTGGAATGAAAAGTTCATACCTTGGCATGCAGAAATTCATATAACAAAGGAGAGAATTAATATGTGTTTGAATCAGAATCCCTGGTAGCTTAGCGTTTAGAGCACTGGTGTACAGAATAAGAGACATCCATTTCAAATCCAAATTCAGGCGTTACATTTTTCTCTTCAAATAAAATTTGTCATTCGGTGAAAAGTGATAGATTTAATATTTAAGATCATAAATATGGGTCTCTAAATTAATATCTTTTTAATTCCACATAGGATATATATAAGATATATATATATATATATATATATATATACATATATAAGAAAAATAAGTGTTTGAATTGGATTCGCCTGGTAGTGTAATGGATATCACGCTGAGGTACAGACTCGGAGATCCGGGTTCGAATCCCGTCCAGGCATTTATTTTCCTTATCATACCATATTAAGCTTGCATTGCTCAATGTTAAAGATTTAATTATGACATCGATAAAGCGTCACTGCTATAAAGTAAAATAAATATTCTCTTTAATTTGCTTACTTGATATAGTCAGCTACTAGATGGCAGTGAAGACAGTGTTCTCGCGACATCTAGTAATAATGGAGAGTATAATACATATATAAGAAAAATAAGTGTTTGAATTGGATTCGCCTGGTAGAGTAATGGATATCACGCTGAGGTACAGACTCTGAGATCCGGGTTCGAATCCCGTCCAGGCATTTATTTTTCTTATCATACCATATTAAGCTTGCATTGCTCAATGTTAAAGATTTAATTATAACATCGATAAAGCGTCACTGCTATAAAGTAAAATAAATATTCTCTTTAATTTGCTTACTTGATATAGTCAGCTACTAGATGGCAGTGAAGACAGTGTTCTCGCGACATCTAGTAATAATGGAGAGTATAATACATATATAAGAAAAATAAGTGTTTGAATTGGATTCGCCTGGTAGTGTAATGGATATCACGCTGAGGTACAGACTCAGAGATCCGGGTTCGAATCCCGTCTAGGCATTTATTTTTCTTATCATACCATATATATGTATATATATATAATATATATATATATATATATAGAGTTTCTTCAGTCATATTTATATACCTTAGTTTAGAAGAGAATATATTAGGTTCTATGAGAAATCTTCATTACAACAATGTTTCATATGGCATTTTATTCAAGTAATGTATTTTGTGATCTAAATGTGAAGGATTATTACACTTTTTGGTTCTTGTCAGGATTGCTAACGATCACTGTAGTTATTTACTCAAGTTCCCTCATGATAGTGACACAAACAGTAAAATGCTGTATGACGGAAACAAGTTATATACAGGATGTCCCATTTATCTTGACCATCCAAAATAACTTTGTACATAACTACAAAATGAAAAATTGTTTTGTACAAAAATTGTCAAACTATGAGGGAGAAATAATGCTGATGGTTAGTGAACTTTGTAGGAATATTTATTAATAAGATACAAATACTAACTTTGTTTTCTTCAATGGCACTGTATATTTTTCTTCAATGCGTTAATTAAGCACTCCAAGACCTATGTTAATATTAATTGTTTTTAAACATCTTAATGATGGACAAATTATATTTGAAAAGAAAAATATATGCCTAGACTGGGGTTTGAACCCAGGACCTTAGACTCTCTATGTCAATGCTCTTCCATCTGAGCTACCTAGGCCTCCAATCTAAATGCGTATTTTTCTCTTATACATAGTTAATTCTCTAATCTCAAATGCTATGAGCCATTGCTACGATTTTTGCAAATGGCGGCTTCTTTATTAAGAAGACTTTTTATTGGGAATTTAAACATTACTTATAAAGCCAGTAGTGCTTCTTTCAAATATTATTTGTTTTTAAACATCTTAATGATGGACAAATTATATTTCCCAATAAAAAGTCTTCGTAATAAAGAAGCCGCCATTTGCAAAAATCGTAGTAATGGCTCGTAGCATTTGGGGTTAGGGAATTAACTATGTATAAGAGAAAAATATGAGTTTAGATTGGAGGCCTAGTTAGCTCAGATGGAAGAGCATTGACATAGAGTCAAAGCTCCTGGGTTCAAACTCCAGTCTAGCGTATATTTTTCTTTTCAAATATAATTTGTCCATCATTAAGGTGTTTAAAAACGTACAATATTAACATTGAAAGAAGCACTATTGGCTTTATAAGTAATGTTTAAATTCCCAATAAAAAGTCTTCTTAATAAAGAAGCTGCCATTTGCAAAAATCGTAGCAACGGCTCGTTGCATTTGGGGTTAGGGAATTAACTATGTATAAGAGAAAAATATGCGTTTAGATTGGAGGCCTAGGTAGCTCAGATGGAAGAGCATTGACATAGAGAGTCAAAGGTCCTGGGTTCAAACCCCAGTCTAGGCGTATATTTTTCTTTTCAAATATAATTACTCCAAGACCTGTTCAAAAATGTACCATAATGTGCCATTCTAATAAATAGAACCTCATTAATGGAAACATAAAGTGGGATTATTACTGCCATATTACAGTACTACCTATATGAAATTAAGAACAGTAGAACATTCATGTTGAGTGCACAAACTGGTGGCCATCTTCAGTGACACACATGTCCAATTGCTGAATGAATGAATCGGCTGTTACCAACTGAATGGAATTACTAGCATACACAATATTGTTCTGCATATTCTCTGAATTTGTCGGAATATCTCGATAGACATTTCTTTAATAACTCCTCTGCGAAGAAAGTTCAATGGCGTAAGATCAGGAGATCGAGCGGGCCAATTAACTGCCCCTCCACGACCACTTTATGTTTACATTAATAAGGTTCTATTTAAAATTAAATTAAATGCTTCATACCTCATACCCAGTCTTCTACGTAGACTGTGGTTTCAAAGCCTTGGAGGCTTCATCTTCAGTACCCTCTCGTTGACTGATGTTATGTCGATCAGAAGATCCACTTCCTCTTCCCTCTGTTGGTGGACTGATAAACCTCCAAATCCAGTCAGAATCTGCGGAATTTCAAAGTTCATAACTTATGAAATGCTCAAAAATGAGGTGGAAAAATAACATTAACCATGATTTAGGGAGAAAACCAGGAAAACTGTTTAGTAGGTAGCCAAAAATGACGTGGGAGAATAACATTAACCATGATTTGAGGGGAAAAAACCAGAGGAAAAATGTTTAGTAGGTATCCTAAAAATGAGGTGGGAGAATAACATTAACCATGATTTGAGGGGAAAAAACCAGAGGAAAAAATGTTTAGTAGGTATCCTAAAAATGAGGTGGGAGAATAATATTAACCATGATTTGAGGGAGGCGAATTATATAGGGAGTGATTGGAAAAATTAGCCCAACATAGGATGTATGGAGAGCTTATGTTCTCATGGTCATGAACCTCCGTTCTAGTGAGTTAGTTATAAGAGAGTTAAATAGTAACAATGTAAGGAATGAGCTTGCAACTGAGCTTTACTAAGAATGGCAATTAAGTTTGAGAATTGTCATTTCTACGTAACTCATGAAGTGCATATGTTTTTTCCACTCCTAAATTCTATATATAATAAAATCAAGTAACCTTAATTTTAAATTAATATGTCATGTTTTAGTTACTGTATTATGTTGTTTGTTACTGTAAAGTTATTGAATAAAACATTTTAATTATTATTTTGACTCACCTCATATTTTTTTATATTCTGCAGAGTATAGTTTCTTCACTTCTATGCGATATTGTCAATGCATTCTAGAATGCTCATGTTTTTTTTTTTTTATATTCTGCAGACTATAGTTTTGTTGCATCTATGCAACATTGTTGATGCATTCTCGAATGAATCGGCTCATATTTTTTTATATTCTGTAGACTATAGTTTTGTCACATCTATGTGACATTTCGATGAATTCTTCTTCTTCTTCTTCACTTCATGGGCTAGGCAAATTGCCTGTTCTGCCTCACAGTTGTTCTTTCCATCTTTTCACTGGCCTTCCTACATTCCTTGAACCTCTTGGCTTGTAGTTGAATGCTGCTCTTGGTAATCTTGATACATTAATTCTTTCCACGTGTGTAAACCATTTTTCTCTATATTCTCTGATTTTCTCATCTAATGGATATATATTTAACTCTGTTCTTACATCTTCATTCCTTATCCAATCCAATCTTGTGCAGCCTTTTGTTCTTCTAAGTAAGTTCATTTCTGCACTTTGTATTCTACTTTGCAATTTTTTGGTCATTAACCAAGTTTTGCTCCCATAAAATAATGCAGGAACTGCCAATGTTTTATATAACTTCAGTCTAGTATCTCTTCTTGTTTTATTTTTTAATATGTATAGTCCGCATATAATTTGAAATTTCGACAGAAATTCTAGAATACATAATATCAAAAAAATATGAGGTTAGTCAAAATAACTTACTCATAATAGTTAAAAGAAACACCTCATAGTGTTATTTCCTACAAATATTAAATTTAAAAAAATAAATTAATTTTACTTCTCTAGAATGGTAGGTGAACTTATTTGCCATTGTACTATTATAGGAATAATTACTATGAGGTTTAATTTAAGATTGTAATTAAAATACTTTATACCTCATCTCATATCCAGTCTTCTAATTAAACCAGTTTCAAAGTCTAGGCTATTTCATCATCAATAATTTCACAACCAATGTTCTGTTGTCCAGGAGAACTGCTTCTTACTCCCTCTGTTGGTAGACCGATGAACCCTCAAATCAAATAAAATTCCCTGGAAATTTCAAAATTCATTAGTTTGTCTTTCTTGTTTCTTTTTTTAATGTGGATTTTTTTCCCAAACTGTGAGCTCTCTTGGTTTTTATATTTGTTTATTACACTAGCCTTTCTTTCAATTTGATGTTTTTCGGACCAAGCATAAGCAGCTACTGCTGCTACTTCTTAGGAACATAAAAAAATGGTGAAGTGGAAAAGTCAGAATTTGTTGCTCATGCTTGGTCTGAAAAAACATCTAATTGAAAGGAATATTAGTTTAATTAAACAAACAGAAAAACCAAATGATCTCTCAGTTTGGGAAAAAAATCCACATCCAAAAAAAACAAGACAGAAAAACTAATGAATTTGGAATACCCGGGGAATTTGATTTGATTCAGAGGTTTATCAATCCACCAACAGAAGGAGAAAAAAAGCAGTTCTCTTGGACAACAGAACATCAGTCATGAAATTACTGATGATGGAACCGTCTAGGTTTCGAAACTGATTTAATTAGAAGTTTGGATATGAGGTGAGGCGTAAAGAATTTTAATTTAAGTCTTACTTACCATTGTTCATGGGAACCAATAATCTTCATCTTTTTTCTTAAATGCCATTATAGTCCAATGTGGGTTTCCACCTCCTCCACTGACCTCCTCCAATTCTTTAGACTTGGAACCTATGACTTTAAGTCCCTCCTGGAGGACTTGTCCTTTGGATTTTTCTAGCCTAAAATCCATCGACTGGTGGCTCTGAGCAAAATTTAATTAGTTTTCATCATCCAAGTAATACCTTAGTTGCCTATTAGATGTTTTATTGACCTCTGTAGAGAAATAAACATATCTAAAGAAGCCGTACTGGCTTTATAATGTAATGTGAAATTCCCAAATAAATCAATACTAGTGAAATTCATATCAAATTCCATTGAGGTGAAGTCATATGATGAAAGTTCAAAATTAAATTGTACCTGTTGGTAGGTGCCGTCGTCCTCAACTTTGTTAATATATTGTATATAAAATTAATTGGAGCGCTTTTGGAAGTTACCTTCCATCTTCTGCAGTAGCGGAAACTCAACCTGCAGAAGATGGAAGGTAACTTCTGAAAGCGCTCCAGTTAATTTTATATACAATATATTAACAAAGTTGAGGACGATGGCACCTACCAACAGGTACAATTTAATTTTTAACTTTCATCATATCCCAAATAAACGTCTTCTTAGTAATAAAGAAGCCACCATTTGCAAGATAGAAGCAAAGGTTTCATAGCATTTGGTGTGCTGGAATTAACAGCGTATATAAGAGAAAAATTTGCATTTAGATTGGAACTTTATCAGATAGCTCAGTTGGTAGAGTATTGGCTTAGAAAGCCTAAGGTCCTGGGTTAAAGTCCCGGTCTGAGCATATAATTTTTCTTTTCAAATATGATTTATCCATCATTAAGATGTATGAGATGAATAATAAAAACATTGAAAGAATCCGTACTGGCTTTATAATGTATTGTGAAATTCCCAAATAAATGTCTTCTTAATAAAGAAGCCACTATTTATAAGATAGAAGCAAAGGTTTCATAGCATTTGGTGCGCGGGTATTAACAGCGTATATAAGAGAAAAATTTGCATTTAGATTGGAACTTGCTCAGATAGCTCAGTCAGTAGAGTATTGGCCTAGAAAGCCAAAGGTCCTGAGTTCAAGTCCCGGTCTGAGTGTATAATTTTTCTCTTCAAATATGATATTTAAATTAGCTTGGTCAAGAAATTACCGTTAGGCAATACCCATGTCTCCATGCAGGACTTACATGGTAGATACATATATATTTTAATTAGGTATTGCATTTAATTTCTAACCATCATTGAAATCTCTTAGCACCAGCTTTCAGTTAAAAGGAGGTTACTAAAAAATAAGCTATAAACTAGAGTTTGAAAATGTATTTAATTTATATTAATTATTCACTTGTTTTTAAAGTTTGACAAAATTGATTGATTATATTTTTAACAGTGCTATTTTTATGTTTACTTATCGTGTGTTAGATTTATGAATAAAATATGCATGTAAGTGCTTTTTACGTTTGTTTTAAATGGTGAAATATTTAAGAAAGAATCCTTATTTCATCATTTAATTCTGTTAATTTAAATGTAATTGCATAAGTTTAACAAAACCAAAATTTACACTTTTTAATTTTATAAATATACTCAGCATCACTTTATAATTTAAAAATTGCAGACTGATATTTATGTTGTATGTTCAGTTATTGAGAAACCAAATTGAAATGCAGTGCATGTGCTTGGGTCACTTGTAATAGAATAACACTTTTATTCAAAATTAAGTAACATAAATAAATTTAAAATGAGTTATGAATCATCTCACCTCATACACTCCGTGTTTCTCAAAGCTCAGGACTGCAGTTTCAGGGACAGTGATCCCTATCTTCAGCCATATTTGTGACTGTTGAATTTTTGCCTTTGCCATCATCTTATAAAATTACCATCTAGTGTTGATTTGATGAACTTTGAGATGAAATCATGCTCTCCAGGAATTTCAAAATTCATGAATCTAAATTTGTTCTTCTGAATGTACATTTTTTCCTAAACTGTTAATTCCAAGGACTTTGCCAAATGTTTAAAAAATTTAGTTTCTTTTTCAATTTTTTGAAACATTTGGCGAAGCCCTTGGAATTAACAGTTTGGGAAAAAATATACATTCAGAGGAATACATTTTTATCCATGAATTTTGAAATTCCTAGCGAGCAGGATTTAATCTCAGAGTTCATCAAATCAACACTAGGTGGTAGTTTAGAAGATGATGGCGAAGGCAAAAATTGAATATTGAACTTTTATAAGAAAAAAATTACTATGAGGTTTAATTTAAGAGTATACTAAAATGTTTCATACCTCACCTCATATCCAGTCTTCTAATTAGACTGTGGTTTCAAAGCCTGGGCAGCTTCATCTTTAGTAATTTCTCGTTGACTGATATATCGATCAGAAGAACTATTTCTTCTTCCCTTTGTTGGTGGACTGATAAACATCCGGATCCAATCAGAATCCACAGGAATTTTGAAGATCCGGAGGTTTATTGGTCCACCAACAGAGGGAAGAAGTAGTTGTTGTTCTGATCAACATAACATTAGTCGTCAAGAAATTACTGAAGATGAAGCTGCCCAGGCTTTAAAACTGCGGTCTAATTAGAAGACTGGATATGAGATGATTATAAAACATTTTAGTTTAATCTTAAAAATTCAACAGTTGGAAACATGGCTGAAGATAGGGATGACTTCACTGAAACCGCAGTCCTGTACTGTGAAAAATACAGTGTGTATGAGGTGAGATAATTCGTGATTCATTTTAATTTTATTAATTTGAAAATCTCATAATGTTAATTTCCATCGCAAGTTTTATGAAATTGCTAAGAAAATTATTATACGGATTGCCTCACATTGGGACATTGTACAATCATCTGTTTACATAATGATTTGTAGTTCTAAAGACAAAATGTATTTTTTGTCAAGGATATCACAATTCATATTTTAGAATTTAGCCATATATTGGTTGCATGCTTAGCATAGTTGGTTAAAGCAAAATGCTACAAGCTGGAAGATCTGGGGTTCAAGTTTGATGGGGTCAGGATTTTTAAAATTATCTAAAATTTCTGGCAGAACCATGACCATGGAGTTTATTTAACCTTTAATGCATGTTCTGGCGATAAAGGCAGGAATCACACAAGGCTGACAACCCAATTGACATCAATTGTTTAAAAAAGTGGGGCCTCCTAAAGCCTGTAGTGGGATCACTTTACATTTACCAATTATACTCCTATAGAATTAAAATTTGTAATATAAAGTACAATTAATTTTTTTTCAGAGTAATAACAAGAAAATCTATTATTTATTTCATGTTAAGTTTAAATAAAATAAATTTCATTTTAATAAATCATTTCTCAGCTTTTCTTATTTCATTATTCAACAATCTGCTGTGCCGACTGGACAATAATATTTATTTATCCTGATTTTGTGCAAACATCTAAGTTATTTAATTCTTATTTCTTAACTAAAAAAAAGCTGTGAGGAAATTTCTCTATCAGAAATATTACTATTTTAATTGACAGATTGCACTGATTAAAAAATCATTAATATTAAAAATGGAACAAAATTCTACTTACATTCTGTTATAGGATGTTCAGGGATGTTTACTGAGTATTTTGATATAAGGAATTCATGGTTTCGGGTGACATTACAGAATAATAAGTAGACTTAATAAGATCTGGTACAGAGTTTATGTTGGACCATCATTAAATAAATTCTGATAAATTACAAAGAAAAATTAAAAATTAATCAAACAACAACACATAATGCATGTTTGGTGCAAGTTCCAGTGACACTGATGCGCCTTGACTCAACCTCTCATCAAATGTACTCGATCAATTTTGTCAATTGAAATTCAAGACTGGATGGGTGAAAAATTGCCAACAAATTTTGCTCTAAAGTCTCTTATTTCAGGCTTGAAATTTTATTACATCCCATATCTATGACATGGGGCCCACTGTTTCATTTTCCTTTTGAAGAGAGCTATACTCTGGATTTTTATGTTCTAGAATATCAATTTACCCTAGCTGGGTTTGAATGTAGAAACATCAAAAAGAGAGGCAAGCTGATAATCACTAGTCCACTGTAAAATTAAGATAATTATTTTTAATTTTGTAGTATGTTGGAGTGAAACAGTATTATAGCAGTGTATAATTTCTGAGTTGAACATTGTTAATCTTAGACTCTATTGTCGAAGCCTTGGTAAACTTGAATGCAAATCCAGCCCTGACTTGTATCTAGAATTTACCTTTATTTAAGAAAAATTGTATCACCTTACTTCATATTCTTCTTCTATTAAATCTTTTTGGGACCTAATTAGGTTCTATCCTTAGTACTTTCATGACCATTGTTATGTCGTCTTGAAGAGTTTCCTCCTGCTCCCTCTGTTGGTAAACTAAAGAACCCCCAAATCAAACAATTTCCCCCAGGAATTTCAAAATTGATTAATTAATTAATTATATTATTTTTAGTCTGATCATCTTACCTCAATATTAATGTTGATTTGTTCTTGAACATGTTTCAAAACAATTCTGTTTTATCGTCAGCTTGTCCAGACTGGTTTGATTTATGTTGCATTTTGTTGCACACCCTGGATGTCGATGTCAGCTCCATCAGTGAATCAAACCAGTCTGGACAAGCTGATGATAAAAAAGAATTGTTTTGAAACATATTCAAGAACAAATCAACATTAATATTGAGGTAAGATGATCAGACTAAAAATAATATAATTAAAATAACCTCAAAATACCACTTCCTAAAATTAAATATTAATTAATTCATTTCTCATTTTCGGTTTTTTAAATATAGATTTTTCCCTAACCGTGAGCTCTTTAGGGGTTTCTATTTGTTTTATTAATTATCCTTTCTTTTAATTTAATGTTTTTCTGACCATGCGTGGGCAGCTTCTGTAGATTTTACCACTTCCCCATTTCTACATTCTAGATTTAAAAAAAAAAAAAGAGAGATTAATGAATTTTAAAATTCCTGGGGAAAGTGATTTGATTTGGAGGTTCTTCAGACTACCAACAGAGGGAGCAGGAGATGGCTCTTCAAGACAACATAATGGTCGTATAAGTATTGAGGATGGAACTTAATTAGGTCCCGAAACTGGTCTAATAAGAAGAATGTGAGGTGATACAATTTTTCTTAAATAAATAATACCTCATTCCTGAAATAAGTAATTTAGAATTGGTGAAATTAAATGTTTCTTACCTCTCCTCATATAAATCTTCTAAGTAGATAGCAATTTCAAGACCATAATGGTCTCATCTTCAGTACTTCTTTGGCGACTGATATTATGTCGATCGGAAGAAAATCTTCTTCTTCCCTCTGTTGGTGGACTGATGAACCTCTGGATCAGGTCAAAATTTGTGGGAATTTCAAAGTTCATAAGTTTTCCTTTGTTTTCTGAATGTGGATCTTTTCCCAAACCATTTTCCACATTCAGAAAAACAAAGGAAAACTTATGAACTTTGAAATTCCCACAAATTTTGACCTGATCCAGAGGTTCATCAGTCCACCAACAGAGGGAAGAAGAAGATTTTCTTCCGATCGACATAATATCAGTCGCCAAAGAAGTACTGAAGATGAGACCATTATGGTCTTGAAATTGCTATCTACTTAGAAGATTTATATGAGGAGAGGTAAGAAACATTTAATTTCACCATAAATTTAAACTTCATAGTGATTAATTCCTATAAAAGTTAAATAAATTTAGAATTGAATTGTCTTATAGCAATAAAATATAAATTAATATACTCTTTTTAAACATAATACTGCCTAAATTACAGCCTTGAAATTTAGTGTCCATATCTAAAATGCCAAGCTGAAAACATAATATATTGATTTAATTAGGTTCACCTGCATTGCTTCCTTCATTGCATGGGGACATAAGTAGGGTTGTCAGAAATGTTTATTCAGATCTGCAATGTAAATAGCTTCACTTAAATATGTTTTGAACTTTAATGATAAGCACAATTGTTATTAAAGTAATTGGTTTATGTGGATTTGGTTTAAATTCATAAATAAAATACAATTTACTATTAAATAATTTATAAAAAAACAAATGATTTCTAATAAAGAGAATCCATATTTTTAAGTGTCTCTTTTGTTAATTCTAAATGTCAGTTTTCAATATTATTTTCCTATTGTGAAAACAGAATTTTTCACATTTATCATATACAATATTTCAGTCAAAACAATAAAATCAATAATACTTTATTAATGATAATTATACAAACATTAAATATCTAGGGGGAAAAAACATGAAAATTGAATGATAATCTTAATCCTACAAAGCAATCTATTTTTATTTAATTTATTGTCAATATGAACTTCACTTCTTGACCAGCCTCATGGGCTAGTGGTCAGCATTTCTGACTACTGTTCATGAAGTCCTGGGTTTGATTCCTGGTCAAATCTTAAGAATTTTTCCGTAAAGGGAATTATTCCTGTGGTTGCCCATGGTCTGTAATTTAGGTTAAGTTTAGGTTAAGAACTCTCCTGGTGCTTCATTATCATTTATTATCTATCATATCATTGGAGTAACATAACTCCGCCTTCTAGACGTTCCAACTTCAGATGTGAGTTACAATTAAGTCAATGCCAGGAGAGAACACCAGAAATGTCGAAATGACAACCTGGGGCATTGAATAAAAAAAATCCTCACTTCTACAGGCTCTATTGTTTATTTACTTATTTTAAAGTCTAAGAACATTCTCATATTTTATGAGAAAATATTATTGTATATTGTTGCACAGTTAAGAGCTATTTAAATATGCAAAAGAAAAGAGAAGTTATATTTAAAGAATTAAATTATAGTTTTTAATACCTCACCTCATATCTAGTCTTCTAATATAAACCAGTTTTGAAGCTTGGGCAGCGTCATCCTCAGTAATTTCTTGTGATTTTCCCTATATAAGTTCAATATAAGTTATATTTTGTTAAAGTTATTGTATATTTGATGCTCATAATCAAGCATTAAAATTAATTAGTAGTATGGAATGGCTTTCGACCTTAATAATAAAAATAATTAGATATTAGAAGCCCAGCTATTAAGAATTAATCAATCTTATTTTCAAAATTTATATTTTTATAGAATCTTCAAATTGCTCATTATTTGTCAACATTTTGTTTCTTTAAAAACTAAATTTTACAAGATTGATCAATTTATTATTTATTGTTGAACTTCATAAAATACCTAATTGAATTTCAAAGCTATCCGAACACACCTTGCAACAATTTTGGATTAATTCTTTATAACCAGAAAAGAAGACATTTTCTCTCTCTCTTTCTCTCTCTCTCTTTTTTTAAATTCTGCGTGGAAGCTTCTTAAACCTTGAAAAGAGGACAAGTTTAGAAAAAGATGATGTATGGTAAATCTAGTTCTGTAATATGAAAGCAAGTGATGGTCTCATAAAGCAGTTTATAGTAAATTAACACTTCAAATGAGAAGAATAATCTAAGTTTATAACATTAGTTTGTCATACTGTATAGATATTCTTCTTTCCTTAAATAATACCTCAGGTAACAAAAATCAACCAATCTAGAAAATAAATATATAATAATATTGTTGAAGTAATTTATCTTAAAATTCAATATGGATTCTCATCATTTGTCTGTGCATAAAATTCTAAGTAAATTTGTTTATAATTATATTTAATTAAATACAAACTTATTGATTTTTATTTTAACTTGGCTTAAAATACTTTTATCAGGTGTGATCTACGTGGTAGACGAGCTGGACTATGAACAAAAACAGCAGTATGAACTAACAATCCGAGCTACAGATGGAGTGTTTCCTGTATATGCAGAAGTTCTTGTAAGCATTCTGGTACAAGATGTGAATGATTGTCCGCCTGAATTCACTCAGGATGCTTACAATATATCAGTCTCAGAAGCTGCTCCTTTTGGAACATCTGTACTTAAAGTCATTAGTCGTGATAATGATACAGGTAATGTAAAATTAATGTTAAACAATTTATCGCATAAAAGTAATTGAATCTGTTATTTATACTTGACCTCATATTTTGACCTCTTACCTTGGACATATTTCGAAGGATATATTCATTATTTTGAGTCAGAAATTAACTTCAGCTTGAGTCAGTTTTTGGCTACTGTCCTGTGCAGAATCCAAAACTTAATGAAGCATCATTACCTATATTAAGGGGAAAAAAGAAGGTAAAAGTTTTAAAAAAAAGTGCCATTAAGGAATAAGAATTGAGAATTTTTAATACAAATTCTAATGGGAAGTAATAATAAGAAGTAAATTATCATTTATTAATATTACATCATTTTTTTTACATCATAAGAAATATGTGTTTTACATCCCAGAGCTCTTGGGTTCAAATCTCAGTTCAGGCATAAAATTTTCTTTTTAAGAAACTAAAAAATAGTTAGTCATGAAATCTCACGTCATAAGTTCCATGATCTTTAAGCACAGAACTGCAGTTTCAAGAGTTATTCCTTTCATCTTCGGCCATATTTATGACCAGTAAAGAAAGTAACTCAGTAAAGAGTCGTAAAGATGAGAGGAATACCTCTTGAAACTACAGTTCTGGCTTGAAGATCACGGAGTTTATGAGGTGAGATTTCACAACTCCTTATTTATTATTTAACTTGAAATTCATATTTTATTTTAGGAAGTGATATTTTGAGGTTATTTTAATTAAATAATGTTTAGTTGTTCATCTTACCTCAATATTAATGTTGATTTGTTCTTGAACATGTTTTGATTATATCATAATCATTGTCAGCATGTTGCCCAGACTGATTAGATTTATGTTATACACCCTGGATGTCGATGTCAGCTCCATCTTGTGGTTGGCCAAAGAACCTCCAAACAAGGTCATGCTCAGTCGGTATTTCAAAATTCATAACTCTGTTTTTGTTCTTCTGAATATAGATTTTTTCCCAAATAGTCAGCTCTTTTTTTTTTGTCTAACTGTTTTAATAATTTAGTGTCCAATTTTATATTATGTTTTTCAGATCAAACATGAGCAGCAACTGTAGATTTTTCTATTTCTCCATTATTAATATTTCTTATGTGTTCTTTGGTTCTAATTTTTAGGTTTCTTTTTTTGTTTTTCCTATATATATCTTTTCACAACCCATTCAAGAACAAATCAACATTAATATTGAGGTAAGATGAACAGACTAAAAATAATTTTATTAACTTGAAAGTGTCATAATGTTTCGATACTTTTAAAAAACATTAAGCAATTTGAGGTTGTTGTTAAATATTTAAAACAATAAAAATTGTACCTGTAATGGCAGTCGTCCTCGACAAATAAAAGTTGTTATAATAATCAGTTAGGCCTTTTGGAACTAGTTCCATTTTCAAAGGGTACCCAATAGAACAGCTTTGAAAATTGAACTAGTTCCAAAAGGCCTAGCTGAATATTTTAAACAATTTTAATTTGTTGAGGATGACTGTCAACACAGGTACAATTTTTATTGTTTTAAATACTCATAAGATTATTTCCAATAATTGAGTGCCTCAGTGCCAACAATGCCTAACCCGGAATTTAAAAAAAAAATATGCTTTTCCATCTAATTGCACTAGAAATAATCATATCTGTCAGAGCCACATCTGCCTATAATATTTTATGTTAATTTTAACTCATCCATAATGTTATAGGCAGATGTGGCTCTGACTGAAAGTATTATTTCTAGTGCAATTACAGGAAAAGCGTTTTTTTTTAAATTGGCACTGAAGCACTTAATCCATTTATGAAATAATTTTTTTCTCTTCAAATATTAATTTATCCTTCAGCGTGAATGAAATTTTTAAAATAAAAACATTGAAAATGTGTTTATGTTTATTTTTGTAGGTATCAACCAGAAGGTGCGATATGAAATTCAAACTGATTCTACCAATTCATCAGACTATTTTCATGTTGATCCTGAAGATGGCTCAATATACCTGAAGAGATCTCTTGATCATGAATTGCATGATTCACATCATTTTACAGTAGTAGCTATTGATGGAGGTGTTCCCAGCTTATCAAGTACAGCACATGTTTGGGTTACAGGTATGTATCAGAAGGCTTTAACCTTTATCTAATATTTGTTTACAAGGGGACACATCAGTGTTCTTATATTGAAACCTATCTTCAAATTCTGTTAATAATATGATCATCTAGTAAAGATCCGATACTTGAAGAGAAAAATTATATGCTCACACCGGGGCTTGAACCCAAGACTTTTGGCTTTCTAGGCCAATACTCTACAGACTAAGCTACCTGAGCAAGTTCCAATCTAATGCAAATTCTTCTCTTATATACGCTGTTAATTCCTACGCACCAAATGTTAAAATGTAAAATTTAATGTAAAATTCCCAAATAAATGTCTTCTTAACCCGTCAGCGCCGACATCCATACGTGGTATAGACCCTCTCTTCTTCACTTATTGCCGACATCTATACATGGTATAGACCTATGCACGTGTTTTCTTTTTGTTCTGGATCGTAAATTTTTGAAGCTACAAATATGTAATTTATTTGTGTTTAACGTAGAAATTATGAGCTTTCAGGACATATGAATAAAAATAATATTTGTTTAAAATTTAATTTCATATTTTTTTTTAAAAAATCAGATGAGATTGAAGTAATCGTAATTTTCTCTAAATGCATGCGACCTTTTCATTTGTTTTTTTACTGCTGTATATTCTTATATTTGCGTATGAACAATATAGTTTTGAAGCCTAAGATCTTAGCTTTCTTTCTAAGTGTATGAATCAGCTGTGATCACATTTTGTGCATATGGTATTGAGGTTGAAGTAGTTTCTTACTTCAACACTCGATGGCACACAGACCTAGCTTTGTGGTGCTTTCTGCAGGGCTTCTAATAAACTTTTCACAATCTAATTTTTTCAGGTTGATAAAATGATATACAAGCTATCGATTGATATATAAATCGACCTGTTTAGGGGAATACCTGATTTATTTTGCCTCTTTCAAATAGATGTTACTTACCAGTTACTTACAAGGAATCAGTCTGAGGCGCGGTGTCGTGCATTATATACGTAATTATCGCCAGTCGTAACCTAAAAGACACTTCATCAGAAAAATTACCCCTAAAAGTGATAAATTGAAACCTCAAAGGATTGTACTAAACATGGGAGAAGAAAGACATCTGTTTATTGCTGCCAGGAATGTGATGTAGGTCTGTGTATTGAAGAGTGTTTCGAGCTGTATCACACCAAGCTCAACTACTAAGGTGATGTGATTTTTTATTTCTAAAATTAGTAGTACTAAAATAAGAGAAAATTATTTTTATGGTCTGTGCAGTTGTAAATAACTGCTGTAGAATTTTTATACGAATCCAAGCAATAATTCAGATTCTAAGTATAAACATTGCTATCCCTTTGACAGAAGATTGAGCTTGAGTTCACTCTTCTAAATATTCATTCTGATTTTGGTTATGTCAACTGCTTTTGTATATACAAGTTACAGATGAATCAGCACTATGCCACACAATATATTTAGTGTCTCACAGAAAGAAACAGGGGTGTCCAATGTGAGCAAATCAAATTATTTAGTAAAAATGTGTATCATGAGAGAGAAACTCAGTTTATAAAGGCTACTGAACTCCATACGGCATGTATTAAGTTTCTCATTTATTTCTGAGCTAACAAGTAAAAATTTCGTTCAAATCCATCGATATTTAAAAAAGTTATGATCGTTTATACAAATCAGTGTTCTAGGAATACTAAAATGTTAAAATGGCCTCCGTCCATGCAGTAGGAAAGCAAGTAAAAGGGTGCGTCACTAACGGGTTAACAAAAAAGCCACCATTTACAAGATAGAAGCAAAAGTTTCATAGCATTTAGTGCAAGGGAGTTAACAGCGTATATAAGAGAAGAATTTGCATTTAGATTGGAACTTGCTCAGGTAGCTCAGTCCGTAGAGTATTGGCCTAGAAAGCCAAAGGTCCTGGTTTCAATCCCCAGTCTGAGCATATAATTTTTCTCTTCAAATATGATTTATCCATCATTGAGATGTATGAAATGAACAATAAAAACGTCTATAAAGATCCAATATACTAAAAAATCAGCTGTGAGTTCCAACTACAACTTCTTGAGATCAAGACTAGAATATTTTGTAGTGTAGCATCTTGCCAGTAGCACTTTGACTTTAGTTACTTATTTACTTACTCCTCGGCTCTGTAGCTCCTGATGAGCCATGGCCTCCTTCAGAACATTCTTCTATTCTTCTCTTTGCTGTGGCAATCTCCGCATCTTTTCCAAGTCCTGCTCTACTTCTTGTAGCTACTTCTTTCTCGGTCTCCCTATTCTTTTAATCCCTATAATATTGTCATGTAGTAGACTTTTGGGTATCCTGTTCTCCATTTTTTCTACATGACCTAACCATCCTAGCCATAAAGACTTCACTCATCTCTCAATATCTTTCCTCCCATTATTTTTTCAATCTCTATATTATGTCTTATTCTCCATAATTAAATTTCATAGACTGGACTATATATCCTTCTTATAATTTTTCTTTCAAATATTATTAGGGAATCTCTATCTTCCTTATTCATAACTCTTACTCGAGCTGCTTATGTTATTACTGGTCATATTGATGCTTATACAGTTTTAATTTAGTTTGACTATGATTACTTGCATTTAAAACTTGCAGCTATTTTTTTCTCTTTTGGCTTAAAACAAAATGGAAATTCTTTCATAGAAATTCCAAGTGTAGGTTTTAATATGTCTGCATTGATAGTACCTTTGTCAGATCTGATCTCCTAGAGAAAAGATGACAAATATGTTAAGAGGTAATTGGAAAACAATGTATTTGTATATGTAAACCTTAGACACAGAATTTGACCAATCTTCAAAAGCTAAGTCACTCTTTTATGCTAGTTTCATGGAGAGGTATATACATGTGGACAGATTTGGCAAATAGTGAATGTTTCCACATATTTGCTTTGTCCTATATTCTTTTGTACTCATGTCCCTTGCTTGCTTACATGATCGGAACTTCGAAAAAATATCCTCTGTTCAAATGGATATTCATAAAAGTGGGTTAAAATTAACAGATTGAATGGAATCTTAATAAAACTTTGGTAAAAAATTAAGAAGGATATTCAATTAACATTCCACAACATAAATTCAAAACCCTCTTTAATTTATGATAGTAATAATTGTTGGGCATTATACTAAAATGATAAAAGTAGAATAAATTCTTCACAATTGAGATTCTTGAGATTACTGTCAGGTGTTACACTGAGGAACCACATTTGAAGTGAAGACCAGAGGAATCAATGGAAGATAAAAAAAATGACAGATTACATTTTAAAGTCTTCTTAAATAAGAAGCTGCCTCATGGTGTGTAGAAGACCAGATTCGATTGGAACCTCCAAGAACACAGAGGAAGAGGCAGACCGAAACAGACGTGGAAGAGAAACATTCTTGAAGAAATTGCAAAAGAGGGAAGTGAAGAAGTTGGCTCAGAATAGGATCTGTTGGTGACACTTTGTGGATGCATTATGCTCCTGATAGGAGATAAAGGAGATGATGATGACATGGTGTATGGAACAGTGGTTCATAGCCTTTGTTACTCTTGGGAATTATATAAATAAGAGAAAAATTTGCATTTAGATTGGATGTCTAGGAAGTTCAGTTGGAAATATCACTAGTGTATAGAACTTGAAAATTGGATAGGCCACACATTGAGAAAACCAGACGAAACCATCGAGAAGACAGCACTAGATTGGAATCCACAAGAAATAAGACAGTGAGGACAACCTAGGAAAACTTGGAAGCGATCAGTAGAGGAGGAGGCAAAGGAAAGAGGGAAAAGCTGGAAACAAGTGAAATGGCTGGCTGGAAGCAGAGTACGCTGGAGGAACTTTAGTGCTGCACTATGTTCTATTTAGGAATTACAGGAAATAAATAAATAATAGAACTTGAGAACTTGGGTTCAAACCCCAGTCTAGGCACACATTTTTTTATTAATAGTGTGTGGAGAACTTATTTTTACTTCCCAATATTAAATTAAATACACATTTTTTTCTTCAAATCTTCTTCTTCTTCTTCCTTCCAAGTATTAGGCCAAGGCCTGTTACGATCCTATAGAAAATTTTCCCTCCAGCGTTTCATAGGACAGCCCAGTGATCTTCGTCCTCTTGGTATATAATTATAAACAGCTTTGGGGATCCGATTTGAACTCATTCCTTATAGATGGTGTTTCCAATTTAGTTGGTACTATTTAATATATTCCAAAATTGGCGTAGTCTTCAATTCTTTCTTCAAATATACATTTTATATACTAGCAACTATGGAAGAAAATATATTCTAAAGATGCCAGTGCACATTTACCTTTTAAAATCCTCAATTACAATCCACATGAACACAGAGCTATAGGAAGAACACACACCCTCAGTTCCAAATGTAGTCACAGAATGGAATTTAAATGCAAATTTAAATTGGAAAGAACAAGGAAATTGATCAATTTCTGTGTTCAGGTCTGTACATGGTTCTTTAATTGATTCTTCTTGGAGGAATATTTTATAACAATATTTTCTAATATTTGTATTAACGATAAAATTGTATTAATATTTAAAAGAAATGACATTATGATGTTTATTTTAATTAATAAATAGAGTTAGATTTGACATCTCACCTCATAATTGTAGATTTTTCGAAAAGAAATATATAATTGTGAGGTGAGGTGTTAAATTTAACTCTATCTATTGTTTAATAAAATTTTAATTTAATTAATGAATTTTATTTTCAGTGTTGGATATGAATGACAATCCACCAAAATTTGAGCAGCCATCATACACTTGTTTCTTATCAGAACATGCACAAAGAGGTCAGTTTGTTACAGTGGTAACTGCAAGTGACCCTGACTATGTAGATCACGAGCGACTGGCATACACTATTGTTGGAGGAAATGAGCAGCAAACATTTTCTATTGATCCTACAACAGGTACATCTCTTACTATTTTTTTTTATTTTGCTCTTGAAAACATTAATTTATTTCATACTGTGTCCTATTCAGTACTGTAATGTCCTATAATATGGCAGACAAATCAAGAGTACAAGAAAAATAAAAGCAGGTAAGTTACTTTTTATGTTTAACTTTTATAGGAATTAATCACTATGAGGTTTAATTTATGGTGAAATTAAATGTTTCTTAATTAAATAAAAATAAAATGTAGTTTTATTTGATTTTCATATTTATTATATAATTCAGTGACAGCTGTTTCGGTACATTGTACCTTCTTCAGACATGTTAACAAATTATGAATTGTGTTCCAACTGATCTAAGCAACAATACAACAATATTTATTTAAATTTTTAAATTTAACAAAGGGGTAATTAATATTTAATTTTAGGAAGTTATATTTTGCGGTTATTTTAATTATATTATTGAGGTAAGATGTCCAGACTAAAAATAATATAATTAACAAAGGGGATTCATTCAAATCAAGTTGAGAATTTAACAGTTTTTTACTACTTTTAAATTTATTAATTTCTACAGCCTCCAAAAGATCTAACTTCTTACCCTTATCACAAATATGTAAAATTTCAAAATTTGGATCGAAACAATGATTAAATTGGAATAGGTGGTTGAATTTTCTAAATTTCTGTTATATGCTCTTATTTAATTAATGAATATGGATTTTCATCAAGTAAACACCAACTCAATTGATTAAATGTTTCTTACCTCTCCTCATATAAATCTTCTGATGACCTGATCCAGAGGTTCATCGGTCCACCAACAGAGGGAAGAAGAAGAGTTTCTTCCGATCGACATAACGTCAGTCGCCAAAAAAGTACTGAAGATGAGACCGTTATGGTCTCAAAATCACGATCTACTTAGAAGATTTATATGAGGAGAGGTAAGAAACATTTAATTTCACCATACTTTTTGTGTTTTTATTATTCATTTCATACATCTCAATGATGAATAAAAATTTATTCATAATTGAGATATATGAATGAATAAAATCATAGGAAGAAGCTGTACTGGTTTTATAATGTAAATGGAATTCCCAATTAAATGTCTTCTTAATAAAGAAGCCACCATTTGCAACATAGAAGCAAAAAGTTTTATAGCATTTGGTGTGCGGGAATTAACAGTGTATATAAGAGAAAAGTTTGCATTTGGATTGGAACTCATTCAGGTAGCTCACTTAGTAGAGCATTTGACTAGAGTTCGAAAGGTGCTGGGTTTGAGCCCCAGTCTGAGTGTATAAGTTACTTTAATTAATAAATAGAATTAGATTTAACACCTCACCTCATAATTGTAGATTTCTCAAAGACTAGTTTTGATTCGTAAATTAATGAGTCATTTTTTATCATCTTACCTCATATTTTATGGTTCTTCAAACACGGGAACTAGTTTTCGAGAGAAGGATCTCTCTCATTTTCAACCGACATTATGACTACTGGATTTTCATTGGAATTGTTGGAATCTCCATCAGTAACGTTGCCCTCTGGTGTTGATTTGATGAATGTGACCTCATCTCAAAGTTCATCAAATCAACACCAGATGGCAACGTTATTGATGGAGATTCCAACGAAAATCCGGTAGTCATAATGTCGGTTGAAAATGAGAGAGATCCTTCTCTCAAAAACTAGTTCTCGTGTTTGAAGAAACATAAAATATGAGGTAAGATGTTAAAAAATGACTCATTAAATTACGAATTAAGAACCTCATAATGTTATTTCCCATATTTAACTATGACTAGTTTTGATACTTCTTTGTATCATTTTCAGTTCTTCTAACTGTTGAATTGGTGGTTGGCGATCCTGTAGGTTGGTTCTTGCTCCCTCTCTTGGTTGACTGATGAACTTCCAAATTAAATCTTTTTCCCCAGGAATTTCAAAATCATGATTTTCCTTTTATTTTTCTGGAAGTGCCTCCCAAACTGTGAGTTCCTTAGATTGAAATATCTTGATAAATCTAAGGAAGATTTTGGGAGAAAATTCACATCCAGAAAAATAAAAGGAAAATCATGAATTTTGAAATTCATGGAGAAAAAAAATTTAATTTGGAAGTTCATCATTCAACCAACAGAGGGAGCAGGAAGCAACCTACGGAATCACCAAACACCAATTCAGCAGTTAGATGGAACTTGAAACTATACAAAGAAGTATTGACACTAGTCTTCAAGAAATCTACAATTATGAGGTGAGGTGTTTAAATCTCATCATCATCATCCATGCAAGTATTAAGCCATGTGGCCTGTTACGATCTCAAAGAGGAATTTTCCATCCAGTGCTTTTTAGAACATCCCAGCAATCTTCTGCCTTGGGGGCAGTAGCGAAGTATGACTTTTGGAATTTTATGAGACGGCATTCGTTGAAGATGGGCTTTCCAGATGTTCTGGTAGTTTTGTATATGGTGAAGAATGAGTTCTACATCCAACTCTTCCATAATTTCCTCATTTCTGATTCATCCGAGGCTTGGTTTGAGACTTGAAAGCAAATTAAAATTTTTTCGCCCAATGGGTTGCTGCCCAGAGGGGTATTATTGTGGGGTTCCCACTAATGTAGCATTTCCTCTACATGAAGGTGATGTGGTTATACCACCAGTACTAGGTCCTCAGAGCCTCATTTGTAATAGCAAGTTTAAATCTCTGTTTATTAATTACTTACTCCAGGCTTTCCACTTTACAGCAGTTTGCCCTTGATTCCTGCTTTCCAGAGATTCCTATCTTTCTATTGCCCTTCTTCTATACCCCTCTTCATTTGGCATCATATATTAATTAAGTTACTTTTTCCTTGAAACCTAGAAAATGTATTTTTAGTTCTACAGCATCCATACTTCTTTATCTGTACACTAACATTTGGAAATAAATAAATCCATGACTATACTATAACTTTTACTGTTTCACACTTCTAAATGATAGTGCTTTCCATGGAGAATTTAATAACACCTCAAACTCCTCACACCTCGTAGTTTTACTTCCTACTAAGTTTAAACCTCAAATTCCTTTTCGGCAAAAAAGTGACTTACCTGATTCTCTGTACCCTTCAAATTAAAAATTTTAAAGCAATATCCTGCAATATTCTTAAAACTGATACTATTTAAATCAACATATGAATCATCCATCCCAACTTAATAGAAATTTTACAGGTTATCAAGTAAGATTACTCAGTAGAAATTATTACAATGTCCATTAAATCTTGTGTTAATATTTCCAGCAATACTTCCAACTTAAATTTATTACATTTTTTTAATGTTGTATTTTAAATTAACACTTTCCAGAATTGGATATAGTTTTATTTTAGAAAGAAAAATTGAACAGGGAGTTGAACCCCGGATCTCTGACTCTCTACATCAGTACGATAACTGTTATGCCATTTGAACTTCTGATACAAATGTCAAATTTCTTTCCACTTATACATTTCTCCTTTCATCCATAATTTTTTTTTCTTTCTAAAATAAAACTATATCAAATTCTGGAAAGTGTTAATTTAAAATATAGCATCAAAATATGAAGCTTACCACTTTAAAGTAATGTTTATATTCTCAATAAAAATATTTTGAATAGAAGTCATCAGATGGCATTGTTGAGAGCAATGGCTATCAGCATTCAGATGAAATAAGAATTGTGTAAGTGGAAAGAAATTTGACATTCATATCGGAAGTTTGAATGGCATTACAGTTATTACTCTGATGAACAGAGTTGATATCTGGGGTTCAACTCCCTGTTCGAAACTAATTTTTCTTTCTAAAATAAAAAATATTGCATGTAGATTTATACACTCCTTTATTTTCATATATATATTGGGTGTCTCCTATTTTATTTTATATAATTTTAACATTTTATACATCTACATAAAGAAGTTGTACTTCAATGGGTTCCGGCCCATTGTGGAGTGACAGGCAATGAAATAGCCGATTTTCTAGCCAAGAAGGGTAGTAAAATTGTATCAAACCCAACTTCTACTCCAGTTTCCTTTCACTCTATCAAAAGAATTATCTCAAATAAATACATCAATAAACTTAGAGAAGAATTAAAAAAATTTTTCTCTTCAAATTTAATTTATCTTTCATTGAGAAATGTTAAATTAATAATAAAAACATCATTAGAGAAGAATACACCACCAAAACATCTGGAAAGGAATGGGAAAATCTACAAGCTTATGACATTACTACATTACAAAGAAAATCTGCAGTAGCAACATTCAGACTGCTAACGGGACATGACTGCTTGAATAAACACCTACACAGAATTGGCATAACAGATTCACCTAAATGCCCTTTTTGCAATTTAAATGAAGATATGGAAAGAAACCATCTCCTCCGTTGTCCAGCTTTTGTAGAAGAGACCAGCCTTTCTGCTAAATATTGGAGTGCAAGAGAGCGAATGATTTCATTATCAAGTGCTCGACATTAGATACCAACCAACCAACCAACCAACCAACCAACATTTTATACAGTGACCTCGATGGTGTTTCAAAACAACTTTTAAAAATTTGTGTATTAAAAATAATGAAATTTGTCATAATAAGAAATGCCATCTTCGTACATGAGAATTTTGATTAGAGGTTCCCCAAAAAAAAAGTCAAAAGATCTGGTAAATGTAGTATACTGTTCATATTTCATCATCATCACAGTACATTCACGAATTTAGGCCATTTGTTAACCTGTTTCGGTCTCAAGAGAAACACCATTCAGAAGTCTTTTGAGTGGACGTCCTGGTCGTCTTCTTCCTGCAGGTTGATATCTTAACATTTGTTTGGGTATCCTGTGATCTTCCATTCGATGAACATGTTACATCCATCTTGACTTATAATCAGAAATGTTGTTTTCTAAAGGTTACATGTGTAATTCTTCTAAGATGTATTCATTTTTTTTTTTGTGATCTAGTAGTCTGTATCCTGCAGTCCTCCGAAGGTTCATATTTGAAGAGAAAAATTATATGCTCAGACAGGACTCGAACCCAGGACCTTTGGCTTTCTAGGTCAAGCCAATCTAAATGCAAATCTTTCTCTTATATGTTCTGTCAATTGACAGCATATATAAGAGAAATATTTGCGCTGTTAATTGACAGCATATGTAAGAGAAATATTTGCATTTAGATTGGAACTCACCCAGATAGCTCAGTTGTTAAAGCATTGGCCTAGAAAGCCAAAGGTCCTGGGTTCGAGTCCTAGTCTGAGCGTATAATTTTTCTCTTCAAATATGATTTATCCATCATTGAGATGTATGAAATGAATAATAAAAACATCATAGTATTTTGTTATTTAAGGATATTGTTGATAATATCTGCTTCGGTATTTTATGACTATTCTTATTTATCTGCCCCTTGATATTTCTATTATACGTTTCTCTCTATCTGAGCGTAATTCTTTTAAATTGATTTTATAATCATATACTTCTTCTTCTTCTTCTTCTTCCTTTCAAGTATTAGGCCAAGGCCTGTTACGATCCTATAGAAAATTTTCCCTTATGGGAAATTCTCATATAAGACTTGAAAGCATAATAATAGTCCCTTCGATTGGTTGCTGGCCAAAGGAAGGCAAGACCAGCGATGGGGCTGCCATCTTATAGCCTCTGGTCAAGGCTTTCTGGAGAAGAAAAGAAAATAAAGGAAAGAACAAATGGAAGAAAGGAAGGACTCCCTAGCCCTCGGATGCCCTAATAGCGTCGGGGTCGAAAAAACAAGAGTTAACCAAGAGAGGTTAGATAGTAAAGTTAAAAGAGTGCTAAACACAAGCAAGTGGAAGAAATGTTTTGCACAGCTTGGGCACCTTGTGGTCGCCATCCACATATCCCCTAGATGAGGACCCCTGAGGGCTAATCATATACTTTTGATGAAGTATTGTCTTTTAATATTATTATTATTTTTATTACAGGCATTATAACATTGATAAACATGCAAAACTTTGCTGAAAGACCGACGAGCATTCTGAACATATCAGTTACTGATGGTGTTTATACCAGTTTTACAAGAGTGAAAATAGAAATTTTGCCAGCTAACCGTAACAATCCAGTTTTTCCAAAGCTTCAGATAGAAGTGAAAGTTATGGAGAACCAACCCCATGGAACTGTAGTGACACAAGTTACAGCTCATGATAAAGACTTTGGTACATATGGAGATATTACTTACTCTATTCCATCAGATCTACTGAAAGAAACATTTGAAATTGACAAAAGAACAGGTAAGTGTTTCACAAATATGTACTTATTGCATAATTGTAATCTATTTTCCTGTTAGTTCTAGTGGACTAGTGGTTATCATGCTCACTTCTGGTTCTGAAATTCTAGTTCAAACCCAGTAAGATTCAATGGGTTCATTAGGACATAAAAATTCTGAGTATGAATTCCTTCAGAAAGAAACTAAAGCTTTGGGTCCCTTGTAGATTTCTACTACTATCTACAATGACATAGTCCAATGTTGAGCCTTAACCTGCCCTTTTGTTAGGAGTTACTAGACCAATTTAACTTTTACAGTAATTAATCACTATGAGGTTTAATTTATGGTAAAATCAAATGTTTCTTACCTCTCCTCATACAAATCTTCTAAATAGATCGCAAATTTGAGACCATAAGGGTCTCATCTTCAGTACTATTTTGGTGACTGATGTTATGTCGATGTGATGCGATCTACTTACAAGATTTGTATGAGGAGAGGTAAGAAACATTTGATTTTACCATATTTTACTAGACCAAGTTAATTTAGTTATGCTTTTAATCAAAATCAAAGTGGGAGGTAACACTATGAGGTATTTACATTTTATAAATGAGTTGGAGAAAATATTTTTTATATCTCACCTCATAAAATTAAAAAAAAGATATTTAACAAATTCAATATTATATTAGAGTACAGGAAAAAATGGTATGAACATGTCTGCAGAATAGATACCAACAGATTGCCTAGGAAAAGTCTGAACTACCAACCAAGAGGAAGGAAAAGAGATCGGGGATGCCCACAAAAGAGATGGACACAGTAGCTACAATACTTGGAGACGGAACAAACAAAAAAGGTTCAATCCTTGCAGGAAGAAGAATATTATATTAGCACTGATTAACATATTTAGTCTGGATAATCTTAATAACTAATAAAAAAGTTAATGTCCCAGATAATAAAAAATCTGGAATTAGTTGTAATGACTGCAAGAAATTATATATAGGAAAACTAAAAGGAATTTAGAAACTCGTACAAAATAACACTTTAGAAGTATCAAAAATGGTGAAATTGAAAAATTGGCAATTGCAGCTCATAGTTTACTAGAGAATCACAAAATTGGAAGAGAAACTAAACTTTTAAAACATTTAGAGAAGCCTTTGGAATTAACAATTTGGGAAAAGATATACATTCAGAAGAATAAATATATAGCCATGAATTTTGAAATTCACAACAATAATAATTTGATCTCCAAGTTCATAAAATCAACACCAGGTGGCAGTTCAGAAGACGGTGTTATGGCAAAATTTCGAAAGTTGGAGTTTGAAGATGGAAGTAAAATTTACTTTTGAAACTGGTATTGTGAAAACACAGAATTTTATGAGGTGAGATATAAAAAACATTTTTTCCAACTCATTTATAAATTACTTATGCTTATTTGTCCTTAGATGTCATGAATGGTATGCAGTCAATATAGTGACTCAATAATACATCTAGCAGACAACTAAGGTATTACTAGGATGATAAGATCGGTAAATTTTGTTTAGAAACCTTTTTATTCAAGCTTAATGATTTTTTACGAGCCTCAAAATCTTCAGACTCAGGACTCACAGCTGAAAGCCCCTTCTGGCGGACTTGTTCCTTGGATTTTTCACGTTCCTAAAAAATCCATTGACCCTGACCAGATTTAAACCATGGGACCAGAGGCAAGGAGCATAACCACTAGTCCACCGTGACTAACTGTTGTAGATTTACAGAACATAAAAGAACCTCAAGTCTGAAGAAAGAGGAATCTGAACAAAATATTTCTGCCCTTTCACACCCAAATTTGAATTGTAATTCTAATGACTTTAGCTGTTAAAAAGATTGTCAAATGAAATATTTATTAATAATTAATTCAAGAATCAACAAATTATGAGATGAGATGTTAATTTTCAATTCTTTAATGATTTTTTTATTATTGATTTAACATTTCTCACTGAAAGATAAATTATATTTGAAGAGAAAAATTTTCTCTTCAAATATAATTTATCTTTCAGTGAGAAATGTTAAATCAATAATAAAAACATCATCAGAAGCCTTACTAGCTTTATAAAGTAATGTTAAATTCCCAATAAATGTCTTCTTAACTAAGAAGCCGCCATTTGCAAAGATAGAAGCAATGGTTTCAAAAGCATTTGGCGATAGGGAATTACAACGTATATAAGAGAAAAATTTGCGTCTAGATCGTAACTCGCCTCGGTAGCTCAGTTGGTAGAGCACTTGGCCCGGAAAGCCAAGGGTCCCGGGTTCGAGTCTCGGTCTAGGCGAAAATTTTTCTCTTCGAATATAATTTATCTTTCAGTGAGAAATGTTAAATCAATAATAAGAACATCATTAGAAGCCTTACTAGCTTTATAAAGTAATGTTAAATTCCCAATAAATGTCTTCTTAACTAAGAAGCCGCCATTTGAAAAGATAGAAGCAATGGTTTCAAAAGCATTTGGCGATAGGGAATTACAACGTATATAAGAGAAAAATTTGCGTCTAGATCGTAACTCGCCTCGGTAGCTCAGTTGGTAGAGCACTTGGCCTGGAAAGCCAAGGGTCCCGGGTTCGAGTCTCGGTCTAGGCAAAAATTTTTCTCTTCAAATATAATTTATCTTTCATTGAAGAATGTTTTAAACAATAATCAAACACATCATCGAAAAAGCCTTACTAGCTTTTTTATAAAGTTAAATGTTTAATTCCCAATAAATGTCTTCTTAACTAAGAAGCTGCCATTTGCAAAGATAGAAGCAATGTATAACTGTAGGCTTTCACCACCAGTAGACGAAACGTCGAGTAGAAGAACGACTGGACCACGGCCTGTATGCCCGGAAGACGAACCTAATAGGGATAGAAGCAATGGTTTCAAAAGCATTTGGCGATAGGGAATTACAACGTATATAAGAAAAAAATTTGCGTCTAGATCGTAACTCGCCTCGGTAGCTCAGTTGGTAGAGCACTTGGCCTGGAAAGCCAAGGGTCCCGGGTTCGAGTCTCGGTCTAGGCAAAAAAAAAAATTTTCTCTTCAAATATAATCTTTAATGATTATTAAATTAAATCTCATAAGTTTACTTATTAAAATATTTTAAAAAATATTCCCTACTCCCTATAATTAATGTTTGTAGTTAAGTAGTATGTGAAGTATTAGCATGCATGAGAAAGAGAGAGAGACAGACAGAGAGCAGCTCTGATGTCAGCCAAGCTTCCTGTTATATGGCGGCACCTGTACTGCATATTGTGTAATTCAATACAAATTTAAATAATTTGTACTCATTTATTTTTCTACTGTTTTATTAAAATCATTACATAAATTAAACCAATGCATCTATCCCCCCTTACTATACACAATACATATACTTATCATCTATGTAACAAGGTCTGTCAAATGGTGCATAAATTAAAAATAGGCCACATTAATATCAAATTTTTATAGGGAAAAAAATTACTTTGAGGTTTAATTTAAAATTAAATTAAAATGCTTCATACCTCACCTCATATCCAGTTTTCTAAGTAAACCGTGGTTTCAAAGCCTTGGAGGCTTCATCTTCATTACTTTCTTGTTGACTGATGTTATGTCGATCAGAAGAACTTCTTCCCTCTGTTGGTGGACCAATAAACCTCTGGATCCAGTTAGAATCCGCAGGAATTTCAAAGTCCATAAATTTATGCTTTCTTGTTTTTTTTAATGTGAATTTTTTCCCAAACTGTGAGTTCATTTTTTTTTTTTTTTTAATTTGAAAACAAGGGTGAAAGAGCATCTTAGAAATGTCAAAAATGGTGAAGTGGAAAAGTCAGCAATAGCTGCTCATGCTTGGTTCGAAAAACATTTAATTGAATCAAAAGCCAGTGTAATTAAACAAATAGAAAAACAAAAAGAACTCATGGTTTGGGAAAAAATCCACATTAAAAAACAAGAAAAAAAACTTATGAACTTCGAAATTCCCACGGATTCTGACTGGATCTGGATGTTTATCGGTCCACCAACAGAGGGAAGAAGAAGTAGTTCTTCTGACCGACATAACATCAGTTGACAATAAAGTACTGAAGATGAAGCCGCCAAAACTTTGAAACCGCAGTCTACTTAGAAGACTGGATATGAGGTGAGGTATGAAGCATTTAAAAAGTGCATTGAGTGGCATTCGAAAAAGCCCACACACATATCTAATTATTTGGAAGCAAGAAATAAAATAACTTGAATGTTAAATCCTAAGCATTATACACACACATAATTTATGTAAACATTGTCATTATTAAGATTTGTGATAAAATAAATGATTTCCTAATATTATGTGTTTCAGGGGAGATAACGACAAAAAAGAAACTTGATCGTGAAACACAGAAATTGTATGAAATTCCAGTGATGGCAACGGATGGGGGAGGAAGATCTGGATTTATTATAGTTAGAGTAAAAGTTTCTGATGAAAATGACAATCCACCAAAATTTTTGATACGAGAATATAAAGCAACTATTCAGAGTAACTTCACAACACATTCAGGATTTCTTAAGGTATAATAAATAAATTGAGTTTGTTTTCATCTTAGCTCATAGTAGTTAAGTTATTTTAGGACATGTTTCAAAACAAATCTTCTGTTTTATCTTCACCTTGTCCAAACTCTTAAGGTATATTGTTCACAATAAACCATTAAATTTACAGATCATCAAAAAAAAGTTATTTGTTTTATAAAACATGATCTCCTTTGGGTAAAAGGTTTATGGCTGGAAAGATAGCTTATCATACAAATATAAAATTTTTAAATCATCCCTTCTATCCACAGAAACTAAGCTGAAACTTTATAAAACACTAGTGAGACTAGTTGTAACATATGCAACTGAAACATGGCTCTAGACACAGAAGATGTTATTGCATTGAGGGTATTTCAGAGAAAAATTATTAGAAAAATCCATGGACTAGTATGTGTACACAGAATATGGAGAATAAGTAATAATCAAGAACTAGAACATATTTGTAAAGGATATGATATTGTAACATTTATAAAATCCATTAGATTCAGTTAGTAAGGACATTAAAATTCATCGGAGAACATTTTAATAAATTAATGAGTCATTTTTACATCTTACCTTATATATCATGTTTCCCCATCTGGTGTACTTTTGATGATAGTTTGGATAATTACTGGCAAAAGAAAAAATTGACAGTCGTGAAAACAGCTGATGATGGGGAAGATTGTTCTCCGATACTGCGGTGCTGTGTTTAAAAAAACATAGAAGTATGAGGTAAAAAGAATTCACAGTTCATTTGATTGTTACTGATAATATAAGTTATGAATCATTATCTAAAGAGCTTGTAATGAACTACACTTGCTTACTTAATGGTGACAATGATTAGTATAAAAGGCTTTTTCACAGCTATTTCCTTTGTGGCTATTGAGATGGGGTATTTTAACCCTGGCCAATTGGCAGTGAGATATGTTCTGCCTAACGAGTCGATAGTGGTGTAAAAAGTAGATGCTATTATGCTAGAATAGGGTGTCAGAAACTGTACTGCTGAGAATCAGAAGGCAAAGGAGCACAGAATAAACCTCGCTGTTCTAGGCGAGGGAATCTCACATAGTTTACTTGGTAGGCTGTAAGGGAAAAAATGTATGTGGCCAACAACAGGATGGAGCTGACATCAACATCCAGGGTGTGCAACATAATGCAACATAAATCAAACCAGTCTGGACAAGCTGACGATAAAACAGAATTGTTTTGAAACATGTCCAAGAACAAATCAACATTAATATTGAGGTAAGATGATCAGACTAAAAATAATATAATATAATGAATTAATGAGCTGATTAATAAACGGAAAATGCTCCATGGAATTTTATAATCCTGTTGAAATGGAAGATATTAGGAAGATGGAAATTTACAGTATTTGCTCATGTAATTTTTGCACTTTTTAATTTACTTTGGTCACTGAAAAATTGGGGAGTGTAAACTATATGGATGTTTAAAATTAGAGGTCCTGTTCTGAGTTACCTCAATTATGGTAGGTAAGTATAGTAATTAAGAATACAGTAATTTTGTCATCTCTTATAAGTTTATAGCATGACACTGTAGGTAATCTTGAATTATACAAATAATAATCATGAAATAATAAATCTATGAACAGTAATAATTATTATACAAATGAAACAATACAATTACTGTAAATCATCTATGTTGTGAGAATTAACAATTTTATGAGCATATAGTTGTAGCATGTCATTTGTAAATGCGATACCACTGTTCCGCAACTGTTCAAAATAAATTAAAAGTTCATCTTCTACAGTGGCATATTTACCAGTTTTTGGGCCACAAAATGCCTTACTGTCACTTCTTGCATTATTTAGCACATCTTTTTATTTTCTCCAATAACACAGGTTGGATTCGAGAACTACGAATTCTCTTTCTGCTGCATGATTACTGAAATGTTCTGCAAAACTTACCACTTTCAGTTTATATGATGCTGTGTAATTGTTATTTTTCTTTCCCATTTTAAAATACCGTATAAATGCAAGTGCACATTAGAAGTGTTGAAAGTGAACTAAAATATCTGTATTTACTTTTCCAAGACATGAAGCAGTAGCAACATTCAGACTGTTAACAGGCCATGATTACCTGGCAGCGCACCTCCATAAAATTGGAATCTTCAACTCTCCAAATTGTATTCTGTGCCAAGACAATAACTCTACTATGAACAAAGATCATCTTGCTAGCTGTGAGGCTCTGTAGATGTCACCTACAAGAACTCTGGCAGGACTCTATTGGGAAGCAAGAAAGCAAATGGAACATATCCAAGCTAATGGGCATTAGACTACTACTACTACTACTACTTTTTTAAAACTTGTCTCTACCAAGGGCAAGCATTGTTAAAGTAGCAGGACTTTGGGTTTCTCTGTGATACAGGCAGTTCAATTGCTAGTAAGTGATCTACGTTGGAATGTAAGAATTGCCAATGGAATTCAGGGAAGGAAAATCCCTACTACACTGAAAAGAAAATGTAGCCCTACCTAAAATGTGTGCACAAAATACATGGAGCAAAAATAAAGTTCAAAATAATCCCTTAAAAATTAGGGTGCACAAAATATGTGGGGCGCAAATTACATGAGCAAATATGATATATTCTTTTTTTGTCTGTGAAAATATATGAATATTGCACTTCATTATTTATTCACTTTTAATTATCAGTTATTTTAATTATATTTTTCCTTGGGTTGATATTCCGAAGCATTGCCTGAGCATGATTGCTAAGGGTTGGAATTGTCATCATCCAGCCCTGGGCTTGAACAGTGCTGTTCTCAGTAGGTTTAATAGAGGTACCAGACTGTAGAGCTTGTATATAAGATAAGCATGGATTGACATTCACTGATGTGAAGGTGTGGAGGTTGAGGTTGGAAAGGTTTGGGGGTACTAGCTCTTTGGCTGCCACAAAAGCTGGAAAGACACGGTAGGAAGCAGAGTGACCAGATGCCCCACAGTTAGCACACTTAAGGACTTCAAGATTCTTCTGTGGCTCGAATGACCTGCACAGTAAAGCAGTGGTTAATTAATAGATTCTATAAATTACTTGCTTTTTTTAAATTTTCTCAGGTCTGAAACATATGTGTTGTTAAGTTATGTAGATAGGAAATAACACTATGAGGTTCTTTAATATTGTTTATTTTTTATTATTTCACTCACCTCATATGAGGTGAGTGAAATAATAAAAAATAAACAATATGTGTTGTTATAAACTTTTTAGTAAGTTATCCACATCTACATTTTAAAAATATTGTTTCCTCCTGTTAAATCTTCACTTTTTGTTCAGGTTAAGGCAGTAGATGCAGATGATGACATGGCTGCAGAAATAGAATATTCTATTTATGAAAATCAATCTTCTGGTGTTAAGGAACTTTTTGGAATCAACCGTCACACAGGAGGAATCTATTTGCTCAAAAGTGCAGTGCCTTGGGGTAAGTATTCATTTTCAAAATTTAGATTTCTAATCCTATCATAAATTTTGAATTTGGAGATGAATGAAAAGTTTATGGCCTATCTTTTATTTTAAGCAGTAGAGTGCATTCACACAATTCCAAATAATTTTACTTGTAGGTCGGTTTTTATAAGAGTTCATGCAGTTTGTTTCAGTCAATTGGACTTGTTTATTTATATAGATATTATTTTGCTACATTATTATTACTAGTACTGTAATATTAAATTATTATTATTATCATTATTATTTCTCTCTCTCCAATGGGCAGGACATGTGGAATAAATGGGGAATGAAAGAGGAGCATGAAAACTCCTTATAGGAAAACAAGAGGGAAAGCGCCCAGTAGATAGGCCAAGAATGAGTTGGGAGAATAACATTAAGCATGATTTGATGCTGTACCAATTGAGCTATTCAGACATTATTTCCCTTACAACCACAATCTTCTCTCTTTAACCTTTCTTAATCCCCTCTTACTCCAGAATAGTGAAATATCATCCACAATAAAATTGGGTGATTTCTACATCAAGAAGACATTATAGTAGGATTTAAAATACCTAAACCTACTATTGTAATAACTAAATTTTTATCTTTAACATTAAATATTTAACATTGCTAATATTAATAAATAAGATGAATCAGGAATAATCTTACTTCATAAATAGTTGTATTCTATTTGAATATTTTTGATATGCCCTGCATACCACCATCAGCTTTTCCAGACTGTTGAATTTTATGTTGTCAGCCCTGGATGTTGACTCCCACTCCATATTTTGGAGCGACTGAAGAACTTGTAAATCAAATCTTTTCCCGAGAATTTAAAATTCTGGTTTGATTTACAAGTTCTTCAGTCAGCCAAAATATGGAGTGGGAGTCGACATCCAGGGCTGACAATATGAAATTTAACAGCCTGGAAAAGCTGATGACGGTATGCATGACATATTGAAATACAACACAATTATTTGTGAAGTAAAATGACTCCAGATTCACCTTATTTATTAAGAAGAACCTCATAATCTTACTTTTTATTGTAAGTTATTAATTTAAATAATTGCTAATATATTTTCCAGAGAACCAAGTTTTCCAGTTTTTTGTCCGTGCACAAGATCGAGGCTCACCTCCCCTCTCTACAAATGTACCAGTTGATGTCTATGTAATGGGAGCTCAGGATGTTGCACCAATGTTTGTACGAAAAGATGATAAATTTTTCCTTTCAGAAAGTTCTCCACCAGGTCAGTATTTGTATTGGTACTATTGAAAATGTGAAAAAATAACTAAAACCATTTATATCTTATCAAATTTGTTAAAATAAATGATTACAGGTTTTTATTATTGATTTAACATTTCTCACTGAAAGATAAATTATATTTGAAGAGAAAAATTTTCGCCTAGACCGAGACTTGAACCCGGGACCCTTGGCTTTCCGGGCCAAGTGCTCTACCAACTGAGCTACCGAGGCGAGTTACGATCTAGATGCAAATTTTTCTCTTATGTACGTTGTAAGCCAAGGGTCCCGGGTTCGAGTCTCGGTCTAGGCGAAAATTTTTCTCTTCAAATATGATTACAGGTTTATTTATTTAAGCTTTCATGGTCAGACTTCATATCACTATGTAGAGATATCTTCTGGCTTGTTGGTCATGTCATTGGAAACTTCAAAATTCATGGATCTACATATGTATGTTTTATTCTTCTCAGTGTATATATTTTTTTCCAACTGTTAATTCCAAAGGCTTCTCTAAGGCCGATATTCAAGAACCAAGCTCTCTAGGCCATGCCATCTCCTTCCATAAGCTGAGGCTCTTCATCTTTCAATGTATTCCCGGAAACATTTTTTTAATAAATAACTTGTTAGCACTTGAAGTTGAATAGAGTGAGTCATTTAAAGTAGGATCTGCATGACCCACATAATTAACCTTGGAGAGACAGGCTGAGGGTCGCTCTTGGCAGAAATTTTGGTTCTTGAATACAGGCCTAAATGTTTCAAAAGTTTAGTTTATCTTCCAATTATGTGATTCTGTAGCAAACTATGAGCTGCAATTTGCTTACCTTTTTTTTACTTACCATTTAAGAAGTGTTCTGCATTTTGTATGTCCTTAATTTTTTTAACCGAAATATTCCTTTTCCTATTAGAATATAAATATGAATTGAAAACTTCACACCTCGCTTCATAAAATCTCTCACCTGACATATTTTGAAAGCCTTTGCTTTCATCATCAGCAAGGCTTTTGAAACATGTCTGATGAAATAAGTATATTTTATGAGGTGAGGTGTGAAGTTTATGATTCTTATCAATATTAACTTTTATTAAATTTTTCAATGTTAATATTATTCGTTTTTAAACATCTTAATGATGGACAAATTATATTTGAAAAGAAAAATATACGCCTAGACTCGGGTTTGAACCCAGGACCTTTGACTCTCTATGTCAATGCTCTTCCAAGTAGCTACCTAGGCCTCCAATCTAAACGCGTATTTTTCTCTTCTACATAGTTAACTCCCTAATCCCAAATGCTGCAAGCTGTTGCTACGATTTTTGCAAATGGCGGCTTCTTTATTAAGAAGACATTTTAGAGAAACCGTCATTTGCAAAAATTGTAGCAACGGCTCGTAGCATTGGGGGTTAGGGAGTTAACTATGTAGAAGAGAAAAATACGCGTTTAGATTGGAGGCCTAGGTAGCTCACTTGGAAGAGCATTGACATAGAGAGTCAAAGGTCGTGGGTTCAAACCCCAGTCTAGGCATATATTTTTCTTTTCAAATATAATTTTATTAAATTCCTTTGCTGTAATAAATAATATGAATCTAGAGCTTCTTACCTCATAAATATTTGTGTATCATTTGACATGTTTCAATATGTTATCTATATCATCGCCAGTTTTTCCAGACTTTTAAGACACCGTTAGCTTTTCAGTATGGTAAAGCTGACAATGGTATGGACAACAACATATCAAAACAAATCAAATGATACACAAATATTTACGAGGTAAGATGTACCAGATTCACCTTATTTATTAAGAAGAACCTCATAAAGTTATATGATGAAAGTTAAAAATTAAAATATATCTGTTGGCAGGTGCCATCGTCCTCAACCTGCCAACAGGTACATTTTAATTTTTAACTTTCATCATATGACTATTCACCTCAACGGAATTTGATATGAATTTTATTAGTATTGACTCATAATGTTACTTCCTATTGTAATTTATTAATAATTCCTTTACTGCTTTTGTTGTTTATTTGATATAATGTTTTATCTCCCACAGGTTCTGTGATAACAAAATTGAAAATGGTAACAAATACAACAGTTCGATACCGTCTAGTTTCTGGAAGTGAAGAGTTGCCATTATTTGCTATTGATTCTCAAGGACAGTTGTCTCTAGCTCGCACTCTGGACCGTGAACTGCATGATTCTCACGTTGTGGCTGTTCTAGCTGAGAGTGATTCTAGCCCACCTCTTACTGCTCTTGCTGAAGTCACCTTGAAAGTTCTGGACGAGAATGACCATGCTCCTGAATTTGAGAGTAGCCCTTATCGTCTAACTCTGGCAGAAAATATTGAAGAAGGGACATCTATACTTAAAGGTTGGTGTTATTTATATAACACACTAGCTGATATTTGGTGTGCGCTCTTATGCCTAATTAAATTAATGTGTTTTTATTTTTAGTTGATTAAGTAAAAAGAATTTTCATAAAGATCTGTTGAGTATATTTAATTAATGTTGGGAAGTAAACATTATGAGGTATAATCATTAAAATTCATCGGAGAACATATTGTTTAAACAACTCACCTCATAGGATTCATGCTTCCATGATATCGCGATTTCAAACATAATCATGTTCATCGTCAGCCATAACTCCGACTGATGAAATTCTTCGGCCGTCAACTATTCTATTGTCGCCATCTTCATTGCCATAGATGGCAGCACTGAAGATGGCGACAATAGAATAGTTGACGGCCGAAGAATTTCATCAGTCGGAGTTATGGCTGACGATGAACATGATTATGTTTGAAATCGCGATATCATGGAAGCATGAATCCTATGAGGTGAGTTGTTTAAACAATATGTTCTCCGATGAATTTTAATCTGTTGAGTAGTTTAAATAAATTAACATAAATTAACAAATTTATGTAAATTTTTCCTTTAACTTTCATTGCTTTGCAATGTGTACATACTTTGACCATTTTTCTGATTTGAACAAATTTACATGAGGTATTTCTTAAATTCAAACTGCACACTTGAAAAGATTGCCCTTGTGCTTTATTGATAGTCATAGCAAATGCAAGGCATATTGAAAATTGAAGTTGTTTGAACTTAAACACGCACATATTCAAATGCAACATTGTGTCAAAATTTCAAGTCAATCGACCCACTATTCGAATTTTATGAGCACAAACATAAGCAGGCTGAATTTTTATATATAAAGATAGTGCATTACAGCTAATTATGGAGAGGATTGTAATGAAAATACTGACATGTTGACAAAGGAAGAAATCCAAATCAAACATAAACAAACCTACCGCGCAGTATGACTCGGTTTATTGTGTCATAAAAAGGAAAGCAAATTCTAATTATGCCTTAGAAGATAGTACTAGAAAATAATAACTCTAAATAAATATTATACTAAATCCTAAAAATAGTTTCAGAATTACCCAAAAAGCCAACCATGGATATCTTTTGCTTTATGACTGGTTGTGACTACCTGAATTTCCATTTGCACAGAATTGGTTTATGAACATTCCAAACTGTCCACTTTGCAAAAGAGAATATGAAAACTTAAAAAAATCATGCCAAGCTTTGAATGTGCATTAATACAATTATAATTTTTATTTTACTTATTAAATCGCCTGAACCAAAAGTCAGTTGACAAACCTTTAAAGAGTCAGATGATTTTTTTTTTCAGGATGTAAAATTCCTTAATATAGTAGCTTGCTTTAGAACAGAAGTAAAGCCAGGGGTCTAATGTCATCAATTAGAGCACTTTATTTAACCTCAAAGCTCTGAGAAAAATTTGTCTGCAATTTTAAATCACAACACTAATGATCTAAGAGATGTAAACATTTTTAAGGGATGGCACAAATTTGTATTAATGCTTTCCTAGAATGCAAGACAAATGACAGAATTTTTTTTCTTCAGAAGTTAATTTATAAATGAGTAGTAGTGAGTGTGTGTATGTTCCAATACCACATTTTCATGACAGTTATATCTAAATCATTGTTTTTATTTATTCCTTAAATAAAAAATAGGCATAAATACCTAATTATATTATTTTTGGTCTGGACATCTTACCTCAATATTAATGTTGATTTGTTCTTGGACATGTTTCAAAACAATTCTGTTTTATCATCAGCTTTCCCAGACTTTAATATTGAGGTAAGATGTCCAGACCAAAAATAATATAATTAAAATAACCTCAAAATATAACTTCCTAAAATTAAATATAAATACCTAATTATATTATTTTTAGTCTGATCATCTTACCTCAATATTAATGTTGATTTGTTCTTGAACATGTTTCAAAACAATTCTGTTTTATCATCAGCTTGTCCAGACTGGTTTTATTTATGTTGCACAACCTGGATGTCGATGTCAGCTCCATCCTGTGGTTGGCCAAAGAACCTCCAAACAAGGTCACGCTTTGTCGGTATTTCAAAATTCATAACTCTGTTTTTGTTCTTCTGAATATAAATTTTTTCCCAAATAGTCAGCTCTTTTGTATTTTATAAAATTCAGACACTAAATTATTAAAACAGTTAGAAAATACAAAAGAGTCGACTATTTGGGAAAAAATTTATATTCAGAAGAACAAAAACAGAGAGTTATGAATTTTGAAATACCGACAGAGCATGACCTTGTTTGGAGGTTCTTTGGCCAACCACAGGATGGAGCTGACATCGACATCCAGGTTGTGCAACATAATGCAACATAATGCAACATAAATAAAACCAGTCTGGACAAGCTGACGATAAAACAGAATTGTTTTGAAACATGTTCAAGAACAAATCAATATTAATATTGAGGTAAGATGATCAGACTAAAAATAATATAATTAAAACAACCTCAAAATATCACTTCCTAAAATTAAATATAAATACCTAACATTTGAAATAAAATTCTTTACACCTATCCTCATATCCTGTCTTCTATTTTTCTATTTAGACCAGTTTCACAATCATAATGGTTACATCTTCAGTAGTTACACGACTGATGTTCTGTCATAATGTTCTGACAGAACATTGGTCATGTAACTACTGAAGATGTAACTATTAAGATCACAAAACTGGTCTAAATAAAGACAGGATATGAACAAAGGTGTAAAGAATTTTATTTTAAATTAACCTCATTATATTACTATTCCATCCATAGTAATTCTGCCCGAAGGCAGGTCCTTCGCTGCAATCATAGCATTTTCATGCTATGCTTGCAGCTTTACTAGGGAATTGTGTAGGTGTGGTAGCTTCCCGTTGCTTTCCACATCGGTGAAGGATGATGATGATAATGATAATGGTAAGGATGATAATGATAAGGATGATGGCCATATGATTTCGGGGACCGTTTGGGCCTTAAAGTTTTCCTGACATTTGTCTTACAGGTGAGGAAAAACCCTGATAAAAACCTCACCCAGAAAAACTGCCCCGACCGGGGATCGAACCCGGGCCCGATGCGTGACAAGACAGCACGCTACCTAACACCTGATTCTTGAGGACCAGTTTCAGAAGTTAACTGCTTCCATTCTCAGTTGGCATCCAACTGTTGAAGAGACAGTTGGTTTTCCTGTAGGTTGATTCTTCTTCCCTCTTTTGGTTGACTGATGAATTTCCAAACCAAATCTTTATGCCCAGGAACATAAAAATTTATAATTTTATCCTTATATTTTTGGATGTAGATCTTCTCCCAGATTATGAGTTCTGTGGATGTATCTAATTGTTTCATTAAATTTTATCTTTTCTTCAATTCTGTGTCTTTCTGATCAAGCATGGGTAAGTACAAAAAAGACAAAATAGAAGGAAAGGCTAAATTAATGAAACAATTAGAAAAATCCAAAAAACTAACAATCTGAGAAAAGATCTACATCCAAAAATATGAGTATAAATTATACATTTTTAAGTTCCCATGGATAAAAATATGATTTGGAAGTTTATTGGTCAACCTAAAGAGGGATGGAGGATCAACCTACAGATCACCCAACTGTCTATTCAACAGTTTAAAATGGATTAACGTCCGAAACTGGTCTTCAAGAATCAACAAATATAAGGTGAGATGTGAATTCTGACTTCTTTTACATTAAATAAAACTCATTGTTTATGAATGAGTTGGAGAAAATATTTTTTATATCTCACTTTGTAAAGTTGCATATTTTCACGATACCAATTTAAAAAAGTAAATTATACTTCCATCTTTAGTCAAACTCCAACTGAAGATGGAAGTAAAATTTACTTTTGAAACTGGTATCATGAAAACACGCAACTTTATGAGGTGAGATATTTAAAAAAAACATTTTCTCCAGCTCATTCATAAATTGTAAATACCTTATAGTGTTACCTCCCACTTTGATTTTGATTAAAAACCTCCTAGTACTACTTCCTAAAAATATCAATAGAACCTAAAATCTGATATAAGTATATGTTTAAATTTAAGTTTTGTATCATTTCAGTAATTGCACATGACAAGGATCAAGGAAACAATGGAGAAGTGCGTTATGCATTTGGTTCTGACATTGGAGAACTGGCAAATGTATTTGCTGTTGATGCTTATACTGGTTGGATCACTACTCTTGTACAGCTGGATAAGGAGCGCCAATCAGAGTTCATGTTTCAGATTGTAGCTACTGACAATGGAAGTCCAAAGCACTTTGCTCGCACAACTGTCTATATTAAACTCAAGGATTATAATGATAATCCACCTGTATTCACAAATCGACATTATCTTGCAGCTGGTAAGTTTTCATGATTCCTTCGTTGATTTATGTTTTAATCCATGTTCATAATTGCCTGCCCTAGAGGCACAGGTTCTCTCAGTTATATTATATGGATGTGAAATATGGATTCTTACTTTAAGGGAGGAGGAAAAGATTACAAGTATTTGAGAATAAAGTTCTTAGGAAAATTTTTGGACCAAAGAGAGATGAACAGATAGGCAAATGGAAAAGACTGCATAACAGTGAGCTATATGATCTTTTAGGAAATCAGATATAATAAGAGTAGTTAAGGCAAGATGCCATGGCACAGAGCTATGGGATTACTGGTTTGGGCCTCCATGAGGGAAGAAATTTTCTCATGGAATTTCAGTGAATATGGGACCGGTGCCCACCCAGGATTGTGAGGCATTTGTGTAGCCTACAATAAGTAGCGACTCCAGGTTGAGAACATCAGCTGTAACAGCTGGGGGACCTGACATGTTGGCAATATGTCACTCCTATTCTGGCTAGATGATTGTCTACCTCTATGATTAACACATGTGGATGTGAGGCCAGCAGCCAGAAGATAGGCCAAGGGCCTTCCCAGGCCTGTCATGCCATGGAGTTTAAGATATAATAGGAACAGTTAAGTCTGGTGATGGGCGGACATGTGACACAAATGGGGAATGAAAAAGTGGCATGGAAGCTTCTTGTAGGAAAACCAGAGGGAAAATGCCCAATTGGTAGACCAAGAATGAGTTGGGAGAATAACATTAACCATGATTTGAGGGAAGTAGATTACACTGAGTATGATTGAATACATTTGCTCAGGATAGAGATGTGTGGAGAACTTAGGTCTGTATGGCCATGAATAGTGATAGTGAGTTAGTTATTGGCACAAGTGGTAGCATTCTCTTTGTGATTAGCAGGCCCGGGTTTGATAGCTGATAGAGTTGAAAATTTTAATAGAAAACTTAATTTAAATAATTTAATTGTAAAATTTTCAATCTTGGGGCCAGGAGTGGTGGTGAACAATTTTTAATTGCAAACTCCTCCTTAGTACATGTGTTGAGAAGGCATACAGTACTGTTGAAAGGGATTCATCTGTTGGATGTGAACATTATAATAATAATAATAATAATAATAATAATAATAATAATAATAATAATAATAATAATAGCTTTATTTTACCTGGCAGAGTTAAGGCCTTAAGGCCTTGTCTACCACTCAACCAGGTGGCTGGTGCTCCATGGTGCTTTTTGACAGGAGTAGGCTATGTGCTGGAACAGGCTTTCATCTTATCCCCTTTGATCATCCCTCATACAGGTACTTTACACTACACAAACTTATAAACATACACTCATCCAACTCTCTTCTCTATACACAATACAAGAATATATCATCTATGTAAAGTGCATAAATTGAAAATAGACCATATTGATGCCATCTGTCCACCCACTGCAGAACACAAAGCATGAAAAGTCAAGTGGGTGGCATTATAACACACAAACTATGTACATAAAGTCTCTAATTTTTGTTTTTATTATTGATTTAACACTTCTCACTGAAGGATAAATTATATTTGAAGAGAAAAATGTTCGCCTAGACCGAGACTCGAACCATGGACATTTGGCTTTCTGGGCCAAATGCTCTACCAACTGAGCTACCTAGGCAAATTGCGATCTAGATGCAAATTTTTCTCTTATATACGTTGTAATTCCCTCATGCCAAATGCTTTGAAACCTTTGCTTCTATCTTTGCAAATGGCTTCTTAGGTAAGAAGACATTTATTGGGAATTTAACATTACTTTATAAAGCCAGTAGGGCTTCTATTGATGTTTTTATTATTGATTTAACACTTTTCACTGAAGGGTAAATTATATTTGAAGAGAAAAAAAAATGTTCTCTTCAAATATCTCAATTTCTTTTCATATTTAAAAAAAACTGCTAGTGATAGCAAATTCCTTTCAAATTCATTGTTAACTCAAAAAGTTTTGATGTTTTTATTATTCATTTCATACATCTCAATGATGGATATATCATGATTTATAACTGATGATTTATCAAAAAGTTTCATTCGTTTGTTGTTTCTATAGCAACATGTGTTTGTTGTTCAGAAAAATGGAGTTAAAGCACAGAATATTTATTGAACTTTTGTAGGAATAAATAACTATGAGGTTTAATTTAAGATAAAATCAAATGTTTCATACCTCTCTTCATAGGTACTAATCTTCTAAGTATATCATAGCGTTCCCATCTTCAGTATCATCTTGATGACTGATGTTAGGTCGATTGGAAGAACCACTTCTTCTTCCCTCTGTAGATGGATCGATAAACTCTGGATCAGATCAGGATTCGCGGGAATTTCGAAGTTCATGTTTTCTTTGTTTTTCTGAATGTAGATTTTTTCCCAAACTGAGAGTTCCTTTTGTTTATCTACTTAGAAGATTAGTATGAGGAGAGGTATGAAACATTTGATTTTATCTTACAGAATATTTAGTTTAGTAATAGCCTCCTGACTAGCAACTGACTCAACTCCAAGCAGGGTTGAAAATTTTAATAGTAAAATTCTTAATCTTGGTGCTAGGAGAAATTTATTTACCAACCTAAACACTACTTTAATGCAACAATTATTCATAAAACAATATATTAAATACATTTAGCTTTGCAATATAATTATCTTTTTAACTCATTTTACTTGTAAATATAAAAAAAAAGAGAGATTTCTTGTCATGGCCACTGTAATGTATCTGCAATTATACAACATGGAAATCATAACAACACTAATAACTATGGTTTCAATAGTTCTGTCGATAACAGCGAGTCATAACCACACTAATAAGTAGTAACAATGGTTGCAATAGCTCTGTCCATAACATTTCATATCTGTCGATAATAACTGGTTTCAACATCACAGATCTGTCGATAACAGTGCTTCTCTGTCCATAACAAAGATTTATGTCCATATTTAACCTCATATTTTTACAGGTTAGAGTAATTGAATTAAGTTAGGTTACACTTTTAGAATATTATACCGTTTTAAAATGTGTTTAACTGCATAAAAAAAGTACCTCATCATTAGAGTTATTCTATGGAAATTGAAAATGGCAGATGGTTATAATGTAAGTAAATACATGTTTCAATAATTCTTAGTAATGCCTTCAGCTGTATCTAACTGTTGGATTGGTAGTTGGTGATCCTGTAGGTTGCTTCTTATTCCTTCTGATGGCTGACCTATGATCTTCCAAGTTAACCCCTTAACTGGGAACCTAGCTAGTGCAGTTCTACAGCTCTGTGGGGAGCCTTTTCTTCCTTTAATTTAAAATATTATAAAAAATACAGGGAGTAAACATTTGTAACATATCCATCAAATATTATACAAAACAACCATTCTCTTTCATATGGTCATATTTTTTAATCGAAATTTCATATTTTTATTTTTTTCAACTTTGGTACAAAAACGGCACAAGTGTCTTCTCGTGTTCAATTTAAAAGTAATTTGGAAAACATTATTTATATTACATGTAATGAATATTAAAAAGTATGCAAATCTCTTAAATGCAATAAATGTTAACTCTGGCCTTACATGGTGTCTGTCATCAGTGGCGTTATTTCAAGTCCTACATCGATATAAACTAAGCATTTAGGATATATGTATAAATTAATTAATTAATTTATATTGGCAATTTACTCCGAAGTTTATAATGTAAATATACAATCTCTTTTAACACTGTGTAAATATTAAAATTTTACGACACATATGACCAGTGGCGTTACTAAATACTGTCAGTTTTTGAGTTATTACAAATAATAGCAATTTTTTTTATTTTTAGAACTTTAATATACCGTAAAAATATATATCTGTACAATTAGTAGTTTTTATTGTAGTAATAGTGATTATTGACATCATCAGATATTATCAGTGGCGTTATTGAACACTGGTGTGTTGAGAAGTCACTGGTTATTATTGTTGTTAGTATTATGAATGCTACATAACTTCATTTTAGAAAACACTCATATTTTCAGTAAATTGTAAGTAGCTTATAAAAAAATATGATGAAGTGAAAAAAAAAACTAGAAGCGAAATAAGACGTTTGAACTAGTTACTTCAAGACTGGAGAATGGAGGGTAAAAGTTAGCAACCCCAATTGAATGTTTGTGCAATATTTTTCTAATGTGATAAAAGACAGACCTCTCATTTAAACGTGTGAATGAGAAGTTACAAGAAACTGTACCAGAGTTATTATTTTTTCATTAACTTAGACCGTTCTTGCATTAAGGTTTAAGGCTAATCTGAGTTGAGAGATATATTATGTTGAGCAAACAGATGATGTCTGTTTTTTTTTTCCGAACACGTCTAGTGAATAATATTTTATCATGAATGTTATATAGCTGGCCAGTTACCGATACACGTTAGTCCGTTCTTGCGCGCATACATGATATGTGATTTTAACTCTCGTAATAAGAAACTGTTAAGAGACTGGTCAAAGGGGGTTGAAAAAAATCACACTTGATGTCATACACATACAGAACAGATCTTCAAAATTTTGCATTCCCGTATCGCCAAATAACTTAGAAAAAAAAAAATATATCTCGTTGGATATATCCGTAACTCCCACCGAGTGAAGGCTTTCTTGAGACGGATATTCACGTAACGCCCACCCAACGGGTTAATTCTTTTTAAAATTAAATAATTATTGAAACAATTAGATAAATCTAAGGAACTCAACAGTTTGGGAGAAAATTCATATTCAGAAAAATAAACGAAAATTATGATTTTTGAAATTTCGGGGAAAATATTTAATTTGGAAGTTCATTGGTCAGCCACCAGAGGGAGTAAGAAGCAACTTATGATTGCCAATCACTAATTCAATAGTTGGATAGAGCTGAAGATAATAATAAGTATTGAAACATTTATGAAGCGAGGTGTTAGATTTGTAACTTATTTATTAAATAAAATAAACTTCATAGTGTCACTTCCTTTAAATATTAATGAATATATATATGTAATCTTTTTTTGTTATCAGTAAATGAAGATGCCTTGCCAGGAACAGTTATGGTAACTCTGGATATAAAGGATCGTGATGTAGATCTATTTTCGCCTGTTGAATTCTACATAACTGGAGGAGATCCTCGATCACAATTTCAAATTCGTCAAACTGGGGAAGTATATGTGGCAAAACCTTTAGACAGAGAAAGTGTCAGCAATTACATCTTAGATGTTACAGCAACAGATGGGAAATTCATTGCAACTACCAAAGTCACCATTGATATTTTGGATGCTAATGGTGAGTATAAAAATGAGTTGTGATTGATTATAAAGTTTAGTTTAAAATGAGGCTCACTTTTTGCACTTATTTATATTTTTCACTATCAATATAGGCCTAAATAATAATGTAATTTATTGCTAGATAGTTATATGTTGATAATGCACAAAATAAAACCACCTAAACTTGAGTCTGACTCAAGGCCTGGTTTGATATACAATGAAGCCTCTTACATTGGAGGTCTGTGAATAACAAAGATGCCGGCCAATCATGCTGGATACACCATCATAGGTGTAAATAAAATAAAAGTTCAACATAAGATTGATACTGAGAAATGAATATAACCTCAATAGGATAATTAAAACCAACAAAAGTGATAAAGTTGAAGAAGAAAACAAATCAGGAATTTACCTGATTAAATGCGGAGATGGTTATAAAATTTGCATAGGCAAAACAAAAAGAAGTTTGAAAACCAGAGCAAAGGAACCTCTAAGGAATGTCAAAAATGAGGAATTGAAAAATTCAGCAGTGGCCACTCATGCTTGGTCAGAAAAACATCAAAATTAAAAGAAAAGTCAGTTTAATAAAACAAATAGAAATACCTAAGTAGCCCACTGTTTGGGAAAAAAAATCCACATTGAAAAAAAATAAGAAAGAAAAATTAATGAATTTTGAAATTCCCGGGAAGTTGATTTGATTGGGAGGTTCATCGGTCCACCAACAGATGGAGTAAGAAGCAGTGCTTCTGGATGACAGAACATCAGTCATGTAACCACTAAGGTTACAAAACTGGTCTAATTAAAAGACAGGATATGAGGTGAGGTAGAAAGAATTTTATTTTAAATTGTAAATTAAACCTCATAGTGATATTTTCTATATTACTTCAATGAACTGAAAGCGATGAATGTGGAGAAATGGTGGAATGAAATTTGTAACAGGGGAAACAGGAGAAATTCCAAGAAAAAACTGAACTCCCAAGACTCCATTTCATCCACCATAAAAATCATTTCATCCACCATAAAAATCCAAATGGAGTGATTGAGATGCCATCTCTGGTCCCCAGTGAAAGGCAAGGATCTAACTGCTTGCGCTATAGAGCCACATTGATAATACACAATAATAATAAATTTGATTATAGTAGTCCCATGAAGAATGTGAAAAGTATATTGTTATATGCGAGTGAGAATTCGAAAGGAACAATTGCATTATATAAAATTATGCAAGTACATATAAATAGATGCCTGAGATATATTTTGAAAATCTGTTGGCCAGAAACCATATCAAATGAGGAATTATGGAAGATAACATCACAGATAAGTTCTGGAAAGATGTTAAATATTACAAATGGAAATGGATTGGACACACTCTGAGAAGAGAACTAGACAGTGTGTCAAAGAGAGCACTGGAATGGAATCCACAGAGTTGCCTAGAAAAAAAGGAAGACCAAAATTTACATGGCACAGCACTCACTGTAAGCTGAGAAATTGAACAACAAGAAAAATTGGGAAAGAAGTCAGGAATTTAGCAAGAAACAGAGTCTGGTGGCGTGCTTTCACAAAGGAGTGACAAGAACTACTACTACTATTTTTCTGGATGTAAGAGACAATGAATTTTGAAGCAAAATATGATGAAAGGTGTTAATTACAGATTCAATTTTAATATAAATTTTACTGTAAATTTTCTAAAGATCAAAATCTAGTCCTGCGCAAGTAGTGGTTGGGGGATAACATTAAAATGGATTTAGATGTATTAATTTAAACTTTAACATTCACAATGATGGACAATTATTATTTTGAAAAGAAAAATTAATGCCTGAATCAGGATTTGAACCCGAAAATTTAATCATAGTTAAATTTAATCAAAGTTAAATTTATATAGTCGGAGTTATGGCTGACGATGAACATGATTATGTTTGAAATCGCGATATCATGGAAGCATGAATCCTATGAGGTGAGTTGTTTAAACAATATGTTCTCCGATGAATTTTAAAGTTAAATTTAATCATAGTTTTTATTTATTTAATGCAGGGTACTTGAAATACAGATAATTCACCCAGATTTAATCATAGTTAAATATGGGATATAAGTTACAATATGCTAATGCCAGGAGAGAATACCTGAAATGTCGTATGTCAAACAGGTAACATTGAAAAAAAAATTAAGAGGTTCTTAATTCATGAATTAATGAGTCATTTTTTACATCTTTCCTCATAGTTACCGAAAATTTAAATTAATTCATCAAAATATAATGCTTAACTGCTACATAAGACACATGATTTCAAAATGTCTTCTTCAATTAGAAGCTGCCAAATAGCACTGGTAGCAATGACTATCTGCTTCTGATGATAAACAGAATTCTATATGAGAAATAATAAAATTAATAAAAAATAAACAATAAGTATTAAGTTTACATCAGAAGCCTGAAATAGTGAAATGATTAGTACACTATTGTACAGAGCTAGAGGTTTCGTGTTCAAATCCTGATTCAGGCATTAATTTTTCTTTTCAAAATAATAATTAAAATGGATCTTAGAGAACTGGATATTATAGATATGAACTGTATTCATTTGGCTGATGACAAGTACAATAGAGAACCTTAGTGAATGTGGCATTTCCATAAACCACAGTGTTAGTTAATAAAAGTGATGTTGATATTTTATATGTTTATAATAATACAATTTTTATATTGCTATCCTGTAATTGAAAATGTAAAAATTGTTTGCAGATAACCCACCATATTGCTTACGTTACCGTTACAGAGAAGTTCTTTCTGAAGGTATTCATCCTGGAAGTTATGTGTTGTCTGTCTTGGCAACTGACATTGATGAGGAACACAATGCTAATTTACGTTTCTACCTCACTGGTGAAGGAGGCGATCATTTTGCCCTCGACAAAGCAGCAGGTAATATTTATTGCACACAATTTTGAATATATGATTTAATTGTTTATCATTATTCTTCCTGTCTCTTTGTTGCTGGGGATAGAGTTCTGGACTGTAGTTTTCACTGTTCTTGATATTCCCATATTTCCTCCTTTTCAATTTTTTTTTCCTAATTGTAATCTCTTGATGGATGATTTCCCAAAACTGGACTGGATCTGAAATTTTTTTTTAGGATACTTTTAGGTCCTGTTACTTCCAGACTAGGGATTAGGGGTTGAAGTCTAAGTAACAATACATATAGTGCGTAGTGAAGAGAAAAAATCTTCATCTGAACCGTGATTTGAACCCAAGACTTCTAGTTTCACATGTTGGTGCTCCAACCACTTGAGCCATAGTATGATCATAAAGATCTTATAGCTCAGTGTGGGAATCCCATATCTTTTTTATTTATAAACAATCTAATTGTATTCTGAATGTAGTTTCGTTGCTGCTGGGATACAGGATTGTAAAAGAGAGAAATTTGTACCATGGCAGGAAGTTAACTACTAGCATATCACATTGTTGAAGCACCAGCACATGAAGCTGCAGAAGTTGGGTTCAAATCCCAATTCAGGTAGAGATTTTTCTCTTTACCATTAACTAACAACTAAACTAACTAACTCACTAGTACTATCAAACCTACAGGTTCACGGCCATGCAGGTATAAGCTCTCCATACATCCCTATTCAGAGCTAATGTTTTACAATCTTTCCCTGTATAATCCAATTTACTCAAATCATGGTTAATGTTATTCTCCCACTTCAATTTTGTTTTATCAACTGGGTGTATTCTATCTGGTTTTCCTACAAGAAGGTTCCATGTCACTCTTTCATTCCCCATTCATGCCACATATCCTGCCCATTGCAGTCTTCAAGACTTAATTGTTCTTATTATATCTGGTTTCCGATAAAGGTCATGTAGCGTACTGTTATGTATAGCCTTCTCCATTTGCCTCTCTGTTCATCTCTTTTTGGTCCAAAAATTTTCCTAAGAACTTTATTCTCAATTACTCATAATCTTTCCTCCTCTCTTAAAGTAAGAGTCCAAATACACATAATCTTTTCTCCTCTCTTAAAGTAAGAGTCCATGTTTCACGTCCATATAATATAACTGGGAGAATAACAGCTTTATATATTATATTATTTTTGGTCTGGACATCTTGCCTCAATATTAATGTTGATTTGTTCTTGGACATGTTTCAAAACAATTCTGTTTTATCGTCAGCTTTCCCAGACTGGTTTTATTTATGTTGCATTATGTTGCACCACCTGGATGTCGATGTCAGCTCCATCCTGTGGTTGGCCAAAGAACCTCCAAACAAGGTCACCCTCCATCGGAATATCAACATTCATAACTCTGTTTCTGTTCTTCTGAATATAAATTTTTTCCCAAATAGTCAGCTCTTTTGTATTTTCTAACTGTTTTAATAATTTAGTGTCTGAATTTATATTATGTTTTTCAGACCAAACATGAGCAGCAACTGCAGATTTTTCAATTTCTCCATTTTTAATATTTCTTATGTGTTCTTTGGTTCTAATTTTTAGGTTTCTTTTTTTTGTTTTTTGTTTTCCCTATATATATCTTTTCACAACCCATGCATTCAATTTGATATATTCCTGACTTTTTATTTTTATCAGTTTTTTCATTTTTGTTGGTTTTTATTAGTTTATTTAAACTGTAGTTATTTTTTGGTGCTAATTTAATATTAAACTTCTCAAATATATTTTGAAATTTATTATGTACCCAGGGGTGATATGTGAATTTCTTATATTTTTTCATAGGTAGTTCTTCTTTTAATATTTTAATATTTTAATATTAATAGCTTTATAATATATATATATATATATATATTAATAGCTTTATATATTTTCACTTTAACATTCTCTGAGAGAAATTGTGATGATGGAAGGGGAGAATTACTTCATAGAATTCTAAAGCATGCACAACACGACTACATTTTGTTCACTGCCAAACTATAGTTACGTTTTCTTTATTCTTCTTATCTCTGTATCTTCTTTATTCTTTCTAATCTTGATTTCTCACAAATGCATGCCACTGAAATATAAATGTAAATTTTATATAATAATTAATTTGTGTTTTTAAACCAGGTCACTTAAAAACAGTTCGTCCACTAGATCGTGAGCAACAATCAAAATTTCAACTTACTGCACATGTCCAAGATCGTGACAAACCAGGATGGGAATGTTCTTCTCAGATTGAAATTCTTGTATCGGATTTGAATGATAATGCACCACGATTCTCTCTGGACTCCTATAGTGCGACACTTCCTGAAGATGTCCAAGTTGGAAGTCTCGTCACCAAAGTACATGCCACTGATAGAGATATAGGTAAGTTAATTACACTTAAATATTTACTTACATTTTATGATGATTATTAATCATAAGGTTTTTGATGATATTAGAAATTTGTTGTACCTTAATTTTTATTCATACTGCCAGAAGACATCCAAGTTGGGACCCTGGTCACCAGAGTCCATGCCACCGATCGCGACAAAGGTGAGCTGAGTTCGATTCAAATTTCAGTCTGTTTGTTAATTTGTGTTTTATTCTTCAGCAAAACTATAGAGCTTTCATATATACACAGGGATTCACATTAGATTTATTCAGTAGGAGAGACGAATACTTTCAAAATTTTTCTAAAAAAAATTTGACACTTTAAAATTTGAAGAAAGCTTTGTTCATTTTTATAATTTTTTAAGAGGAATTTTTTTAATTAATAGTTGTTTATAAGATGGACCAGAATTTTATCAAATTTTCACTGGTTGCTCAGGGATGTTGGTGATTGTTTTTAAATAAGGAACTCATGGTCTTCAGTGAGATTATAGATTAATGTGTTGATGATGTATTGGACACACAGCATTCTTTTAGACCATGATAAATAAGGTGGGTTCTGATAAATTACAAAGAAAAGTTAGAAATTACTAACCCAATCATCCCATAAAAATTATAAATTGCAATACAAACAGTACAAAAATTGCATGAGTGAAGAAACAAACCAAAGACAAAACTCAAATATTTGGATTGCAGATTGTGATTTTTAAAGACCTTTTTAAAGTATGTACTGTCTTAAATTCATGATCTCTTAATGCTGTTAATTGATAAAAGTATTATCATTATAATCCCAAACACCAAACAAAAATTTAATAATAACACATTTCAATAGCAAATCTATCATTATGAAGGATTAGTTGAAGGAGGGGCTGCCTTATTACATGACCTTAATAAAAACCAGGAAGATAAACATTTATTTTATTATTTGAGAATTTTCCTCATCATTGAGGGTTTTCTCCAACCAATCTTAGTAATTAACATGAATTAAAAGTAAATAAATAAATGTAAATGACTACGGACTTATAGACTATCAATTTGCAACAAACATTCACATATTTCCCTTAATTAAAGTTCTCCATCGTTCTCTGTCCTCTGTGTCTTCATCTGTTACTCCAAATTTCCTCATTGAATTTTGAATGTTGTTCTTCCAGGTTGTTCTTGGTTTTCCTTTTCTGTTTCTTCTTTGAATTTTCCATGCCTAGATGACCTTTGGTAGTCTTTAAAAAAAGAACATAAATTTATGATTAGTTGATCAAATTATTTTGATTAGAAGACTAAATTAATGTCTTTCAAGATTATTTATGATTAATCTTTTTTACTTTAAAACTCGTACAGATCAGATATGTAAACATATAAATGAACTTATTTTAAAATACAATAGGAAGCAACATTAAGAGGTTTGAAGAGAAAAATTATACGCTCAGACCGGGACTTGAACCCGGGACCCTTGGTTCTCTAGACCAAGTGCTCTACCAACTGAGCTACCTGAGGTACTTGCTCAGGTAGCTCAGTTGGTAGAGCACTTGGTCTAGAGAACCAAGGGTCCCGGGTTCAAGTCCCGGTCTGAGCGTATAATTTTTCTCTTCAAATATGATTTATCCATCATTGAGATGTACGAAATCAATAATAAAAAAATTAAGAGGTTTGTTTAATAATTAAGACATTTAATCTGTATATTCTTACCTCTTATGGTTGTTTTTGTCAAACATATGTTTCAAGGCTTCTGAGCCCCATCGTCAGTGATTACAGATTGAATTTCCTCAAGTTGACTGCTCTGATCCTTGATTCCTGCTCTCTCTGCCTCTGGTTCAGTGAATTTACTAATGAAGTTCCTTTCTTTGGGAATTTCAAAATTCATAATTCTTTCTTTGTTCTTCTGTATGTAGATTTTTTCCCATACAGTGAGTTCATTTTTGTTTTCTAACTGTTTTAATAATTTTGTGTTTACATCTATTTTGTGTTTTTCTGACCAAAAAACGCAGAATAGAAAAACAACAAATAGATATAAACACAAATTATTAAAACAGTTAGAAAACAAAAAATGAACTCACCATATGGGAAATAATCTACATACAGACGAACAAGAAAAAGAATTATAATAATAATTAAATTAATGTTTTTATTACCTTACCTCATATCTTTTTTCTTCTATACTGCAGTTTCGGAGCTTATCTCCATCGTCAGTAGCCTCTGGTCGACCGGTGTTATGTCGTTTCTTGGCGGTTTCCTTCTTACTTCTGTCGGTGGACCGATGAACCTCTGGATTAGTTTTTAAAAACTAGATTGAAGGAACACCTTAGAAATGTAAAAAAGGGGGAAGTGGACAAGTCAGCAGTAGCAGCCCATGCTTGGTCTGAAAAACATTTAATAGATACAGAAGCTAGCCTAATCAAACAAACAGATAAACTAAAGGAACTCACAGTCTGGGAAAAAATCCACATCCAAAAAAACAAAAAAGAAAAACTCATGAATTTTGAAACTCCCGCAAATTTTGACCTAATCCAGAGGTTCATCGGTCCACCGACAGAAGTAAGAAGGAAACCGCCAAGAAACGACATAACACCAGTCGACCAGAGGCTACTGACGATGGAGATAAGCTCCGAAACTGCAGTATAGAAGAAAAAAGATATGAGGTGAGGTAATAAAAACATTAATTTAATTATTAAATTAAACCTCATAGTGTTCTTTCCCTGTGAAAGTTAAATAAAGAATTATAAATTTTGAAATGTTCAGAGAAAGGTACCTCATTAGTAAATTCATTGGACCAGAGGCAGAGAGAGCAGGAATCAAGAATCAAGGCCAACAACTTGAGAAAATTTAGTCCGTAATCGCTGACGATGGGGCTCAGAAGCCTTGAAACATATGTTTGACAAAAACAACCATAAGAGGTAAGAATATACAGACTAAATGTCTTAATTATATAAATGAACTATAGTATAATCCCAAACACCTAACAAAAATTTAAAAAAATTGTCAATGCATACCAAAGCAAAGCTATCATAATGATAGCTTTGCTATTGAAATGCATTGACAATTATTTAATTATCACATTTTAAAGCAAAGCTATCATAACGATAGCTTTGCTATTGAAATACATTGACAATTTTTTAATTATCAACTTTGTATCAACTTTGATGATGATTAGTTGATTTTTATTTTTCTTTGTAATCTATTGGAAGAATCTTATGATGGTGCAAAGAGATGCTACATGTATAACACATTAAACATTACTCCAGAGATCATGGGTTCCTTATAGCAAATCATTCAGCTAACATTTCTGAATAATCTGTGAAAGTTAGCCTTTGTAGTTATTTATACAGCTGTAGTGGTTATCATTTGATGAGGATTTGTGAGTGAGCATTAATGAAAGCTGGCAAAGGAGTCGCATACTGTTACAAATACATAGATTATTTTAATTATTTCATAGATTATTTTAATTACTTCATATAAAAACAGGTGGTGAAATATAAAGCATTTAGACATATTATATTTCATGATAGAATTTTGACTTATGGCAGGAACAAAGTAGGACAAGGCTAAGAGTAAAAATCTCATAACACATACTGATCAACTGTATTTTGCTCATTAATACTTCATTATATTGCATATAATATTTTTTCCATTCCCACATTCTTTATAATAATAAATATTATTATTTATATAAGTGAGTCGAAAATAAGTTTTTACATCTCATCTCATAAAACTCTGTAATTCTCATAGGACCAGTTTCAGAATCTGTTGCTTCTATCTTCATCCAAAATCCGACTGTTGAACTTACGCTACCACCAACAAGTTTCAGACTACCATCTGGTATTGATTTTATGAACTTTTGAGATAACTCCGACTGTTGAACTTCTGCCATTACCATCAACTTTCAGAGTGCCATCTGGTGTTGATTTAATCTCAAAGTCCATCAATCAACACCAGATGGCAGTTTGAAAGTTGATGGTGATGGCAGAAGTTCAACAGTCAGAGTTTTGGGTGAAGATAGAAGCAACAGCTTCTGAAACCAATCCTTGAGAATCACGGAGTTTTATGAAGTGAGATGTATAAATGTAATATTTTTATTCAGTTATATAAACATAAAAGTCATATATCTGCCTAGTGTGGTACCCAAAACAAGAAAAGTGTAATGGGTGGCTTATAACACACCACACAGATCTTCAAAAGGTATTAAAATATATAAAATGCACAAAATTATAGGTCTATATCAGTGGTGTCCAATTATAATGAACCTGGGGACCGGAAATATGTTTTATAATCACGTGGAGGGCCACAGATTGAAAACAAGAGAGATTCTCCTACCAAAATTGTAATCAACAGGTATATTTTAGTTAATAAATAAAATGAGTTGAAAATATCTCATCTCTTACACTCTGTTTTTTCCTAGAGCTTTGGAAAAGACAGTGTGTATGAGGTGAGATTTTTTGACTCATTTTATTTATTAACTTGAAAGCCTCATAATGTTATTTTCTCATAATAAGTTTTATGCAATATTCATATAATAAAGTTGGGAATTTTTACATTATGAGGTTTTTTAATAAAAATCACATGAATCATGAATTCTTCTTACCTCGTATATCTATGTTATTTAATACAGAACCGCGGTATCAGGAATCATCATTCCCCATCATCAGCTGTTGTCATGACATCAGCTGTTGAGAATCATCATTCCCATCATCAACAGCTGATATTGTCGTGACAATGATGGGAATGATGATTCCTGTTACCGTGGTTCTGTGTTAAATACATAGATGTATGAAGTAAGAAGAAGTAACAATTCATTTGATTTTGATTTTTTCTAATGAAAGGAATAATTATAATTATTTTACAAGTAGCATATATATTCAATATGACTATTCAAAAACTCAATCGCACTGATAGAGGAGAGTGAAGTCATTTCATTAATCCTGTCTTTGGTTACATGGAATGGTGCCATAAATAAACTTGCTCTCATACCATGGGTTGTTCATTGGATCACAGAGCAGAATCAATAAATGTAAATTAATTTAAAATGTACAATGACTAATAAAAAGCTTAACAGTTTCACATGTTATGGTATGAAATAAAAAGAACATAAAAGGAATGACAGCACTTAAAATCCTTTAAAAAAAATATTTTAATGGAAAAATAGCATTAAATTACATTACAATAAGCGACTACTTTGTGAGCTATTTGAAATGGGTTGGAGGGCCGCATGTGGACCGCCATATGGACACATTGGTCTACATTATCACCATAATATTAATACAACTGTATTTTTAATTTTGATAAGTTAATATACTATTAAGTTTTTATTTAATTTATTGAATAATGAATCAACTTTTTATATTGATTTATTTCTCTAATATTTATAAGTATTTGTGTACAGAATTTTCATTCTTCTTATTCTTCTTCATCTAGTCTCATGTTCCCATTCAGAGTGGGCAAGTTAGAAATTTCATTGCATAGCAATAGCATATATTAAAAAATTGGAGAGGCATACATCATAAGTAGAGGGCGGATTTAAATGCAATAAAAACCATAAATATATGCATGCAACTATGCAGCAAAAAAGTTGAAAATATGCTCTTAAAATTAAAAAAAATATGCACAAAAATTATTTTTCTTTTTATAATAAAATACACTACTTTCTCACATTTTACTAATTTTTTATGAAGCAATAATTGTAATATTTTTACTTTTTCGCTCCTAATTGAAGTTAATAATTGTATTTTATAGTGTCATTCTCATTAATCTTCTCTGTATTAAGAAAACACTTGTCTTGGACCACTAACATCACAAAATGGAATTTGAGAAAATAATTTAAACTTCGATTCCGGATTTGTTTTGTCACCGTGGTCAATAATATACAACAGGCTTCCTTTGTGTGAAATGGAGTATATTTTGCAGACGTGAAAAGATATTTCAGGAATGATTTTTGAGTTTTTGTCATGTATGCCGACAGTCTCAATAAAGCTGATGTTCCAGCTTAAAAGAATATCGCTGGTTGAAAACGAAAACAAGGAAATTACCACCAATAAACTGTCCATTGTTGGCAAGCACATTAATCTCTTTCGAAATCTTCCTTTCAGGAAATGGTTTAGGCCAGATTGCTTTATTGACCTGTTGAGATTTAAAACTGCAGACCCCCTGCTCGGCATTGTAGCTGCTGTGCAAAAATGTGAAATGGGGATGCTGGCTTTCTATGAAAACAAAATTTCTTCATTTGCAAAAAACATGACAATATAGCAGAAACTTGTCATTTTATGGGGTTACAAACTAATAATTTAATATTAGATAGTGAAAAAAGTTTAAAGGGTCCCTTTAAGTGCCATGAGCTGTTTAGATCGGCTCTGATGCTTCTGTACATTTCCTGCAGACAATATACTTAAACTACTTGCAAAGCCGATCACATCGGCAGATGCTATTTAAATCTCAGACACAAGAGATTTTACCAATGGCATGCAACTACTTGCAAAGCCGATCACATCGGCAGATGCTATTTAAATCTCAGACACAAGAGATTTTACCAATGGCATGCAGAGGGTTAATATAGGCCTATGCACTCATATGCACATATTAGTGAAATATGTGCTAATCCCATGAATATGCATTTATATGCACTGTAAATTGTGCCAATTGATTCCAAATGACATGAAACACATTTTCTCTTCCATGCATATGTTTATCTTTGAAGGAATAAAACATACAAATATGCAGAAATCTGCCCTCTAATCATAAGTGATGATAGACCAAAACTTCTTTAGCATTTAAATAAAATATAACTAAAGATGCTAGAGTTTAAACATCTGAGGCTTAGTTATTTCTCAAATATTTGTTTCATATACGGGTATCTCAAAGATTAGTTTTGAAACTTTTGTAGAATTCTCCATATCTCAAACATAGATACTTCTAAATCAAGCCGGCCATTGGCGTTGGTAGTGATAGCTACCTGGCAACGGATGAAATGAGAATTATAGATTTGTATATGTGGAAAGAATTGTTAATGTTTGTACCATGTCTAGAATGGTGTAGTGGGCTGCACGCTCGTATGGAGAATGAGAAGTCCATGATTCGATTCCTGGTTCAGACATTAATTTTTCTTTTCACAATATCATTATAATATTAGAATTCTCCACTATATACAAAACTACCAGAACAACTGCAAAGCCAATCTTCAACGAATGCCATCTCACCTATGGTTTGTTACTATCCTCAAGGCAAATGATCATTGGGATGTCCAAAAAAAATGCTTGATTGAAAATTCCTCTTTGAGATCATAACAGGCCACATGGCCTAATATTTGCATGGATGATGATGTAGAATTCATCTCCATTCCTGCTATGGATTCTGTTAATTAGCTAATTATATGACTTAAATATGATAAACTGTAACAACTAAATTAACGTGAACTAGTACAGTTAGGAATTACAAAAATGCATAGAGTATAAATCAGTTACAAATAATTAACAATACTATATGAACAATAATTTACAGAAGATTTCATGCTTTTTTTGTAAAATTGTTAAAAATGTTTGGTAATATGAGTAACTTCAGTTATGTTACACATACTATGATTAATGGAATCGGTTAAAATACTAGTGTGTATAGAAATAAATTCCTTGATATCTATATAAAATTTCTAAAGAAGTTCAAATATGTTCTGAAATAATAAGTGTACCTCCACTCCCAAAAAAGAAGGCCAAAATCTTCATACACCTACATCTTCAAACCATCTAGTATTGATTTAATGAACTTTGAGATTAAATCCAGTCTCATCTTTGTACCTTCAGCCATAGAACATTTTAATCTTCATCTATTGTGCCAAGCTTTTGAAAACTGTGCTATTTGGAGAAAAAAAGGATTGTGTCTCTAGAATGCCAGCTATTGGGCTTCCAATATAAACCCGGACCGGCCTCAAGGGGTTTCACCTGTCAGGCAGCGCTCTCTCCTCGTCCGCATTTCACTCTGCCAGCCGCTTGCCCTTGAACTAGTCAGTTTACTATCGTTCGACAAGATGAGACGTCAGCTGACATTAGAGCAGCACATTTATGTGTGTAAATGTTATTATAAATACGAATCAGCTCGTCGCGTTCGCGAGAAATTTATTCGGAACTTCCCTGGACAATTACCTCCTTCCAGATCGACAATCCACAATCTTGTGACTAAATTTGAGACCACTGGTTCAGTACAAAATAAGAAACACACGCGAAGGCATATGGTTCTTACCGAAGAAAAATTAGACGAAATTGGCGAAAATTTGGAACGTTCACCACAAAAATCATTACCGAAATTAGCACAATAAGTTGGGATTTCCCTCGCTCCCCAGATCTAACAGTGTGTGATTTTTATTTGTGGGGTAGCCTGAAAGACAAAGTGTACAAAACAAATCCGCACACATTGGAAGAACTGAAAAACAACATAAGAAATGAAATCAGAAACTTGACAGTGCCCGAACTACAGCGTGTCAATCTAAATGTGTTTACTCGGTGTAATGCCTGTTTAACTGCGGGAGGACAACATTTCCAGCATTTCCTATAAGGTAAGAAACAGTTCAAGGACGGGTGGCAGGCAGGGTGAATTGCGGGAGGAAGAGACAGCACTGCGTGCCGGGTGAAACTCCATAAGGCCGGTCCGGTTTTATATTGGAAGCCCGTTATATTTAGCACAAAATATAATTGACAAGTACTCCTTCTGTTGGAGTTAATACAGCAGATGGCTTGATATTGAATCGTAGAATTGTAGCCCAGCTCATATGTTCTACTACCATTTTGTAGTCCCAAATTCATAAACATCAGTGCTATTTACTTTCCTTTGCCCGGGCCCATCAAAAGCCAAGATTGATTCATCTTTCCTATGTTGTATGTTTAACATTTATTAACTATTACCATGAAATTATTAAATACACTATAGTAATTTATATAGTTCGTATCTAACTCTGTATGGTATCTGCAATCATAAAAGCTAGAAGGAAAAGGGGAGCTAATATGACTTGAGAAAGCTTTAGAATAGGAATTAATATGAAGCTGCAATATCATAACTAATTAAACAGTAATTAAACATTCTTTTTAGTAAAATTGAGTTTAATGTTTAAATTTTAAGTCTGGTTAATTAAACAGAAATGACTTTTGACCATTAAATGAATTTAAAGAAAAATATGAATACATAAATAATATAAACAATATAAATCAATTATCTTGGTCATCAAATAAATTTACAAAACAAAATAATGAGAATAATAATAATTACCCATACATTCAAACAAGTGTTCCTTAGTCCAGCCCAGGGTTAGGGTCCACACCCCGGATGCCCTACCCTGGCTTACAGGACCAAAACAACACAGCTCCACTTGAGCTAACCGAAGTGATCCAGACAATAACAAAGATGGTGATGACACTGTTTGTGACTTGTATCACGTATTTGAGTGTTCCGAGGAAGAGGGGAAGTTGCGCAACTATACACAGCGCAGAGCGAAGGGGTGAGGAGGTAAGTAGGAGAAAGCATAAAGAAGAAGGAAAATTGGCACTGTTCAAGAATCTCACTGTAGAAGAAAGATATACTAACATAGATGTTACGTACCAAAAATGCACTTTCGGTACAGAATTGAAACGTCAGAAATGAAGTTTCTGAGGAGTGTTGCTGGCTATACAAAAATGGATCAAAGGCGAAGTGAGGATATATGAAGAGAACTGAATATATTCAAACTATTATATAGAATTACACAATACAGAGATGAATGGATGGACCACATCAATAGAATGGATAACAATAGAATTCCAAAACAGTTTCTTCATTACAAACCACTAGGATGAAGAAATGTTGGAAGACCCAGTAAAAGATGGATAGACCAATTCTAACATGAGATCGGAACAGACCAGCAGGTCTAATCCTTGATGCTGATAATGATGAGATATTTGACAACCTTTGCATGGATACCAAATTAAGGACTTCCGTACCACTCTAGCAGGTAGAACATCTTGCTATAATGTCCTGCATTCCTAGATATATTGATATATTTGGCATTTAATTTTTTCTTGCTTCAGGAATAACTCCAATTCACTGTGATCAGTTGTATCATATTCAGTACCTTCAGAGCTTCAAGCTCATTTTTGTTTTTTTCATTTCTAACTGCAGTCTTTAGATAAAAAACTCCACAACCTGACAGGCCTGGGAGACCCTTGGCCTACCAGCCAGCTGCTGACCATCCACATGTGTTAATCACAGAGGTAGATGATCATCTAGTTAGTATAGGGTTGACATGTGGTTAGCATGTTGGGTCCCCCAGCTGTCATAACTTGTTTTCTAAACCTGGAGCTACTACTTACTGTAGCTACCCAAATTCCTTGCAATGTTGGGTGGGCACTGGTCCCATTCTGGTCAAAATTCCATGAGAAAATTTCATCCCCCATGGAGACCCGGTCTAGCACAAGTCTCATAGCTCTGTGCCAAGGCATCTTGCCTTAACCATTCGGCTACAGTGCAGAACACAGTGTTTATATGGCAGCAATAATTAAAGAGCAAAAACTTGGTTGACACCAAAGGTATCATATATGGTACCTTGCATAAAACCTGCTTAAATGCCTTCCCCTAAACATTTTTTCTTGAAAATTTGTTATTTTGACTCCTTTGAACCCATTATTACACATGAAAATAAAGTTATAATTGACAAAATCTCAATTCAGCAGGACCCCATAAAAGTCCCCTCCTGCCCCAAAATTTTTTGAACACCCCAAAATAATTTTTTTCTATTTGGCCCCCTAGAAACCCATTAAGCAAAAAAAAAAAAGAGTTGAACTATTATAGGAAATATCACTATGAGGTTTAATAAAATTTAAAATTCTTTCCACCTCACCTCATAGCCTATCTTCTAATTAGATGAATTTCGTAACCTTAGTGGTTACATCTTCAGTAGTTATACGCCCAATGTTCAGGAAGCAGGGCTCCTGGACTACAGAACATCGGTCATGTAATTACTGAAGATGTAACCACTAAGATTATAAAACTGGTCTGATTAGACGACAGGATGAGAGGTGAAATAGAAATAATTTTATTTTTAATTACAAAAATGAGTATATATCTCGTTCAAATTTTCTTCAGAACCCAGGAGGATAGGACATTAAAACCTATTGAAGATAATTTCACATTACCCCAACTCCGACAGTAATCATTGTTATACATGTATAAAATAATGAGGAAAAAATTTTTTTTTTTAATCTAATGCTAAATATCCCGATGCATGGATTGTGGGAAGACATGATTTAAATATGGTAATCACTACATTTATTGTAAATTTATTTTTGCTCTGAAGTAACGTGGACTTATTGGAATCAAAATTGGCTATTAAATGAAGTCAATACAAATTAAAGAGTGCTGCAAAATGATTCAACAACTCCAGAAACTACAGAAAAGAATTCAATTGCAATGGATACCTGCACATTGTGGAATTGCTGGAAATGACACTGCTGATTTTCTTGCCAAAAAAAGGCTCCAATTTAATTTAGAATACTACTAAAAGCTTACCTTTCGCATCCATAAAAAACTAATTAAAAACAAATATAAAATCAAACAAAACCAAGACCTATGTAATAAAGCCAAAGACAAAAAATGGAGTATTTTAGTAAAGAAGCCAGATATTATTCCAGAAATTCCACGTAAAACTATAGTAGCAAAATTTAGACTTCTTACAGAACATGACTATTTGGCCAAACATTTATATAAAATAGGAATCTACACAAATCCAAATTGTCCTCTATGCAACAAAGACGAGGAAATGAACGAAGAACATCTACAAACCTGTGAAGTATTTATTACTTGTTGGATCCACCATAGAGAAATATTGGAGAGCAAGAACGCTAATGGCTTCGTTGCCAAGGCCCAGCATTTGAAAACAACAACAACATATTGGCTATTATATGCCACTCGTGAATATTCAATTGGAGAACAAGTGACGTATAGCATTATGTTGCTTAATGTGATAACACATGTTCCTGCTACAGCCAATTGCCATCATGTTTGCTCACATATAAGGGGATTCTGTCCAAGGAATCCACCTACATTAGTGGATAAGTTAGGGTGAGAAAATGGACAAGTTAGGATGAGAAAGTGGGCAAGTTAGTACACCAGATTAGTTTAGCATTCACTTGTTTTTAGCAGGTTTTTTGTGATAAGTTCGCTACACTGTCTGAGTCATGGGTAATACATATTTTACATTGTAAATATTGTAATTTTAAGTTACTTTGAGTTCAACTTCTCACTTCATTTTAAGGCATTTATCGTTTTATTTAAAAAAAAAGCAACACATATATTTCTTTCAAGTAATTATTCCCATTAATGGAAAGTTAGAATTTTAATGAGATTAAGGAAATTATTCACATAATGCAATAATAATTGTGTGTTTTTCCATTCTTTATTTAAATTTATGTAGGTGGCATAGAATCCCCTCATCATTTTCAAAATAAATAGTAAGGGCCACTAAAAATAAGATTCAAATTCAAATATTTTATACCTCCCTCATACCCAGTCTTTTTTATACCAGTTTCAAAGCTTAGGCAGCTTCATTTTCAGTAATTTCTTGTCGACTAAAAATGCTGTTGTATCACTTTCTGAGAAAGCCACAATATCACTGAACCTGTGAAATCCAATATTATCCATTGCAAATATTTCCTCGTAACAATTAAATATTTTTTTGTGCCAGTAGATCCTTCATTTGATGCTTAACTTTACATGCTAAGAGTTTATCAGCAGCTAATAATTTTTTTTAATTTTCTTATAAACTGTCATATTTTTAATAGTGAGTGAAGAACATATTTTTATCGACTCACCTCATATATTTTCAAATTTCTTTGATACCGACGGTTTCAGACAATATCATGTCCCTCTTCAGTCATGGCTTCCATGAAGAGGGACATGATATTGTCTGAAACTGTCGGTATATAATAAATTTGAAAATATATAAGGTGAGTCGTTAAAAATATGTTCTTCACTCACTATTAATGATATAACCTCATAATGTTTACTTCCCAATATTAATTTAAATATGTCGTATTTTTGTTTAATAATTTAAAGAGTAATGATTTTTCAAGATGATAAATAAGTAAATAAATGTTTTTATTATTAATTTCATACATCTCAATGATGGATAAATCATATTTAAAGAGAAAAATTATACGCTCAGACCGGGACTTGAACCCGGGACCCTTGGGGTTCAAGTCCCGGTCTGAGCGTATAATTTTTCTCTTTAAATATGATTTATCCATCATTGAGATGTATGAAATTAATAATAAAAACATCGAAAATAGCCGTACTGGCATTTATAATGTAATGTATAATTCCCAAATATGTCTTCTTAATATAGGAGCCGCCATTTGCAAAGATAGAAGCAAAGGCTTCAAAGCATTTGGGGCGGGAATTTCAACGTATATAAGTAAATAAATATTGCTTCTAGTTGGATTCTTCCTGTGCCAATTAAGTTTGGCCCAGATTAATTTTATGTACACACTCATTTTTCATCACTGCATCTGGATTTTAACACATTTTTATTTGAAGTATCATTGGTAGTCATACAGACTATGAAATTAATATATGTTTAAACCTCTATTAAAAGATCATTGACCATTCCATACAAAAATGGTCTTTAAGTGGGGTGTTTGCTTTGTAGGGAGAATAATAACAATGTACTGCATAAATTGTTTACACTTTAATTTACTATTTGAAATACTGTTTTAACATTAACATTTATTATTATTATAATTATTATTATTATTATTATTACTTTTATTATGTTATTAAACAATCTATACTACTCATATTATAGTATATTACATTACAAGGATGAAAAACAATATAAACATATGGGTTGAAAGTTTATGCCTGTTCAATAGATGAGGGCATAGTTTTTCAATGAATATGTAAAAGTCCTCCATCCATGTAACATACTGTATTTTATTTCATAGTATGTTGAATTTCTTATCTGTAATTAAGTTAATAACATTGTGTAAATAAAACATCAAATATATTTAAGTAAAATTTTATCACCTCGCCTCATATTCTTCTTCTTAGACTAGTTTCATATCCTTCTTCAGTTCCATCATCAGTATTTTCATACCATTGTTATGTTGCCTTGAAGAGGCAGGCTCTTACTTCCTCTGTTGGTAGACTGAAGAACCTCGAAATCAAATAATTTTCCCAGGAATTTCAAAGTTTATTAATTTCTCCTTTACTCTCTTTTTTAATGTAGCTTTTTTCCCCAAACCGTGAGTTATTGTTTTATTAATCTAGCTTTTCTTTCAATTTGATGTTTTTCTTGCATTGCATGGGCTGCTACTGCAGATTTTTCTACTTCCCCATTCTTGATATTCCTGAGATGTTCTTTCACTCTGGTTTTTAAATTTCTCTTTGTTTTCCCTATGTAGACTTTCTCACTTTTCTCATATTTAATCTGACTATGTAACTCATGCCACAAATGCTAGTCAATGACCAATCACGTTTCAATGAATTTTGTTTTGCAACCAATGACAGTCGTGTTTCAACTCACTCTTTATCGATTTTTCTTTATCAGCTCCTGCTTTTGTGATAAAGAAAGCTCCTCCTTTTTAATGTTCTGAACAGGTCAAAGCATTATTTTTCTCCAACAAATACATTGAATGTAGCAAATAATCAAAAGATTCCTTGATTTTACTGAGTTGTTTACTAAAAAATAAATGAATAACCCGTAATGTTGATTATGATATATAGTTTGATGTGTTTAATTATTTCTCCAGTTGGGTGCACTCTTACGATATTGCGATCTTATTTGGCAATAAATAATATGATCAAGCAGCAGTGAATGAACATAACCTCACATTTATGATTTGTTTTCAAACATTGCCGTTTACATTAAATATATAAATATTTTAAAATAACTATAGTTAAACTATGATTTGTAAGTAAACAGCTTAATTTTATTCGTTAAATAGTCCTAACAAATGCCACTCTTGATTTCCAAATTCTCTAGATAAATTCACTCCTCACTTCGTGAGTCGTGAATTTATCGATAATTTGGAAATCACTCGTGGCATTACTTATGATAAATCCCTGATTTGTTTTCTTCTTCTATTTTCTCACTTTTGTTGGATCTAATTAATCTAATAATACCTGAAGTCATTTTTCGGTGCCAATCATATTTAAGACCATGTTTGTTTTTGTACCTTAAGTCATAGAATATGCTAAGTTATGGATCCCCTTACCACTCTAGCAGATACTACTGCTTATTATTTTTTTTTGTAAGCCCTTGTTTTCCCCCAACGAGATTTAGGTACCTACAGAGAAGAAATTGAACCTTACTAATTTAGTCACACTTGTTTTCGTATAGATGTCATTGGAGTGGTCCGTGGTCAGTGTTCCATCTCATACTGACATCTAGGAAACCAGTATAGTACTAGGATGGGAATGTTCAGTAAATTTTGCTTAGAGGCCTTTTTATTCAGGCTTAAGGATCTTTTACGAGCCTGAAAATCTTCAAACTCAGGACCCATGGCTTAAAGTCCCTCCTGGAAGACTTGCCCCTTGGATTCTTCCATCCTAAAAAAAATCCATTAACCCCGGCAGGGTTTGAACCCATGACCTCAGGACCAGAGGCAAGGAGCATAACAACTAGTCCACCGCGGCGGCCGATTACTGCTTATTATAAAAAGTTAAAACTTATTGAAGGGAATTCCATACTGATACAACTCAATTTGATATTATTTTGTTCAGTTGAAAACAAAAGAAAATATGTATTGTACATGCATGAAATATATAAGGAAATTTAAAAAAAAAAAATTAATAAAAAATAGTGTCAGCAAGTAATTACTATATATATATATATATATATATATATAATTAAAATGCCTTGTAGATGTTAGGTCAGAAATGTTTGATTTTCTCAATTTTATTCGTGCATTAATTAGTTTATAATGATGATGACTATAGATCTCATTTTCATACTACATGGGCAAAGTGCAATGGAACAACTTTTCATTTGGTATTTTTATATAAAATACATAATATTCTACTGCTTTATTATTTGATACTATTAGGATGATAACAAATGCTTATTTTATTTTGTCTCCTTTACATAATTTTGTTTCTACTAAGCTGACTATTGGATGAGCTCAACTTTGTTGGACAACAAGACTTCTCTCTTCTTGTAAATATCTTTATATCTTTAAAAATTGTGAAAGTACTTGCTTATGAAAATTAATTAATATTAATTTGTATATACTTCAAACACCAAAATTTATTTCTGTACCTTATGAAATTGATATGATTTTGATGAAAATTTCAAAAGTAGGATCCATATTGCACCGTGTTGGTGCTGGGATCATACCAATGTTGTTGATAATTACTTTGAGTTGAGAACTTAGTATGCTCAAATTAACATATCTTTGCCCGGGTCCATAAAAGGCAAAAATTAATTCACCTTTCGTCAATAAATTGTTAAGCATGTAATATATTGTAAGCTATACAGATTACAATTGTGGAAGTTTCAAGGAAAGAGGAAATCATATTCGCTTGAGAAAGCTTTGGAACTTTATACTCATATCTGACATGACTAGCTACTGAATCAATAGACAGAAGTTAACTAAAAGCAGGTAACTTATATTTAATAAGAGTAAAAAAAGTCAGATATAACATTCAAATAATAAAAAAATAGTTAGTTTGACATTGAAAAACAAATTGAGAAAAGAAACAATAACCTTATCGGTCATCTAAACAAAACAATAATAATGAAACATACGTACACTCTATTCACTCACACTAGTCCCGCCAAGGGCTAGGGTACACGGTCCTTGTGGCCCTACCCTGGCCTAAGGGACCAATAAACAAAACAAGCTCCTCCGAGCTATATCGACTTGACCTTTTGATTAATAAACAGATGATTACCTTGATGTTAGTAAGCACAGCTTATTTGAGAGTTCGCTAGGAGAGGGGAGGATGCGCGATAGAACACGGTGCATAAAGGAAAGGGGGGGGTATGTAGGAGAGAATTTGGCACTGTTCACTAAGATCACAGAAGAAATGGAGACGCGATGACGTATTGGTTGCACAGTATGACATAATCCACATATCGAAAACTTGATTTCGGTACAATATGACCTAAATTTATACTACATTATGTTTCAAAAGTGATAGAATTGAGAAAATCAAAATGAATAGAACCAAAAATTCCCCACTAAATGTAGATCTAGAAATTTACAGTTAGAAGAGATTACGTATATATATTTTTTTTTTGCTGCTTTCAGACTTGTTGAATACTAATAAGGGAATTGTCAACCATTTAAAATGGAGGTTTACTTGAAACCAAAAATTTGAAAATTGTACTAGTGGCACAATTTTTGTTTCTTTGCAACAAAACTGGATACATATAATTTAATTAACAAAAGAAAAATTAATTCCATAATCCAGCATAATTGGATCATAAATTTGACATAGTGAGAAATTTACCTAGTTTATCTATCTTCTGTGTGATAGACTTTTTGCTTCTCACCACTATATTTTTGGGCCATAATTTAAAAAAAAAAATTATGAATACGAAAGTTATTAATGGGGTTGTTGAACAGATGATAGAGAAAAGTGCTTTGGTATAAATAAATGTTACATTCATTATTATAAAAATTATTTATCTTGTAAGAAAGAATACACAAAATTTTCGAAAATTTGCCTGAAAATTAGCAATTTTTGAGCAAGCAATTTTTAAAACTTTTTAAATAAATTGGTTCAAAGCATGATGTCTTGGGACTTGCACTGGTTTCAGTCCCCATGGAAGAAGAAATTTTAGAAAAAAGTTTAGATTACCTGATCAATGATCTTTTCTAAGTTCTACACAATTATAATGCACATGCTCAAATGCTTAAAGAAATTTCCGCTAGATGATGGATATATATGTTAAATCAGTATGACCAACTCTGCAATAAATTCCCAAACATGTTTATAAGAAATGGATGTAGACCACTCCCCCCTTCCTAACTTAACAAAATAAATTGCACATATTATTTAATCAAATGTAAACTAATCTGGTGTACATTAACTTGTCCCATTGAAACCTAACAAAATGAAGTGAGTGAACATCCATTTCTTAAAATATATTTTAGAATGTTGGTCATTTTGATTCTACAGATATCTCTGCCATCTAGCAGAAGTTTCTTTAAGTATTCGTGATGTGTATCATGATTCTGTAGAACTTTGATAAAATCATTTGAGATGAATGAGACAATTTGCATACGTAGATACATATTTAATAATTGTAAAAATTGTTATAAGTATTATTTAAAAATGATGAAAATAGTATGAAGTCTTAATAAAGGCAGAAAAGTATGTACAGTAACAGTATTAAAAGAATATAGTATGGGAAATCATACGTTGAAGTATTCTGAACTTGAGCAAACATTTTTTCATGGGATATTGGCCAATAATGGATCTGTTCCCACCCACCATTGTGAAGAATTTGGTAGCTACAATGAGTAGCAGCATTGAGAAAATCAGCTATAATGGCTAGGGGACTTGACATGCTGACCATATCACCCATATACTTGCTGAATGATTATCCATCTCTGTGACTAACACATGTGGATGTGAGCCCAGCAGCCAGATAGTAGGCTTTCTAAACCTGTCGTGCCATGGAGTATTTTTTTAAATAAATATGTGTATCACCAAAATTCATCAGAGAACATTTTGTTTAAACAACTCACCTCATAGGATTCATGTTTCCATGATACCGCGGTTTCAAACACAGTCATGTTCATCTTCAGCCATAACTCCGACTGACGAAATTCTTCGGCCGTCAACTGTTCTATTGTTGCCATCTTTAGTGCTGCCATCTATGGTTGAATTTATGAACTTCAAAATCAAAGCAATTTCGTTAGGGATATCAAAATTCATTGATCTATCTTTATTTTTCTGAATGTATCTTTTCTCCCAAACTGTCAATTCCAAAGGCTTCTCTGCTTGTTTTAAAAGTTTAGCTTCTCTTCCAATTTTATGTTCTAATTAACTATGTGCAGCAATTGCAGATTTTTCAATTTCACAATTTTTAATATTTCTGAAATTTTCTTTTGTCCGAATTTCTAAATTCCTTTTTGTTTTTCCTATATAAACAAAAGAACATTTCAGAAATATTAAAAATTGTGAAATTGAAAAATCTGCAATTGCTGCACATAGTTTATTAGAACATCATAAAATTGGAAGAGAAGCTAAACTTTTAAAACAAGTAGAGAAGCCTTTGGAATTGACAGTTTGGGAGAAAATATACATTCAGAAAAATAAAGATAGATCAATGAATTTTGATATCCCTAACGAAACTACTTTGATTTTGAAGTTCATAAGTTCAACCATAGATGGCAGCACTGAAGATGGCAACAATAGAACAGTTGACGGCCGAAGAATTTTGTCAGTCGGAGTTATGGCTGAAGATGAACACGACTGTGTTTGAAACCGCGGTATCATGGAAACATGAATCCTATGAGGTGAGTTGTTTAAACAAAATGTTCTCCGATGAATTTGAATGATTATACCTCATAATGTTTACTTCCCAACATTAATTTAATATGTGTATCACCACTCATTTGGACTCATTTAAATTGATTTTTTTCCTGCAGTAAGTACAGTATATTGTATGAGCTGGCTTCAAGATCAAATGACTTGCTGTAATTAATTTCTAACCAAATGCCATTCTTTTGTCACATTTTCCGTATGTGTAACTAATGTAATATGATTATCAAGTATTTATACGCCTATTGTTTCTTTTGTATAAATAGAACTTCTCCTGCTTACTCCTGCTGAATGAATCATAAAAGTGAATGAAATTTGATTTTATCCTGTGCAGTGATGGAAATATAGCATACATAAGACTAATCTTATTTCCACCATTGTTGTGTGTGTATGTTTATCCTACTATAGGGGATACTTCAAATGTACATTATGCTTTCTCATATACTAAATTGCAGAGAAAAAATATTACTTCTTATGTGTGAAGTCTTTATTATAGCAAAAATGATGGAAACTATTTAGGATTTAAATTTATGTCATATTTTAGAAGTAACTTTTTAAATGTGATATTTATTAGATCTGTAAGATGTGTCACTTTATAATAATCCCACCAAAAGTGAATTGTATTTGTTTTCGTTAATATTTAATGAAAGTGACACTATGTGGTATATTTTAAATAATAATAGAGTTAGAATTTAACACCTCACCTCATAACTGTAGATTTCTGAAAGATATATTTCAGTACTTCTGCGTATTATCTTCAGTTCATCTAACTGAAGATAACATGCAGAAATATTGAAACATGTTTCTTGCAGGACATGTTTCAGAATATCATTACTCTATCTTCAGCTTGTACAGATTGATGATCTTTAAGTTTTTGGCCCTGGATGTCGACTCGTATTCCCTTTTTTTGTGGTCCAAAGAACTTGCATATTAAATCTCTCTCCTCTGGGATTCATGATTCTCTCTTTGTTCTTCTGGATGTAGATTTTTTCCCAAATGGAGAGTTCATTTGTATTTTCTAACTGTATGCACATAATATGCAAGTTTTTTGGATCACAAAAAGAGGGTGTAAGAGTCGGCATCCAGGGCTGACAACTTAAAGATCATCAGCCTGTGCAAGCTGAAGATAGAGCAAAGATGCTCTGAAACATGTCCTACAAGAAACAACCAATATGAAGTAAGATGACAGCAGACTCAAATTATCTGTTAAGTAGAACCTCATATTGTTACATCCTATTGTATTTTCATAATTGAAACATGTCTTCAAGAAATCTACAATTATGAGGTGAGGTGTTAAATTGTAACTCATTTATTAATTAACTGTATTTGTCTTCTTCTTTCTTATCCTGAGATCCTTCAACCAAGCCTTTAAGGCATGTGTATCACTTTCTGTGGGCCTGGAGTGAGACCTACACACTTCAGGATGTGAGCTAGTGCAGCTGGTTCTATGTTGCAATTTGTATATATTGGGAATATCTTCTGAGATACTACTATCTTCATATGCTTAGTGTGCCCACTTTTTAATCTTTCTGTCATAATAATAATATCGTATAGAGCACAAAATATGGATTAGTATATAACAATATCATTCAGCACTCAATTGAGCCAAGAATAACTGTCTTTTCTCACACTGTATGTTGTAGTATATATTGCATTTTTTCCCATTCCACTTGCACTCGCATCTATTTTCTGGTTGGTGATGTCCCATAGCTTTGCATACTTTGAAGTGGAAACTGTGTGTCACTAGTCTAGTCACTACATAGTGTAGGTCATATAAAGGTTTTATCCATTCATTGTGTATCATTGCATCCGTGCAGTAAGAGTCCCATATTTCTTTCTGTTTTCTTTGCATGTCTCATAATAGCTTCTCGCAACTGGGGGTGGGTTGCAGTATTTAACCTTGCTGTTGTAGTCTGCGATTCTCAGCTGTATTGGCAGTTTATGACTGCTCCATGTGTTTGTAAATCACCTAACCAATTTTTCCTATACATTGGCACTGGTTTTTAGTAACAATGTATATACTTAAGTTATGTAGATAGGAAATAACACTATGAGGTTTTTTAATATTGTTTATTTTTTATTATTTCACTCACCTCATACTTCATAATTCATAGCAGACCCTGGGTTTCTTCACATCTTTTGTGACATTCTCAATGCTGCGTCACGTTCACAATTGACGTCCAACAGCCTTCTATCCTGCAGACTGACCTCCGCGCCATCTGGTGGACGACCGAAGAATTTCCAAATCAGTCCTCTTTCTTTATAACCGGGTATTTCAAAATTCATAGTTGTATTTTCATTCTTGCATATGTAAATTTTTTCCCAAATTGTGAGTTCCTTCGGTTTTTCCAATTGTTTAAGTAATTTTGTTTTGGTTTCTATTCTATGTTTTTCTGACCAGGCATGTGCAGCTATTGCAGATTTTTCGGTTTCTCCATTTTAACATTTCTGAGGTGTTCTTTTAATCTTGTATTAGATTCCTTTTTGTTTTTCCTATGTATATCTTTTCACAATCTTTACAATTAATTTGATAAATTCCCGATCTTTTGCAGTCTTCAATCTTTTCATTTTTGTTGGTTTTTATTAAATTACCTAAGCTGTAATCATTTTTAGGTGCTAATTTAATGTTGAATTTGTTGAAAATTTTTTGAAACTTGTCAAATACCAAAGGATGGTATGTGAACTTCTTGAATTTTTTGCCTATATTTTTATGTCTGAAGAGTACTTTCATTGATGACTTTTTGTTCTTTGAATTTATTTATTTTCTTGTGTATCATCTTCTTTTGAAAACCATTATCCTTAGCAATTTTTATGATGTGTTCTTTCTCTTTATTGTAATTTTCTTTGCTCATGGGAACATTCACAAGTCTGTGTGTTAAACTATTAAATACTGCCTGTTTGTGTGAAAGCTACTGGATTTAACCATTTTTCACACAAACAGGCAGTATTTAATAGTTTAACACACAGACTTGTGAATGTTCCCATGAGCAAAGAAAATTACAATAAAGAGAAAGAACACATCATAAAAATTGCTAAGGATAATGGTTTTCAAAAGAAGATGATACACAAGAAAATAAATAAATTCAAAGAACAAAAAGTCATCAATGAAAGTACTCTTCAGACATAAAAATATAGGCAAAAAATTCAAGAAGTTCACATACCATCCTTTGGTATTTGACAAGTTTCAAAAAATTTTCAACAAATTCAACATTAAATTAGCACCTAAAAATGATTACAGCTTAGGTAATTTAATAAAAACCAACAAAAATGAAAAGATTGAAGACTGCAAAAGATCGGGAATTTATCAAATTAATTGTAAAGATTGTGAAAAGATATACATAGGAAAAACAAAAAGGAATCTAAATACAAGATTAAAAGAATACCTCAGAAATGTTAAAAATGGAGAAACTGAAAAATCTGCAATAGCTGCACATGCCTGGTCAGAAAAACATAGAATAGAAACCAAAACAAAATTACTTAAACAATTGGAAAAACCGAAGGAACTCACAATTTGGGAAAAAAATTACATATGCAAGAATGAAAATACAACTATGAATTTTGAAATACCCGGTTATAAAGAAAGAGGACTGATTTGGAAATTCTTCGGTCGGCCACCAGATGGCGCGGAGGTCAGTCTTGCAGGATAGAAGGCCGTTGGACGTCAGTTGTGAACGTGACGCAGCATTGAGAATGTCACAAAAGATGTGAAGAAACCCAGGGTCTGCTATGAATTATAAAGTATGAGGTGAGTGAAATAATAAAAAATAAACAATGTATATACTTATTCCAAATTGAACATGTTAAATGCACAAACATTTGATACAATTAATGAATATAACAATATGGCTGTATCTTGTAATGTGCCTGATAATCACATCAGCAAATACATCTCCACTCTTTGCCAGTCAGGCTGGAAGAGAGAGACGAGATTGCCATAAAGAAGAGGATCCAGTGGGACCAATATTACCAACATGTCTGCTAAAAATCCAAGTTAGTGAGCTTTTGAAAAATATATAAAAACCATTGTGACAAAGATCAGCCTCTTGGGTTATTTGTGAGTGTTTCTGACTACAGTTCGTGAGGTTCTGGGTTCAATTCCCAGTCAGACAATAGGAATTTTCCTTAAAGGGAATTATTCCTGTGATTACTCATGGTCTGGAATTTAAATAAGTTTAGGTTAAGGACTTTCCTGATGCTTCATTATCATTAATCACCCATTATATCATCAGGGTAATGCAACTCCACCTTTCAGGTGCCACAATCCAAAAAATGGATTACAATTCCACCAATGTAATTTGAGGAAGCTGGAAATGTCATAAAAGACAACTTGTGGCATTGGACAAAAAAAAAATTATAAAATAAAATATAATTAAGTATAACAGTACTTAACAATATTTCACACTCAATTAAAAATGATATTAAATCACTTTAACTGTTTCTTTTTATGTCATTAATGCAAAATGGATTTAGAAGTTAAGAAATCACTAATTTCGGTAACATACATTTTTTTACTAATAACTCATGAGGACAATTAAACCTGGAGGCTGATTGTCACATTGGCATAAGCTCTCCATACTTCCCTAACCTTAGGTATTTTCCAATTATTCTCTGTATAATTCACCTCTTTCAAATCATGATTAATGTTATTCTCCCACTTTATTCTTGGACTGGACACTTTCTCTTTGATTTTCCTATAAATAGTTTCCCCAGCCTTCATTCGCCATTTCATTTGTACCACATTTCCTGCACATTAGAGTTTGAGACTTAACTGTTATTATCATATCTGAAATATTAAAATATATAATTAGTGATAAAATCAAATGTTTCCTACCTCTCCTCATATAAATCTTCTAAGTAGATTGCAATTTCAAGACCATAATTGTCTCATCTTCAGTACAATCTTGGCGACTGATGTTATGTCGATTAGAAGAACAGACGGAAGAAGAAGTGTTTCTTCCAATCGACATAACGTCAGTCGCCAAGATTGTACTGAAGATGAGACTGTTATGGTCTTGAAATTGCGATCTACTTAGAAGATTTATATGAGGAGAGGTAGAAAACATTTGATTTTATCATAAATTAAACCCCATGGTTATTAATTCCTATAAAAGTTCAATATATAATTACTACCTAATGAATCAGTCATCCTCAACTAAAATAAAACTTTGTCAAGTAGTTAATGTATGAAGGCCTTTCAAAACAATGGTACCAATTGTTCAACTGATATCAGTTGAAATGCAGATGCTGAAACATTGTTTTGAAAGGTCTTCATTTTTAACTACTTGACTAAGTTTTCTAACAGACCTTTATTTTAGTTGAGGATAACTGATTCACCAGGTACTAATTTTATATTTTAATATTTTATTACATAACCTCAATGAAGCTTTAAATGAATTTTAAAAGTATTCATTATCACATCTGTAAACAATTTTATATCAATAATTAATTATTTATGTTTTTATTACCTCTACTCATATCCGTTTTCTTCTATACTGCAGTTTCGTTATCTTATCTCCCTCTTCAGTATCCTCTTTTTACTACGCTTTTTATTTTCTTTTTCTTGGCGGTTTTCCTTCTTACTTCTGTCGGTGTCCGCACTGACCCTCTGGATGAGGTCAAATTTTGCTGGAGTTTCAAAATTCATGAGTTTTTCTTTTTTGTTTTTTTTGGATGTGGATTTTTTCCCAGACGGTGCGTTCCTTTAGTTTATCTGGTTGTGTGATTAGGCTAAAGCTTCTGTATCTATTAAATGTTTTTCAGTTCAGACCAATCAGGGGCTGCTACTGCTGAACTTGTCCACTTCCACCCTTTTTTTACATTTCTTAAGGTTTTCCTTCAATCTAGTTTTTAAATTTCTTTTTGTTTTCTATATAGGAAAAACAAAAACAAAAAGAAATTTAAAAACTAGATTGAAGGAACACCTTAGAAATGTAAAAAAGGGTGAAGTGGACAAGTCAGCAGTAGCAGCCACAATTCTTGGTCTGAAAAACATTTAATAGATACAGAGCTAGCCTAATCAAACAAACAGATAAATTAAAGGAACTCACAGTCTGGGAAAAAATCCACATCCAAAAAAACAAAAAAGAAAAACTCATGAATTTTGAAACTCCTGCAAATTTTGACCTAATCCATAGGTTCATTGGTCCACCGACAGAAGTAAGAAGGAAACCGCCAAGAAACGACATAACACCGGTCGACCAGAGGCTACTGACGATGGAGATAAGCTCCGAAACTGCAGTATAGAAGAAAAAGGATATGAGGGGAGGTAATAAAAACATTAATTTAATTATTAAATTAAACCTCATAGTGTTCTTTCCCTGTGAAAGTTAAATAAATTTTATATCACTTTCATTTTAATTTGTCATATTATGGCATTAAGTTAATGTAACTGTTACGTGTTTTTCTGATGTCAATTTTTAATCCATGGTGGATTTTGAAATTTGTGTATTTATTTATTTACAAATTATAGAGGTTGACTTATGTAATTTTCTCTCTAGCATTCCAATAGTATTTCTGCCCGAGGGATCTTTCACTGCAATCATAGCATTTTCATGCTATGCTTTGCAGCTTTACTAGGGAATTATAGGTGTGGTAGCTTTCTGTTGCTTTCCACACCGGTGAAGGATGATGATGATGGCCGGATGATTTTTGGGGACCGTTGGGCCCTAAGCTTCCTGACATTTGTCTTACAGGTGAGGAAAAACCCTAAAAAAACCTCACCTAGGAGCCTGTCCTGACCGGGAATCGAACCTGGGCCCACTGCGTGACAAGGCAGCATGCTACCTCGAGACCACAGCAGTGGACTATCCCAGTAAAATCTGACAAAATCCTGTATTGTTTGAGCTTCATGGTTCAGGTGTGGGCAGTATCACAAATGTTGTGCAAAGTTAACAGTTCCTGAATTGATACATTCCCAATCTGTAGAGATGGTATAGGAGGCAATTGTGTTCTTACATCAGCCTAAAACTGGTCACAGATTTTATACAATTATTTAGTTTATTTACTTTATTTGTGAGGTCTTCAGCTTTCATCCATTGATTTCGTTTTGCAAACTCCATTGGGAGCATGTAACTGGACAACCTAGGCTAAGAATAGAGAAGGACTAACTAACTAATTCACCCCATAGGTTTATGGACACTCTCCATATATCCCTATCCTGAGTTAATGTTTTCCATTCATCCCCATATAATCTTCTTCTCTCAAATCATGGTTTGTTATTCTCCCACCTCATTCTTGGTTTACCAACTATGCATTTTTCCTCCGGTTTTCCTACAAGAAGCTTCCATGCTCCTCTTTCATTCCCCATTTATGCCACATGTTCTGCCCATTGCAGTCTACTTATCTTTTCTTATTATATCTGGTTTCCTATCAAAATCATATAGTTCACTGTTATGAAGTCTTCTCCATTTGCCTGTTGTTCATCTCTTTTTATCCAAAAATTTTCCTAAGAGCTTTATTCTCAAATCTCGTAATCTTTTCTCCTCCCTTAAACTAAGTAAGAGTACATGTTTTGCATCCATATAACTTGAAGAATAATGGTTTTATGTACTTTTAGTTTAACATTTTTTGAGAGAATTGGGACGACAAGAGTCCCTGATTATTATTATTATTATTATTATTATTATTATTATTATTATTATTATTATTAATATTATTATTATTGTTGTTGTAATCCATTTTAAACAACTTGGAGATACCATCAGGAGACAGAATATATTGTTCCCGAATATAATATAGTTCGAAATTAAAAATTTTGAGATCCTTAAACTGTGGATCCCAATTCATAGATTTTACAGCACATAACCTCAAATCAGAAAGTCTCTAAACAAAATTGTTGACCCTTTCATGCCTAGATTTAAATTCTGACGCAAATTACCTAAGCTGTTAAAATGAGTCATTAAATAAAATTACAGTAGCGTATCAGATTATATCCTCCCAACATACAAATATTTGACTAAATTGTATTTTTTAAATAATAAAAAAGAGATAGTAAAAGTATATGAGAAAGCTGTTGTATCATGCTTGCATTATATTTCCTATATACATTTTTTTTGCAGCATGTTATTTAAAAATCATTAGTTTATTATTTATAATTTTTCTTACATACAGTATATGTTAATATTCTTTAACCAAATGTTAAACTTTGAATAATATGCATGATTCCAATTCTGATAAATACAAATTTTAAATTTTAGACAAAATAAGTTTGATTTTCTGTGATATGAAAAATTTCACTGGAAAATGCATGCAGAATGTTGTCAGTGCACACAATATTCTCATAGAAGGGAAACATTTTATTAATATATAGAAATATGATTTCTCAATTGACACATTTATGATCTAACTAATTATTATTACATGTTGAAGTAGTTAGAAAATTTCAGCATCATGTACATTGTTTTATTGTCATATACATTATTATATTACTTTCATGAACAATATAATTTGGGAAAAAGTTTAGTTTACCTTTACCAAGAATTTTTCTAAGTTCTACAGAATCATAGTATGCATACGCGAACGCTTAAAGGAACTTCCACTAGATGATGGACATATGTGTGAAATTAATATGATCACCTTCACAATAAATTCCCAAACGTTTATAAGAAATAGATGTACACCAACTTTCCCCTTCCTAACTTAACAAAATAAATTACATGCATATTATTTAATGAAGTGTAAACTAATCTGATGTACACTAACTTGTCCCATCGGAACCTAACAAAATGATGTGAGTGAATATACATTTTTAAAAATATATTTTCGAATATTGGTCATTCCAATTTCACACATATCTCTGCCATCTAACAGAAGTTTCTTTAAGCATTCACACATGCACACAACGATTCTGCAGAACTTTGAAGGAATCATTGTTTATGTGGATAAATATTTAATATTTATAAAAAAAGTTTTATAAGTATTGTTGCAAAATGTTTAAAATAGCACAAAAGATAGTAAAGACAGAAAAAGTATGCAGAGCAACAGTATTACAAGAATGTAGTATGGAAAATTATAGGTAAAGTTATTCTAAACTTGAGCCTATATTTTGTTTATAGTCAGTTTCTCAAACCTGAAGTTATCTTTCTAAATACCATAATTTAAATAGGTCATCTATTAAATATTACAAAAGTCAAAGAAATATATTTCAGAAAATGGCAATTAAAAATTGGATATTTACTGAGTGATGAAATTTGAACATTTTGATTTTTCCACAATACTTTAATATGTTACTTGAACATTAAATTTTTAATTCACTTTGAAAAACATATTTTTACAATATAATTAATGTTGCAATAAGTAAAATTTTAAATTAATTTAAATACTATATCTAAAAATGTTTGATAATTAATGAGAAAAATTATTGCATATTAATCTCTAAATGGAAACAAGCAATAAAGAAAATAAATATCAATGGGGGCTTATTTTAATTTTGCCAGAAATATCCATTTTTATTACTATTATTTGGTTTGACTGCTATATATATATATATATATATATATATATATATAGTCTTATATTTGAATTTAGGAGATTTGTCAGTTATTTACTATTTTGTATTTTTTGTTTTGTTTTTAGTGGTCCATTAGTTAGTTTTTTTTGAGGTTATAAATGAAAATATAAGATATGATTTATTTATTTGGAAATGGTCACCAATTTTTTGCTAATAGGATCCTAGATATGGCTTTTGCCGAGTCTTTGTTTATGGTGGGAGATGAGCCTTCTCTGTGGTGGTACTGGTGCTGCCTGAAGGTTTAAGTCAATTTAAAAATTCCAGTTTCATTGTGAAATAATTCTGTGACCTTCTGGCTTATGGTATATTATCTCTTATTTAACCTGGAAGTGGTGTGGTGGGATTTTACCCTAACACATTACTGCTGATACAATATTTAACCATGATAAATATAATTTATCCTTCAATGAGAAGTGTTAAATTAATAATAAAATCGTCAATAGAAGCCCTACTGGCTATAAAGTAGTGTTAAATTCCCAATAAATGTCTTCTTAAATAAGAAGCCGCCATTTGCAAAGATAGAAGCTATGGTTTCAAGCATTTGGCGCGAGGGAATTACAACGTACATAAGAGAAAAATTTGCGTCTAGATCGTAACTCGCCTCGATAGCTCAGTTGGTAGAGCACTTGGCCCGGAAAGCCAAGGGTCCCGGGTTCGAGTCCCAGTCTAGGCGAAAATTTTTCTCTTCAAATATAATGATAATTCCAGATTAAATGAAAATATGGCTTAAAAACATTGTATCAGCAGAATTAAGTATAATTGGTTGTTGTATCTTATGTTTTTGTTTTAACCTATAAATGTAGTTTTAGTGACAAAACGCTTCCACAATTGTATATAATTTTAAAGAATAAGTTCGACGACCATGGTGGTATAGTGGTTATGTTCATTGTGTCTAGTCACAAGTGTCATAGGTACAAACCCTGGTCATGGTTGATGGTTCTTAGGATGGAAAAATTCATGAAACTAGTCCTCTAGGAGAGATTTTAAGCCTTAGGTCCCAAGTTTGAAGATTTTTTAGGCTCTGAAAGAACCACAAGCCTGAAAAAAGGCCTCTATGCAAAATTTAACCAACCTTCATCCATCCAATCGATACCTTAGTTGCCTACTAGATGTCTCATTGAGGAGGCAATGTGCTAACACGTCACTTGTTGACAACTGTAGATAAATAAGCATAAATAATTGGCTTGGCAAAGAAACACCCTCTAGGGAGCACCTGTGTTCCCAGGCAGGATGTATGGAATATATTTATTTATTTATTTATTTATTTTGCCTGATGGAGTTAAGACTGTAAGGTCTTCTCTTCCACTTCACCAAGGTTAAATTATACATATAATAACAATTATGAATTATGTACATGATCAATGATACATAATAGATATAGGCAGGCTACACAATATAAAGTTGACAATGGAAAGAAATAAAATTTGTAATTATAATAATAATAGTAACAATAATAATAACCTATAATTTGATTAAGTAATTGGCTTGATAAATGAAGTTTGAAATATAAAGAAATAATAAAAGTATACATGGAATACAGTATATATTATATTGTATAAAGCAGTGGTTCCCAACTTTTTTCGACTCGCGAACCCCTTCCACAATGATTTGAGTTGGGTGAACCACTGACTTTTAAATGTACATATAGCAGACATGCATAAAATTTAATTCCAAGCAAAAGGTTTAATAACCTTAAATTAAATTAACCCTTAACAGTTAAAACCTAAAGTTACTCTAGTTACGGCTTAAAAATTAATAGTTAATAATTAAGAGTTGAAATGGATAACATTAAATTATTAATTTTTGGTTTAGTTCTTGTAATATTTTATTTTTTACTGTAAGGGATCTTTCAACCATTGCATACCAAGAATCTACCTTGAAATTTCTCCCAGAGAAGTGATGCGATTTACTAAGGCTGTGTCCAAAAAAATTCTCTGCTGTTTTCAACTGCAAAGCATTAAAATCCAGCCCCAAATCTCTCATTTAAACTACTGGGTAGTAAAACAATACCTCACTTCGTGGATTGGATAACCTTGCCATCTGCACCGAATCTGCCTCACTCCACTTCACTTTACTCAACAAGGACGTCCACCTCACTCCACTTCACTATACTCAACAAGGACGTCCATGTGCTTTGCATAGTGGTTTGCCATTGCTGGATTTTGACTTTGATTTCTGTGCCTTACAGTTAAAAGCGGCAGATAATGTTTTGGATACGGCTTTGGTATATCACAACACATCTCTGAGAGAAATTTCAAGTTGGATTTTGGCATGCAATGATGAAAGTTCCCTCGTAAGTCCTTTAGTCCTTAAATTGTATAAAAATATAGTTAAAAAACTCCTGCTTGACATACATATTTTATAGAAAATGAAACCGGATAATGACTTTAATACATTTTAAACAACTTCTTTAAATTCCAATATGTCTTCATTTTCTTTGGTGTTGACATGAATTACTGTATTATGTTAAGTGTTATTACATTTTTTAAGTTAAAATTTCATTACATGTTTTTTTAATGTTCTGCATGAGATGGTGTGTCAAAATGTATGCCTCTCTCATATGTACACTTCTTATTGTTATGGCATTGTTCATACATGCATTTATTCTTTGATTATTATTATTGGTAATGAATACTGTTTTAACAATTGTTCTCAATGAAAATTGAGCATTCATTTTTATTATCAATGCAATGTCTTTGCTAATAATCAGCATATAAAAATATTTATATATTGCTGATAGCAATTTTTTATGGTTTAAATTTATCAGAAAGTATTCATAGTTTAATATGGGAAATAACATTATGAGGTTCTTAATTTGTAAATTAATGAGTCATTTATTAACATCTTACCTCATATTTTTTGTTTCTTCAAACACGGTAACTAATTTTCGAGAGAAGGATCTCTCTCATTTTCAACCGACATTATGACTACCAGATTTTCGTTCAACGATTCTAACAAAAATCCGGTAGTCATAATGTTGGTTGAAAATGGGAGAGATCCTTCTCTCGAAAACTAGTTACCGTGTTTGAAGAAACATAAAATATTAGGTAAGATGTTAATAAATGACTAATTAATTTACGTTATCAGAAAGTAGTCATTCCTATTTTTCATAGAGATAGATTATTATGTATTAATATTAAAATTTAATATAAGAAACAACTCTTGCACTATTTTTCATGTTAGTTATATAATTATTTTTAAGTAATTTAAACTGACAAGCTAGTAAAAACATATGGAAATAATCCTAAAAAAATGTTAAATATAGTAATTCAAAATAATGTGATAAAGATAAATGGTCTTCTTTTACTAATATTCTTGTATTCAATTAATGTTTTAAATTCTTTATGATGGGGTAGTAATATTAGATTTCATAAAAATCATGGGGGAATTAATTAGAATATTGAAAGAATTAATATTGAAACTTCAACCATTGCATGCCGAAACCTACCTTGAAATTTCTTCCAGTGAAATGTTGTGATATACCAAGGCTGTGACCAAAAAAAAAATTGCCATTTTTAACTGCAAGGTACTAAAATCCAACAACAAATCTCTCATTTAAACTATACAGAAGTAATACAACTCATGTACCGGTATTGGTAGGTTTGATAACTCTCACTTCCTGCTGTCTGCACCGCATCCTGCCTCACTTTACTCATGCAAAGAGTCCATCTGCTCTGTACAGTGGGTTGACATTGCTGATTCTGGCTTTGATTTCTGTGCCTAGCATTTAAAAACACCAGATAATTTTTTTGGACATGTCCTTGGTAAATCACAATGCTTCTCTGGGAGAAATTTCAAGATAGGTTTCGTCATGCAATGGTTTACAGTTCCCTTGTAAGATTTTTACATAATTCGTATTACCCACTTATGCGTACTGTAAAATACTATAAATATTATTCTATTATACTCTATTATTTTTTTAACAAACTTACCCAAATTGGGTCTGCCAAAAGAGGCTAAATACACTTGACAATAGAGAAAGAAAACAATAAAAATATTAAATAAATAATATAGAGACACTAATTAATAATTATAATTTTTATTTATTATCCATCCATAGTAATTCTGCCCGAAGGCAGGTCCTTCACTGCAATCATAGCATTTTCATGCTATGCTTGCAGCTTTACTAGGGAAGTGTGTAGGTGTGGTAGCTTCCCGTTGCTTTCCACACCGGTGAAGGATGATGGTGATGATGTTAATGATAAGGATGATGATGAAGATGATGGCCATATGATTTTGGGGACCGTTTGGGCCTTAAAGTTTTCCTGACATTTGTCTTACAGGTGAGGAAAAACCCCGATAAAAACCTCACCCAGAAAAACTGCCCCGACCGGGGATCGAACCCGGGCCCACTGCGTGACAAGGCAGCACGCTACCTCGAGACCACAGCGGTGGACATTTATTTATTATTATTAATTATAATTATCTTATAAGAATTGAAAGAAATCAATATTATGTATTACAAGAAAGGTTGTTCCATTTAACACATATTACCATGTGAATATTAGGTCAGTGTTCAAAATAATTTTAAAATGTATTAAACTTTTATAAAAGTAATTTATTTTTTCTGGCAAAGTCATAATTTAATATTTCAAGGAAGTAACACTATGAGGTTTATTTTAAATAAAATGAGTTGGATATGCACTACTCACCTCATATTTGTAGCTTTTTTGAAGACTCGAGTTTTGAAGCTTTGGGCATCATTGTCAATTCTTTCAAAGAAGCTACAAATATGAGGTGAGTAGTGCATATCTAACTCATATTATCTAAAGTCATACATTTTTGACCTAAAATCTAAGCAAGTTTTGACCTAAAATCCCAAGGAATTCATATTTAAAAACTATGCACATTTATTACATCCATCTTGTCTTTTCCAAGTGAAATCATTAAACAAAAACTTAACATAACAATGCAGGATATTTAATCCAAATCTTCTAGTTTAGAGTTTCGTACTGGTACTGATTTAATAATATACAACATTATTTAGAATGAATGCTTAGCATTTTATCAATTGTTTGAGGGGGAATTATGGTTTTCATCACTTTTTTGTTTTACCAAAAATGTCATTAACTTTACACTAATTATTTTCTTTCATGATGTTTTTATTATTAATTTAACATTTCTCAATGAAAGATAAATTATATTTGAAGAGAAAAATTTTCGCCTAGACCGAGACTCGAACCCGGGACCTTTGGCTTGCCGGGCCAAACACTCTACCAACTGAGCTACCGAGGCGAGTTACGATATAGATGCAAATTTTTCTCTTATATACGTTGTAATTCCCTTTCACCAAATGCTTTTGAAACCATTGTTTCTATCTCGCCTCGGTAGCTCAGTTGGTAGAGCGTTTGGCCCGGCAAGCCAAAGGTCCCGGGTTCGAGTCTCGGTCTAGGCAAAAATTTTTCTCTTCAAATATAATTTATCTTTCATTGAGAAATGTTAAATTAATAATAAAAACATCATTAGAAGCCTTACTAGCTTTATAAAGTAATGTTAAAATTCCCAATATATGTCTTCTTAACTAAGAAGCCGCCATTTGCAAAGATAGAAACAATGGTTTCAAAAGCATTTGGTGAAAGGGAATTACAACGTATATAAGAGAAAAATTTGCATCTATATCGTAACTCGCCTCGGTAGCTCAGTTGGTAGAGCGTTTGGCCCGGCAAGCCAAAGGTCCCGGGTTCGAGTCTCGGTCTAGGCGAAAATTTTTCTCTTCAAATATAATTTATTTTCTTTCATGTTTTGCTTTTACACTCAAGTTCTTCTGAACACTGTCAGAAAGAGTAATCTCCATGTTATCTACCTGGGAGGGGGGAAGAAAGTATATTTGAAGAGAAAAAAATATGTCTAAACTGGAATTTGAACCTATGGTCTCTGTTTTATATGCCAGTCCTCTTTCCAATGATAAACTGGGATTTCAAGCCAAGGTCTCTGGTTTTATACCAGAGTGCTCTTTCCAGCTGATGTTGTAAGGAACACTGGTGTATAAAACCAGAGATCATGGGATGAAATCCCAGCTTTGGCATATTTTTTGTAATAAAATTATAAAATTCATGGATCTAAGTTTGTTCTTCTAAATGTATATGTTTTCCTTCCCAAACTGTTAATTCAAAGGGCTTTGTCAAATGTTTCAAAAGTTTAGTTTCTTTTTCAATTTTACGATTCTCTAAGCAAACTATAAGCTGCAAGTGCTGATTTCACAATTTCACATTTCTAATATTTCTAAATGTTCTTTTGAGTGATTGTCCAAACTCATTTTAATGTTATTAATTTGATAGCCTCATAATGTTATCTCCCATCATATGTTTTATGAAATGAATTTTTCTCTTCAAATATAATTTGTCATTCAGTAATAAGTTTGTGATAAATTTAAAATAAAAATATTGTAAGAAAAGTAGACCTATTTGGACAAATTAGCAACAAATTTTAAAATTCATATTAAAACACCATTGAGGATATGTAATAAGATATTAAATATAAAATTGGTACCTGGTAAGTCAGTCGTCCTCAAGTAAATTATTAAACTTCATCAAGTAATTCCAATATGGAGGCTGTACCAGTTAAAATGCAGAAGATGAAACATTGTTTTTGAAAGGAATTACTTGATGAAGTTTAATAATTTAGTTGAGAACGACTGACTTATCAGTTACCAATTTTATATTTAATATCAAATTAGTGACAGTGGTGTCTGGCTAATAAGAACTTGAAGAACAATTAAATACTTATAAAGATACTGATATGGTTGGTATCTAATGTCGAGCACTTGATAATGAAATCATTCGCTCTCTTGCACTCCAATATTTAGCAGAAATGTTTGTCTTGGAGTACAATAAACTAGTTGTAACCGTTTAGTAGTAGGCACCACATGTGGTGGTTACGTCACCCATAGAGAGAAAGTAGGTATAGGAAGGAAGGAGAAATGAACCCCTAGGTCTCGAATACTCTAATACCATCAGGGTCGAAAGAAACAAGAGGTCAGTCAAGGGAGACTGGATAGAAAAGTTGAAAGAGGGAATTGGTATGGGGAGGAGAAGTAATACCAATTCGGTCAAAAAAAGAAAAACTCACCAAGCTGACCAGTGCTTGTTGGTGAGTAGCCCTTCCCTTTCGTTCATCATGCATAAGCATGATTACTAACAGCTGCACCACGAGAAGGTGAGGGATTGGACACTAGATTACTGTCCAGGTCGGTTCCTTTAAGCCTTTGATGGAAGGAATTAAAGGGTCTCCTCTCTGTTAAAAACAGTAGCCTTTCTGCAGCCAGATACTGATATTGTTACAGATATTAAAGTCAGGTGGAATGACTAGCTGGACCATATTAACAGAATTAATTCTTCACAATTACATACTGGTACCTATATTAACTCTAGATTCTAGGTTGGATGGTATGAGGAAAGTTGGTAGACACCAGTTAAGATTGATAGATATTGTATGCATAGATCTAAGGAAAGGTGGCATATGAAATTAGAAAGATAAAAAAGACAATGACATGAATGGGCAGCTGTAAAAAGAGAGGTTAAGGTTATACTATATAGAACTATTGATATAATGATGATGCAAGTTCTTAAAAATGCTTATTATACTCTTTTTTGGGTTCACCAATATTTATAATTTTTTAGTCAATTTATTTAGTGTTCACTTAATAAAAATCCATGATGTATTTAATGAATAAAACCATCAAAGTTTTATATGATTTTCATAAATATTTATTTTATTTAACATTCATAACAGTAATTTCAATACACTATACATACAAATAAAAAAAATTATTTGTATTTATGACATTCATCTGATGATACAATACAGCGTGTTGTTATGAATGTTTATTTTAGTTTGTCACTTACATTGAAGAAAAGATTAATATTTTAAGATTATTATGAGCCTAGATAGAACCAGGGATCTTGGGTTCAAATCCTGGTTTAGGGGTAAACTAATCAATTCCATTTCTAAATTATTATTTTTGCAATCTAAATAATAAATGAAATTTTCGTCTCCCAAAATTCAGTATTCAAGAAAAATATTTTTCTCTTAAAATATTTATTTGTCCTTCAGTGTAAGTGACAATTTCAAAATAAAAACATAAAAAATAAGCTTTACTAGCTAAAAAAAGTAGTGTTAAAACTAATTGCAAAATTGAAAATATAAGCAATCCTAGCTAAAGTGTTGAATCTTATTAAAATGTCTTCTTGAATAAGAAGCTGCTAGACGGTGGTGTAGAACAAAGATTCTCAACTTGAAGCACATGGGATTATAAAAGTAAGAGAAAAATTAGAAGCCTAGACAGCTTAATAGACAAAGTGATCTTTGGTTCCAATCCTGGTTTAGACATACATTTTTTCTTAAAATATTAAATTGCCCTTTGATATAAGTGACACATTTAAAATAATAACATAAAAAAATAAGTTTTACTAGCTAAAAAAGTAGTTTTATATTTGGAGAGCAAAATATATGCCTAAACTGGGGTTTGAATCCAGGACCTTAGCTTTATATACCAATACTCTACCATCTGAACTATTCTAGACCTCAAATCTATTTGCTTATTTTTCTCATATATATTTCAATTCCCAAGAGTGCCAAAGGCTTACAAAATATAGCTTGACATGCGAATGGCGGCTTCTTGTTTAAGAAGACTTTTAATGGGAATTTTAACCTCAATCTAGGTGTATATTTTTCTTCTTCAAATATAATTTGTCCTCCAAATAGAAATTTTAAATTTATAACAAAAAACATTTAAAAAATAGTGTTAGAAAGAATAATAAACATTGAAAATGTTTCTTCTTTTATTTCCAGGAATTAATCGCAAAATCAAGTATTCATTTGTGGATTCTGCCGATGGTCATTTTAAGATAGCAGCAGACAGTGGTATTGTTACATTAGCTAAGCCTTTAGATAGAGAGACACGAGCGACATACAATCTTACTGTGCAAGCCATGGATCAGGGAACACCACAACTACTGCAGACAGCTGCTCTTACAGTTCTGGTGTTGGATATCAATGACAACCCACCTGAGTTTGCATCTAAGTATTATTATGCAGTTGTACCAGAAATTGATGCAGTAGGTACTGAAGTTGTACGAGTTCTAGCAACATCCAAGGATACTGGTATCAATGCTGAAGTGACATACTCAATTGTTGGAGGAAATGAGCACAAGAAATTCCAGATACATCCAAAAACAGGTATTGATTTTATTGAACTATTATAGGAAACATCACTATGAGGTTTTGTTTAAAATTTAAGATAAAATTATTTTCCCCTCAAGTCATATTGGTTCTGTACAGGCAAAATATCTATAGTATTATGACAATTTTTGCCATTTTCAAAATGTTCTAAAAATAAAAAAAGGTTCCAATATCTGTAGAGAAGATAAAATCAAATGTTTCATACCTCTGCTCATAATTATGAGGAAGGTATGAAACATTGATTTTATCTTAAATTAAACCTCATAGTGATTTATTCCTATAAAAGTTCAATATCTGTAGAGAAGTTTTTTTTTCTTTTTGGGACGTTAAAGAATCTCCTCTGTTGCCCACTCTGGGACAACTATAGCCTAATGTGATTCTAAACAAGGAATAAATTCTTGGCTGCAGAAAACTGGATGAAAATAAGCAGAAAAACTGGAAACTTGGAAAATCTTTATTGGGAAGCTAGGGAAAATATGACTTCGGTCAACAATTTTGGAAGTCACTAGCAACAACAATATATTTAGAGAGGAGGAAGTATTAACAAAACAAGAAAAAAGTTTCTATAACAATGGTTCCTAAAACAATATTGTGACATATTGTTGAAATACCTTTGTTTGAACATTTATGGGCCACTTATTGATATATAGCATTATGAACTTCCATTTCTAGAAGTCACATTTCAAGAAGAATCATTCTCTCGAAGATTTGCAAGTGTTGACTCTTCTTGAGCCTTTGATGGCAGTTATATAAACCCATTGGAGTTTATTAATTGGACTGGTTTCATAACCTTTGTGGTTCCATCTTCAGTAGTTACATGACCAATGTTCTGTCATCCAGAAACACTGTTTTTTAATCCATCTGTTGGTGGATCAATTAACCTCTCAATCAAATCAACTTCCACTGTAATTTCAAAATTCAGTAATTTTTCTTTCTTAGTTTTTTGAATGTGGGTTTTTACCAGTGAGCTCCTTAGGTTTTTCTTTATTTGTTTTATTAAACTAGCCTTTCTTTCAATTTGATGTTTTTTCTGACCAGGCATGAGTGGCTTTTAACATTCCTAAGGTCAGAAAAAATCAATTTGAAAGAAAGGCTAGTTTAATAAAATAAATAGAAAAACCCAGAGAGTGTACTGTTTGGGAAGAAATCCATATTCAAAAAAGTAACAAAGAAAAATTAATGAATTTTGAAATTCTTGTGGAAGTTTATTCGGTCCACCGACATATGGAGTAAGGTGCAGTGCTTCTGGACAACAGAACATTGGTCGTGAAATTACTCTAAGGTTATGAAACTAGTGGAATTAGAAGACAGGATATGAGGTGAAGTGGAAATAATTTTATTTTAAATTATTTTTATTTTTATCAATATTTTTGGTTTTTGTATGCCAGAAGTAAGTCTCTGAATGTTGCAGCAGAGAATAAGTGACTGCTAGTGTCATGTTAGCCAACATGATAATATATATTTTTGGTACCAGTTTGTGTTATTTTTTTATTTATTTATTTGCTCAATACTTAGTCCTTGTATCACATAATATTCTGTTCTCAATTTATTTTGTTGAAGTGAGAAAATGGACAATTTAATGTATACCAGATTAGTTTATAGTTTGTTCGATAATCTGGTGCCCCATGAGAATAAGTTGTCTATTCCATATGAACAATGGCTAACACATATTTTCCATTGTAAATACTCGTTTGATGATTTAGATTTTTTGTACCTCAACTTTTCATTAAATTTTTAAAGCATTTCTCACATTTCTTTTGGAAAAAGTCAACATATGTACATGAGGTAGTTAGAAGCGAAGGGGTGTAAGGACCTTTTTGCAGAAAATGAGTTTGGTGCATAATTACATAACTGAAGCATCATTTTATGTAGTGGCAAAGGGATACAAGTGTGTGCATTAGGGTATATAAAGAATGATTGTTATAATTTTCAATTGCCTATGATTTGCTTATATAACTTCAAATTTAAACCTGTTTTTCTCTATACCGAAAAACCCCTTTGCTTCTAACTGCCTCGTACGTATTCTTCAGGTAATTATTTTCATACTGATACATTAATTTGTGCATTTTTTGGTTTGTTTATTTCAATTTATGTAGACACAGTTCTGGCATACAATCCCCATATTTGTAATATGTACTTTAACAGACAATTGTAAAGAACTGTCTTACGTGTGTGTATATATATATATATATATATATATATATATATATAAGATGGCAAATTATCTTCTTGGGAAAAGATCAACACTGGAGTAAGACAGGGATGTGGACTTTCACCGGTGCTTTTCATTATATACATGAATAAATTAATAAATGAATGGAGGAAAACACAACGAGGATATATACCCATCAATAGGAACCTCAAACTCGATGCTATTCTTTTTGCAGACGATTTAGCTCTTCTGGCACTTTCCGAAAATGATTTGCAACGATCAATTTATAATTTACAAAAAATAGATGCCAAATTTAATATGGAAATATCAATTAACAAAACTAAAATTATGGCATTTCATGGGAAGGACCCCATACAAAGTAAAATCTGTCTCCAGAATAAAATTTTAGAGAGATCTAATCAATTTAAATATCTTGGATATTATCTCTCTATCTGGGATGAAAAGGATACCCCTGAAAAAGTTACTAGTTATAATAAAAGTTTAGGAATTATTAATCAAGTTATGAAACCATCCCTTGTACAAAAAAACACCAGATTACGTTTATATAACACTTTGGCTAGACCAGTGTTGACCTATGGTAGTGAAGCATGGACACTAAGAAAACAACATGAAAGCAGAATAATGGCTTGTGAAATGAGATTCATGCGCAGAACAGCGGGTTACACCAGATGGGATCGGAAAAGGAACACTGATATCATAAAAGAATTGAAGACTACGCCAATTTTGGAATATATTAAACAGTACCAACTAAATTGGAAACACCATCTTGAAAGAATGAGTTCAAATCGGATCCCCAAAGCTGTTTATAATTATATACCAAGAGGACGAAGATCACTGGGCCGTCCTATGAAACGCTGGAGGGAAAATTTTCTATAGGATCGTAACAGGCCTTGGCCTAATACTTGGAAGGAAGAAGAAGAAGATTATATATATATATATATATATATATGTCATTCTAAAAAAATTACAGTTTACAACAAAACTAAAAAAAAACTGAATTACAATCTGGTCATAAATGCACTAATCAGTTTTAATAACACACAAGAACTACTTAGAATATATTTTCACAAATTGTTACATGCAATTTGAATATTTTACTTATATAATTTAAAGAGTTGTGCTCATAGGAGACATATACAAGGTGTAACTAATTTTCCATTACAGATTTGAGGACATATAGTAGGGTCGAATGTTTGAACGCATTAGACAGTAAAAGGCGTTCTCTGCTGATAAAGTTTTATTCAAACACATTTTTCTTACTCAGAAATCTATTCACGCGGTAATAATTGTAAAGCTACCTGACAAGGTACCTTAAGATCGTAGCTCAAGATATAAACTTATGTGAAAATCCCGAAGGGAACCGATGGTAACCGATGTAGTTTGAAACTTATCCAAGATGTCGGACCTTGAAGACTTCGATCATGTTTTCGGTATACGCGGAGAAGAGGAATTTGATAGAGTCTACCAAAGAATTCAACTGGAAGAACAGGAGAATCGGCGTAATACTGCACGTCACAGACGTGTTTGTATACGGTATTATTTGCGGGATGCAAGCATAAATGCATTCCTCTATAGCAGATGAAAATAACGGAAGTGGTTTTATCGCTGAGAATTCTGGGTAATTTGTTGCCAATATTATGAAAACGTCAACATTCATGCATGACCGGTTAAGGCGGCCGTTAATTCGATCTCAGCTCACCAGTGATTGGAAGTAATTTGAGTAGAGAGTAATGTATTTGCATACGACCCGTAGAGACCCAGATGATAACCAGTAGGTGTCAGAGAGAGCAAGCATGTTATGGTATTTTACATGTAGCAGGAAAACAGTATGTTTCCGGACATGAGTTCCTATATAAAGTCCTGGGTCCAAACCCCGGTCTAGGTGTAAATTTTTTTCTTCTAATATAATTTGTCCTTCAGTGAGAAGTGTTAAATAAATTATAAAAAATCATGAGTTCCTAAATGTAACTATCTTGGTCCCCACTATACGTCCTAAATATCTGTAATGGGAATTTAGTTACACACTGTATAGATTCTGCATGGAGGAGACAAATTGGTTTGGTTTTTTTCTAAGTTGATTAATTTTGAAGTCAAGAATGTTCAGATTTGGAATTATCTTCATCTTCTACTGTATTATGCTTGGACATTATAAAAATATTTTTCTTTTAACATGTGATTATATTGGTTTACATGAAACATATTATCACTGGTAGCAGTGATATTATAACAGGTAGAATTTCTTTAATAACTTCACACTGGTTTATTATAAAACCTTCCAATTTTCTTTATTTAGTTCACAGTGTTGTTCTTCACAATCTCATATGATTATTCTTTTTTGAAGTCCTTGACATATACAATATCACTCATTCCTTCACACTTGCAGAAGCACTTCCAACATGCTTTTCGCTATTCAGATCACAATTTACTCGTCGCCTCCCAGACCATGACTGACTTGTGATTTGCTCTCAACCATTCACTCCCAATGGGTTTATACAACTGCCATCAAAGGCCCAAGAAGAGTCAACACTTGCAAATCTTCGAGAAGATGATTCTTCTTGAAATTTGACTTCTAGAAATGGAAGTTCCTAATGCTATATACCAATAAGTGACCCACAAATGTTCAAACGAAGGCAGTGCAACAATATGTCACAATATCAAGTTTTAGGAACCATTGTTATAGAAACTTTTTTCTTGTTTTGTTGATACTTCCTCCTCTCTAAATATATTTAATATATTTTTGTTGCTAGTGGCTTCCAGAATTGTTGACCAAAGTCATATTTTCCATAGCTTCCCAATAAATAGTTTCCAAGTTTACAGTTTTTCTGCTTATTTTTCATTCAGTTTTCAGCAGCTGAGAAGATATTCCTACTTACATATGTTTAATAAGGTATTCCTTGTTTAAAATCACGTTAGGCTATAGTTGTACCAGAGTGGGCAGCAGAGGAGATTCTTTAAGCTTTCCAAAAAGAAGAAACTTCACTACAGATATTGGAACTTTTTTTTTTTTTCCACAACCTTCTGAAAATGGCAAAAATTGTCATAATACTACAGATATTTTGCCTGCATAGAACCAATTTGTAACACTACTTTTTAAAAAGCTCTTTTGTATCACTGATGTTCTGTCTTCTCTTCTGTATCAATTTCTCACATAAAATTGTGAATTTTATGGTCAAAAAGTGTTAAATCCTTTTCCTCAAAACAGTGCTATTAATGTGAATTGGGTAATATCCAAAAACTTAATTGAGCGCTCTTGAAAATTAAAAAAAGTAGAGTTAGAACAGTGTACTGAGTATCTCCAAATGTAAGGCACATCTTTAACCAAATTATTGGGTCCTCAAAATCGGGGTGCTCTTTATATTTGCATTTGCCTTTCATTTACATAAAAATGATACAATTTTAGGTTATGGAAAGGAACCTATCACAGATACCAAAAACCAACATATTCATATAACAATGCCACTTTAATAATAATAAATTGGTAAGAGGCACTCGAAAGAGCATTAAGTTATAAGTTTATGATTTGTCTTTTATGAGTTCGTTCAGTGATCCTGTCCATATTCTGCATTGTTTGTAATGGTATCGCTCACACTTTTGGTCGCATATCTTGCATTCACACGAATCACTCGGTTGGTGGAATTTTGCATTTTTGCACATTTTGTGATGATATCCGTGTGTTGCTAAACCTATGATTCTGTGCCTTTGTGGTTGGTTACTTCCAGTCCACTCTCTGTTTACCATGGCATCTGAGGCGTAGAAATCTTTGTCGATCTCTTTTTCTCTCTGTTTCTTTTTTTCGATGACTTTCTTATATGGCTCCGTTGCTGGCAGTAGTATCCTTTGCCTCAGGTCCTCTAGGAAGAAGGTTTCTCTGGCTAGCATATAGGCCATTCTATTTGGTGTGTATTTGCTTGCACCTAATGCCTTTTTGATGAATCTTGGTTTTACTTTTTCTAACCTAATGCCACTTTAGGAAATTAATAAGTTTAAAGGTATTTGTCATTTCTATTATTAGCTACTGATATACCTGTAATGTAATTCTTATTGATTCATGTATTTTATGTCTTTCGGGCTAAATGGCCGTGGTCTGGTATTATTAAAACTCGATGTTTCGTCTACTACTGCGGTAGACATCCTCAGGAGATTCGGCCGACATTTGAAGAGTTAACAAGTCGAAGAACATGCAGAATCTCCTGAGGATGTCTACCGCAGTAGTAGACGAAACATCGAGTTTTAATAATACCAGACCATGGCCATTTAGCCCGAAAGACATAAAATACATGAATCAAAATACCTGCCGTGAAAGTCTACAATTTTACGTAATTCTTATTGTTCTCAGGAAGTGTTTCCAACAATGCATACTTGGTAGAGATTCTATAATAAACAGTATGGCCAAGCTAACAGAAGCCAGAACATTAAAGTTGTTATGATATATGGTACAAATTTTTGCGATCTGATCATAACTTTATGCTTCTCTAATGTACATTTCTGATTTTGAGGTTAATCTTATATTCAATTTTTTTACTTTATTACACTTTCAATTTGCGATGTGCCTTGTATTTGCTTGCACCTTATATTTGGACATATGCATAATTCTAAGCAGGCAGTTTATGACATGTTTCTAAAAAAGTTAGTAATAATAAACTTGAATTTCAAATTGTACAGCCTTCTGTAATATCAGCCATAAAATCTTAATAAATACGAAAATCAAATAAAACTATGCCTTCCTTTGGCCAGCAACCAATCGAAGGGACTATTATTATGCTTTCAAGTCTTATGTGAGAATTTCCCAGAGGAACGCTGAAGGGAAAATTTTCTATAGGATCGTAACAGGCCTTGGCCTAATACTTGGAAGGAAGAAGAAGAAGAAGAAATAAAACTAAGTTTTATTTTTATTTAATTAATACAATATATAATATGTTGTTATTGATTTAAGTATAGTATTTTAAATTTAACATTTATCAGAGGAATTTGTTTTAAAAACTCACCTCATAAATTTTGTGCTTTTCATGAGACATCTCATCCATCATCAGTCACAACTCTGACTGATGAAATTCTTCGGCCATCAACTTCTCTGTTGTCAACATCTTCTGTGCTACCATATATGATTGAATTTATAAACTTCGAAATTAAATTTTGTTCATTGGGAATATCAAAGTTCATAGATCTATCATATTTAAATAGAAAAATTATACGCTCAGACCGGGACTTGAACCCGGGACCCTTGGTTTTCTAGTCCAAGTGCTCTACCATTTGAGCTACCTGAGCAAGTACCGATCTAAATGCAAATCTTTCTCTATATACGTTGTAATTCCCGCCCACCAAATGCTTTGAAGCCTTTGCTTCTATCTTTGCAAATGGCGGCTCCTATATTAAGAAGACATATTTGGGAATTATACATTACATTATAAATGCCAGTATGGCTATTTTCGATGTTTTTATTATTAATTTCATACATCTCAATGATGGATAAATCATATTTAAAGAGCGTATAATTTTTCTCTTTAAATATGATTTATCCATCATTGAGATGTATGAAATTAATAATAAAAACATCGATCATAGATCTATATTTATTCTTCTGAATGTATATTCCCAACAAACAAAATTTAATTTCAAAGTTTATAAAAATTCAACCATAGATGGCAGCACAGAAGATTAAACAATAGAGAAGTCGACGGCTGACTGATGATAGATGAGATGTTGTCTGAAACCATGGTCTTGTGAAAAGAACAGAATTTATGAGGTGAGTTTTCAAAAGATTTTCTGTGATAAATGTTAAATGATTATTACTCATAATGTTTACTTCCCAACATTAATTTTAAATAGTATTTTAAAACTTACAAACTGCTCATATTTTGTAATTTATGTTAAAAATTATTTTTATAGGTGTGATTAGTATAGCAGAATTGCTAGATTATGAACGTGCCAAGGATTATTTCCTTACAATCCAAGCAATTGATGGCGGAACCCCACCTCTGAGCAATCATGCTACTGTTAACATCTCTGTTACTGACAGCAATGACAATGCACCCATCTTCAATCAGGCATCATATAGTGCACGTATCAGAGAGGATGCTCAAATAGGAGATAAAATTCTGCAGGTAATTAAAACAAATTATCTTTTGATTTTTTTAAAGATTTTTTTTATTTATCAGGATCAGTCCATGGTTCCATTGTTAGAACAGTTTCTTTGAAGAATGTTACATTTGTGAATATTTATTGTGCAAAATTTTGTTTGAATTTTGTAAACTGAAAAGTTTAGTTAGATTGATAAAGGTATTAAGAGGTTGAATTATACATTATCTCATATTTTAAATTATTTTCAGTCTGGTCATCTTACCTCAATATTATTGTTGATTTGTTCTTGGACATGTTTCAAAACAATTCTGTTTTATCGCCAACTTGTCCAGACGATAAAACAGAATTGTTTTGAAACATGTCCTAGAACAAATCGACAATAATATTGAGGTAAGATGATCAGACTGAAAATAATTTAATTAAAATAACCTCAAAATATCCCTTCCTAAAATTAAATATCTCATATTTTGTTTTCTTACCTGGTGTTTTAGTGAACACAGGTTTCATAAGACAAAGAGATAGCTAGTCAGTTAGTTAGTTGGTGTTCTTAAAATGGAAGAACACTGTATAGAAAATATATATTCATAGTTAAATATGGGAAATAATAACTAACAAAAAAAACTTACAGGCACTATCAAACCCATAGGCTCATGGCTGCACAGACATAAGCACTCTGAACATTCCTATCCTGAGTTAATGTTTTCCAATAATCTCCTGTATAATCTATTTCACTCAAAACATGGTTAATGTTATTCTCTCACTTCATTCATGGCCTACCTACTAGGCTCTTTCCCTCTGGTTTTCCTATAAAGAACTTCCATGACCCTCTTTCATTCATCCCACATTCCTGTTCCTCGCAGTCTACGAGACTTAACTGTTCTTACTATATCTATTTTCCCATAAAGATATGTAGCTCAGTGTTATGTAGTCTTTTCCATTTGCCTGTATGTTCATTTTTCTTTGGTCCAAAAATTTTCCTAAGAACTTTAATCTCAAATATTCATAATCATTTCCCATCTCTTAAAGAAAGAGTCTATGTTTTGCATCCATATAACATAACTGAGGAAATAACAGTTTTATATATTTTCAATTTTATGTTTTCTTAAAATAATTGGGATGACAAGAGTCCCTGTATAGAATCCACCGCTGTGGTCTCGGGGTAGCGTGCTGCCTTGTCACGCAGCGGGCCCGGGTTCGATCCCCGGTCGGGACAGATTTTCTGGGTGAGGTTTTTATCGTGGTTTTTCCTCACCTGTAAGACAAATGTCAGGAAAACTTTAAGGCCCAAACGGTCCCCGAAATCATATGGCCATCGCAATCATCATCATCATTCATATTCATCTAAGGTTAAGCTTAGGATCAGGGACTCTCCTGGTACACCATTATCATCATCACCCATCATATCATCGGGGCAACGTAACCCCGCCTTCCAGGCGCCCCAACCTCAGAAGTGGGTTACAAGTACGCCATGCCAGGAGAGAAACCAGGAATGTTGAAAGACAAACCTGGGGCATTTGAAAAAAAAAAAAAAAGAGTCCCTGTATAGCATGCATTTCCAGAAATGAGTCTATGTTTAGTTTTTTTTATGCATATCATTCCAATTTGTAATTATTGTTCCTAAGTATTTGAATTCAGCCACATCTTCAAAATTTCTCTAATTTGTCATTAACTGTCCATTTTCATTATATAATATATTTCTATGTGTGATCATATATTTAGCTGATTACCTGGCATTGTTCAGGAATCTACTCATCCCAATGTTTTTACTTAATTGCTATATGCCATGTATGATTTTGATGAAACAAAAATTGGGGTCACTAGAGCATTAATAGATATGGCATTGCGAACAATGTGCTGCAGCCTATTATGATAGAGAATCTGGCATAGACCAGGAATCTACTTATCTTGATCTTCTTGGCATCAATAAGCTGAAAGACAGAAATGATTATTGTGAGTTATCTGTAAAAGGCTGCCTTGTCACACAGCGGGTCCGGGTTCGATTCCTGGTCGGGACAGGCTCCTGGGTGAGGTTTTTTCCGGTGGTTTTCCTCGCCTGCAGGACAAATGTCAGGAAGCTTAGGGCCCAACGGTCCCCAAAAATCATCCGGCCATCATCATCATCCTTATCATTATCATCATTATCAATCACCAGTGTGGAAAGCAACAATAAGCTACCACACCTATAATTCCTTAGTAAAGCTGCAAAACATAGCATGAAAATGCTATAATTGCAGTGAAAGACCTGCCCTCGGGCAGAATTACTGTAGAATAGAATCTGTAAAAGATAGACATATGTAATCACATACTTTTTTTGTAGAATTTTTTGAGATATTCAATTCTGTATGTTTTAATTTGGTGTATTTTTATGGTTTAGGCAGCAATGCCATTTAAGCATCCAAAAAGTGACTTTTTTAGTGCTCCAATGAACTTTTTTTTTAGCTCCGGCCCAATAGTATATATGGTAATATGTTATATATGTTAATTGTCCCAGAAAAATTCTTTAAATGATGGTGAAAACCCCATTCAAATTGGTCAGTTAGTTTTTGAGTCCATAAAGGACAGACACACACACACTATATTTTTTTATATAAAAATTAAATTTGTTTAATGTTTCATATTATAGGATAAATAAATCAATTGTACATTAACTTTCAGACAATGGCTCATGATCTTGATAGTGATGTGAATGGAAAAGTGTCATATTCCATTGCAAGAGGAGACAGACATAAGCAGTTTTCTATTGATGAGAACAGTGGCTACATTTCTGTTGCTGGAAATCTGGATCGGGAAATGGTAAGTGTTATTAACATTCATATATTGAATCTATCTATCTATGCATATGGAACAACAAATTCGACCATGTGTGGGCAGCTATGAAGTTTCTTTTAGGTGATTAATACATTTTATTAATACACCTGCGGGTTCCAAGGCAGAGCCTATTAGCCCTGCTAATTTTGAAACATATACTGAATTAATGTTCATATTATTCGTTTTTAAACATCTTAATGATGGACAGATTATATTTGAAAAGAAAAATATATGCCTAGACTGGGGTTTGAACCCAGGACCTTTGACTCTCTACGTCAATGCTCTATCCAAGTGAGCTACCCAGGCCTCCAATGAGAAAAATACGCGTTTAGATTGGAGGCCTAGGTAGCTCACTTGGATAGAGCATTGACATAGAGAGTGAAAGGTCCTGGGTTCAAACCCCAGTCTAGGCATATATTTTTCTTTTCAAATATAATATACTGAATTCTCTAGAAGTCCATAGATAAATGAATCCATAGCCCATCATCTCTGAAGAGCCATGATCAACTGAAAAGATTGTTGTAACTGACTAGTAGGTGACAGTACAGGCATGAATGTGGTTAGCATTGACATTGTTAGTTCTTAATAAAAAAATTAAAAAAAACATAAAAAATTTGTAACTCTAACTAAATGTAGCTAACTTACCTCAAATCGCAATCTAACTACCCAAATATATAAAAATGTAGTAAAATTATTGTTTTTTTCATGATTTTTAAGATAGATTTATATGAAATTCTAATTCATTTTCTCCCTATTTTTTGTAATTTTTTATATCCAACTTATATATATATAATCAAATATATTAGTAACTAAATTCTACTATGGTAGGTAATTTGTGTATTTTTTGGTGCTTTTTTTATATAATCTAACCTACCCAAATGTAGCAAAATGTAAAATTTTGTTACTTAACTACTTACAAACAATGATGACATCTTAAAAGAACTATGCTTAGAACCAGTCATTAACTACATACAAGATTACCAGAACAACTCGATGAATCATTTGCAGAATTGAGTTCAGATAAAGTTCCAAAGCCACACTTCATTATTGTCCAACAGGGAACAGATCTCTGGGCCATCCAAGGAAGCACTGGATACAAAATTTGTCAGTGAGATTGTAACAGGCCTCTGGGCCTAAAACTTGCATAGATGAAGAAGAAGAAGAAGAAGAAGAAAAAGAAAAAAAGAAGACATTCTTACCTTTACATACTTCTCGAATGGCTTACTCTAGTAGAACGAGAAACTTTTATCTTTGTACCATAGGACTTAACTTTTATGTGTATATTATGCCAGTTACCATGAAATTTACCATCATCATAATCATTATTTGCTGCTAGTCGAACTGCTAAGGTCCCTGGTCGAATTATGTTTCTAATTGTTTCAATACATACTATAAATGGTATTAGGACAGGGGGAGTTGCCTACAGTTCTTGCAGAACAATAGCCTCTCTCCATGTCATCAAAGCTTATGAAAGATTGATAGATTACTTCAAAGAAAAATTCTATATGATGACTTGTGAATGATCAATCCCCCATGTCCATCAAACATGGCCATTTTCAATGCACATTAAATAAAGTTTTTGAGATTGTTGTACCATCTGTAATTTCTAACAAGGGAACTGCCAACCATTACATGCCAAAACTTACCTTTAAATTTCTCCCAAAGAACAACATAATGTACCAAGGCCATGTTCAAAAAATTAATATTCTGCCATTTTTAACTGCAAGGTACAGAAATCAAAATGAGAATCCAGCAACGGCAACCCAGTGTTTGGAGCAGGTGCTTCAGTAAGAGTGGAATGAAGTTTGGCGAGATGCAGTATGGATGGCAGGTAGTGAGGGTTGTCCAGTCTGCCAATTCGGGAGTTGTATTACTTCCCTACAGTTTAAATGAGAAATTTGGCTCTGGATTTTAGTGCCTTGCAGTTAAAAACAGCAGATAATTTTTGGACACAACCTTGGTACATGACAATGCTTTTCTAAGAAGTTGCAAGGTAGGTTTTGACATGAAATGGTCGTGTTAAAATAAAAAAAAATTGTATACCTGATAAAACAGTCATCCTCAACTATATTAACTTCTGTTATAAAACATCATCACACTATTAAAATCTAGGCCTTTCAAAGAGCATCTTCAAGATTTCTCATGGTACTGAATTATTTGTATATTTCATATAGAAGGTATGCTTTCTCAAGATCTACAAATAGTAGGTGCAAAGGTTGTCCATATTGCATTTTCATTTCTATTACCTGAGTAATGCAAAATAAATTGTCGGTTGTGGAATGACCTGCTCTAAATCCTGACTGTTCCTCTAATTCCATATCACTATAGTTTTTTTTCAAATAATATTTTAGTATACATCCATAGAGTCTACTCATAGTACTTGTTACTGTTATACCTCTATAATTTTCACATTTTTTCCAGTTTTATGGATTGTCGAAATGTACCCTAGTTTTCATTCTTCAGGAAATTTTTCACCATTCATAAATTTTGTAAATAATTTTCTCAGTTGTTCAAATAAATGGTCGGATCCATGTTTTAATTGTGCTGCTGGTATTCCTCCTGGACCACTAGCTCTTTTAATTTTCAATGATTGAATATTCATTTTAATATCCTCTATGTCCAATTGATTATGTTCATCTTCATTTATTTCTGGAATATTTTGAACGTTATCTAAATTAAATACCCTGTTTTCTGATAGTAATGTTTTGAAATAATTTTCCCATTCAGTCGTAGATATTGTTTGTACATTTGTTTGTCCACTTCTTTTATTTCTCAAATTTTAAAATTCTCCAAGATTCAGTACTTCGTTTACCTGCAATACATGTTTGAATTTTTAAATAATTTTGTTACCTGCTCTGTTTTTAGCTTCCATAATTTTCTTTCTAACTCTTGCTTGAGCTTCTTTATATTGTATTTTGTCTTTCAGATCTTTGGTATTCAACCACATTAAATATTTTTCTTTTTTGTTTGCTATTTCTTTTGCTAAGTCTTCATTCCAAAAATATTTGAATTTATTTATTTCTCTACAACATATGACAATGTCCCTACAGAGAAACTATGGATTGCTTTAAGACGTATGGGAATTAAGACTATAATAATTAATGCTATACAAAATTTATATGACAATTGCATATATAAAATTAAAATTGGCAGTAAATTGTCACATGGTTTTATGATAAATAAAGGTCTTCATCAAGGTTGTTGTCTATCACAGACTCTGTTTAAAATATATGTACATGAAATATTAAAGAATTGGAGGAGAAAATGTTCAAGCATGGGAATTCCTATTCAAAACAACAAAACTTTATACAACTTACATTTTGCAGATTATCAATTATTAATTGCACAAGATTATGAAGATTTAGAATATATGACTAGAAAATTAATAGAAGAATATGAAAAATGGGGATTAATTTTGAACGTGAAAAAAACAAAATATTTATCAGTTGGTGAACCAGAACAAAATTTAATTTTGGAGACTGGAGAAACAATGAAATCTTGTAATGAGATCACACATTTAGGGTCGTATGTTAGAACATTACTCTCTACTCAAATTACTTCCAATCACTAGTGAGCTGATTCACCGTGAGCAATTGCTGAGAACGAATTAACGGCTGACATATCGGTCACGCACGAGAGTCGACGTTTTCGTAATATTGGCAACGAATTACCCAGAATTCTCAGCGATAAAACCACTTCCGTTATTTTCGTCTGCTATAGAGGAATGCATTTATGCTTGCATCCTGCAAATAATACCGTATACAAACACGTGTGCGACACGCAATATTACGCCAATTCTCCTGTTCTTCCAGTTGAATTCTTTGGTAGACTCTATCAAATTCCTCTTCTCCGTGTATACCGAAAACATGATCGAAGTCTTCAAGGTCCGACATCTTGGATAAATGTTGGATAAAGCAGCAAAGTACATCGATTACCATCGGTTCCCATTTGGTTCCCTTCGGGATTTTAATTTGAGTTGCTCATGTAAGGTACCTCCGCAGGTAGCTTACAAATTTAACCAATTATTATCGCATGAACAGATTTCTGAGTAAGCAAAATCGTATTAGCATACAACTTGCTCAGCAGAGAAGGCATTTTACTGTCTAATGCGTCCAGACATGCGACCCTTAGGAATTAAAATAAATAAAATGGGAGTTATGAAGAGGAAATAAGGAATAGAAATAATAAAGGAAAATTTGCAATTGCTTGTCTTAATGGAATATTGTGGGATATAATAATAAAAATAAAATGAATATACATCATACAATTGTTAAAAGCATCATTACATGTGGAACAAAACTTTGGCCATTAATAAGAAAAACAAATAAGTATCTTTTGGCAACGGAAATGGATTTTATACGAAGGGCAGCAAGAATTTCAAGAAGAGAAAAAATTAGGAACTCAGTTATAGGGGAGAAAATGAAGATTGAAGACACTATTTTAGATTATATTAAAACTCAGCAATTAAGATGGTATGGACATGTCCAGTGAATGGAAGAGAATCGGCTACCAAAATCTGTTTTGGAATGGAAACCTGAGGGAAGACGAGGCAGAGGAAGACCTAAAACCTCTTGGAGTCAGGGAATATGTTTATACATGAAGGAGAAACATCTGCAACCAGGAGATTGGATGGATCGACAAAATTGGCTATTAGGAATCGGACGATGTCAAAAACATTAATCAACTGATGATCTATCTATCATATAGAAGGTTTTGGTTGTTGGGTGTGTTCTTGTTAAGTATGTTCGTATTTTTTTCCTCCTTGATAATTCCATTTTCTTCGAGAATATTGATTTTATGTCTGTTGTTCACTTTGTGGATTATTGACATTGTATTATTGATTTTGTTAAAACGATGGCCGATTTCTGAAATGTGTTCAGAAAAACTTGATTTTCCCTATCTTTTACTGAAGTCTGAGAACACAATTTTAACCTCAATGGTGTTTTACCATAATTTTTAAAAGTATAGAGAGGAAAATGGTTGACAAGTTTCCTTGTAAGTGAAAACATATGATGAATTGTGTGTTACAGATATCAAGTTATGTGCTAGAAGTTCATGCTCGAGACAGTGGTATTCCTGTGCTCTCAAGTGCTGTAATGGTTAATGTTGAGATATCTGATGCTAATGACAATCCACCGATCTTCTCTCAAGCTAACTACACTACCATTGTACAGGTAATATATCTATTCAAGAATTGCTTGCTTGCTAACTTATTTCACTGCAACTTTATGATTAAGTAATCTTGTCTGGTAGTAGCATGCCTACTTCCTGACTTACTTTGATACCTAGCAGGATGTAAATTTTAATTTTTTTTAAGAGAAAAATATTCACTCAGACTGAGGTTTGAACCCAAGTCTTGAAAAGTCTTCTTAAAAAAGAAGCTGCCATTTGCGTGATCAAGCAATGGCTTGTAGCATTTGGCGCTTGGGAATTAACAGTGTATAAGAGACAAATTAGCATTTAGATTGAAGTGCTCAAGTAGCTCAGCTGGTAGAGCATTGGCATAGAAAGCCAAAGGTCCTGAGTTCAAACCCCAGTCTGAGCACATATTTTTCTTTTTAAATATAATTTATCCTTCAGTGAGAAGTAATAATAAAATCCATCCATCCATAGTAATTCTGCCCAAAGGTATGCTTTCACTGCAATCATAGCATTTTCATGCTATGCTTGCAGCTTTATTAGGGAATTGTAGGTGTGGTAGCTTCCCGTTGCTTTCTACACCTGTGAAGGATGATGATAAGGGTGATGATGATGATGGTCATATGATTTCGGGAACTGTTTAGGCCTTAAAGTTTTCCTGACATTTGTCTTACAGGTGAGGAAAAACCCCGATAAAAACCTCACCTAGAAAAACTGCCCCGACCGGGGATCGAACCCGGGCCCGCTGCGTGACAAGGCAGCACGCTACCTTGATACCACAGCTGTGGACAATAATAAAATAATAATGTAAATTTTGATTTTGAATTTTCAGTCTCAGGACTTACAGGGATAACGATGTATAACATGTAATTGCTAATAAATAAGGTGAATCTGGAGTCATTTTACCTCATAAATTCTTGTGTTCTATTTGAATATGTTTCAATATGCCATGCACATCATCATCAGCTTTTACAGATTGTTGAATTTTATATTGTCTCTCCTGGATGTCGACTCCCACTCCATCTTTTGGATGGTTGAAGATCTTGTAAATCAAATATTTTCCCCCAGGAATTTCAAAATTCATTGTCCAATTTCAAATTTAAGGAAGTAACACTATGAGATTTATTTTAGATATTGTGAGTTATATGTATATTACACACCTCATATTTGTAGCTTTTTTGAAGACTTAAGTTTCGATGCCTTAGGCATCATTGTCAGTTTTCCAGTGAATTTAAATTAAATTTTAATATTTAATAACTAATAAATATAATATTTAATATTATTTTATATTTAATAACTGGCATTGTTTCTCAGTTCCCAATTTCTACTTCCTTATGTCTAAGCAGTCTTTTTCTTTCAGTTCCCTTCCTTTCGTGGCTTCTTGGAACTCATTCTTCCAACTGTGTTTGCTGTCTGATCTCTGCCGATTTTTAAAGCTACTGTTTTGTTCTTGTTTATTTTAAGGCCATATTGTTTATCATTAGTTCTAATATGTGGAAATAATGATTATGAAGAATGTTAATAAATAATAAATTTGTTCTGTTTAATTCTTACCTCATATTGTTGTTTCAAGGCATCTTAGCCTCATCTTCAATAGTTACAGACTTGTAGTTACAGATTGTTACAAACAGTATGTGACTACTGAAGATGAGGCTAACATGCCTTGAAACATATGTCTAACAGAAACAACAATATGAGGTAAGAATTAAACAGACCAAACTTATTAAAGTAAAACCTCATAATGTTACTTCCTATTGTATTTTCAAAAAAATAATTTTTTATATTCAACAGAGGTAACTGTATTACACCAGTTTCTCTCTGTATAATTCATAGCTTAAACTGGTGTAAAATAGTTACCTGTGCTGGTGAAACCAACCCTAAGTATTAAAATGACAATAGCATTAAATATGTGATAAATCTGTTGTATTGACTATTTAACTCATGCCCCAAATGGGAGTCAATGACCAGTCACGTTTCAATGAATTTTGTTTACAACCAATCACAATCATGTTTCACCTCGATAATTATCAAATTTTGATTACCAAAATAAAGAAAGCTCCTCCTTTTTAATATTCTGAACAGGTCAGAGCATTATTTTGCAGTGACTGACTCTCTAACAAATAAATTGAATATAGCAAATAATGAACAGATTCCTTCGAACTACACATTTGATAATTGTGTGTTCAATAATTGTGTTTTTAAATGCTGATTTTACTGAGTTGTTTCCAAAAAAATGAATTAATAACCTATAATGTTCGTTACAATATACAGTTCTTTAATTTTGTTTAGTTGTTTCTTGAATCACCTCATACTTCTTAACTCCCTTGCATATCTAAATTTCGTCACTGTTTTGTGACATTCTCAATGCTGTTCACGTTCCTATTTGGCAATAAATGATATGATCAAGTTGCAATGATGAACAAATGAAACATAACCAAACATTTTTCATTTGTTTTCAAACATCGCTGTTTACATTAAGTATGCAGATATGTTAAAATAACTATATTTAAATAATGATTTGTGAGTAAACAGCTTAATTTTATTTGTTAAATTCCTAATTGGAAATCACTCATGGCATTACTTATGATAAACATTAAGAATCAGAAAATTGTCACATTACCTCATAATTTGTAATTATTGAGAATATGTTCCAGAAGGCTTGCTTCTGTTTTCAGCTCATATCTAACTGTTGAATTGTTGGTTGGTGATTTGTAGATTTGTTTCTCTTCCCTCTTTACATTGACCGATGAACTTCCAAATCAAATCCTTTCCCCTGGGAATTTCAAAATTAATAATTTTGTCATTATATTTCTATATCTAACAGATGTAGTTTATGAGCAATGTTTCTGTCTTTGCAGGAGGATAAACCACTGGGATTCACAGTTTTGAAGTTTTTGGTGACTGATGCTGATACTGCTCCAAATGCTTCACCATACACATTTGACATACGCTCGGGTAATGAAGATGGTTCTTTTCGATTGGAACAAGATGGGATACTTAGAACTGCTACAGATTCAATCATAAATACAAGGATAATTTCTTATTGCACATTCGTGTTTTTGACAATGGAACACCACCGCTCTATTCAGATACATATGTCATCATAAAAGTAAGTCCTAATTATTGTTGATATGAATTGTTGTGTTTTATGCTAACTTGAAGATTCTTGAATGCATTATTATTATTTATATAATGCATTATAGGATTGGTGAAGATCTGTAATTTTTTAAAAAATATTTTCATGAGAACAACCTCAATAGTTTCATTCCTTCAGAATTAATTAAAAAGTTGAATGACTTAGGGTGGAATTCATACTCGTCACTTAAAAAACGAATGATCACTTAAGTAATAAGATTTTTTTATTATAAGTAAACACTTAAATCAATTTTGTATTTGTAGAGAACACTTATTTTCATGTAATAAGTGTACACTTACAGCTGCCAGACAAGAAGTCATAACAGATACTGGCCATAGAGTAAGTACCCATTACTCTATGATCTCACTCTTATTGTGTTTATTGAAGACTGTTTTTAATAATTAAGACATTTTGTCTGTACATTCTTACCTCTTATGGTTGTTTTTGTCAAACATATGTTTCAAGGCTTCTGAGCCCCTTCATCAGCGATTACAGACTGAATTTTCTTAAATTGTCAGCCCTGATTCTTGATTCTTGCTCTCCCTCTGCCTCTGGTCCAATGAATTTACTAATGAGGTTCCTTTCTCCGGGAATTTCAAAATTCATAATTCTTTCCTTGTTCTTCTGTATGTAGATTTTTTCGCATATGGTGAGTTCATTTTTGTTTTCTAACTGTTTTAATAATTTTGAGAGAGCAGGAATCAAGAATCAGGGCTGACAACTTGAGAAAATTCAGTCTGTAATCGCTGACAATGGTGCCCAGAAGCCTTGAAACATATGTTCGACAAAAACAACCATAAGAGCTATGAATCTACAGACAAAATGTCTTAATTATTAAACAAACCTCTTAATTATATTTAAATTAATATTGGGAAGTAAACATTATGAGGTTATATCATTAATAGTGAGTGGAGAACATCTTTTTAACGACTCACCTCATATAATTTCAAATTTCTTTGATACCGACGGTTTCAGACAGTATCTTGTCTGAAACCACCGGTATCAAAGAAATTTGAAATTATATGAGGTGAGTCGTTAAAAATATGTTCTCCACTCACTATTAAAAACCTTTTAATGTTACTTCCTATGTATTTAAAAAAAACATTTTTAATGTTTACAAGTTTAGTTGCTATAACAACATACTGTTTATGTAATTTTTTTATCACAATAGTGTTAATTTAAGCTTATAATATGTATGCTGAAAGAAAACAAATCTCTGCAATCTAATTGTTGTGGCTTTGAGAACTTGTGGGGGCACACTGTAGTGTAGTGGTTAAGGTATTGTGTTACAAGCCAGAAGGTCGAGGGTTCGAGTCCTGGTGGGGTCATGATTTTTAAACTGACTCAAACCCTCTGATGGCACTATGACCCTGGGGTCGACTCGACCTCTAACTGAAATGAGTACCAGACTTTGTTCTGGGGGTAAAGGTGACCATCATGCAGGGCTGATAACCAGGCTGCCATGAATTGCTGATTGTCCAGAAAAAGTGGGAGCCTTAACTTCCTACTACCCCAAGAGCCTCCTGAGGCCTGTAGTGGGATCATTTTACATTTACCTTGAGAACTTGTTTTAACTTATAAAGTAAAAAGTAATCCCACTATAGGCCTCGGGAGGCCCTTAGGATACTAGGAGGTTAAGGCTCCCACTTTTTCTAGACAATCGGCACTTGATGTCAGCTGTGTGACGGCCGCCTTTACCCCCAGAACAAGCATCTGGTACTCATTTCCGTTAGAGGCTGAGTCGACCCCAGGACCATAGTGCTGCCAGAAGGTTTTGGTCAGTTTAAAAATCCTGACCCCACCGGGACTTGAACCCTCGACCTTCCGACTTGTAGTGCAGTACCTTAACCACTATGCTACGACATGCCCAGGAGTTAAAACTGGTAACCCTCTGTTCTTTTAATATGTTAGTTTATTAAAGGCACAAAAAATATCTAGAACTGTGGTCTTCAAAAGCATTATATGTTTTTAAAATCTAGTTCACAATACATTTCTATTTCATTCAAAACACTTCAGAAAATCCTCAAAATCATTCTCGGTATACATTTTGATAATATTTAATTTTAGGGATCACTTACGGGTACTGATGAGCTGTCTTAAGCAATTCCTCAAATACGAATGAGAGATAACTATGAATTTGAAATGAGTATAAGTAAACATTTAAGGGGTCACTCATTTTTAAGTGATGACTATGAATTATGCCCATTATAGGTAAACTTTATACATTTTTTGACATTTTTCCATATTTCTCAACAGGTAATTGAAGAATCTCAGTATCCACCTGTAATTACACCTTTAGAGATCTCCGTGAATTCATATTTGGATGAGTTTCCTGGAGGAATTATTGGAAAGATCCATGCTTCTGATCAAGATCAGTATGATACTCTGGTATTTGGGTTGGCAGACACAGCAGTTGGAAGTGCTAGTCCAGTAGTATTGAACCCAGCTTCGGAACTATTTGAGATTGATCGTACTGATGGAACCTTAGTTGCTCTACCTCGGTTAGATGTGGGAGATTATCGAGTCAATGTCACAGTCTCAGATGGAAAATTCACATCTCACACTATCATTAAAGTTTCTGTTGAACTTGTATCTGATGAGATGCTCCTTCATGCAGTTATTGTACGCTTCAGAGATGTTAGTCCATCTGAATTTGTTTTAAGTCATCGTAAGGGATTTATTAGAGCAGTGAGAAATGCTCTCGGTGCAAGAGTTAAAGACGTAATCATCATAAGTGTTCAGCCATCAGGTCTTTCTAATCCTGGGAAAGTGAGATCTAAACGTCAAGCTTCGAATCGGGATTTGGATGTATTGTTTGCAGTAAGAAAGCCTCAACAACAAATGGCACCTAGTATAGGTTTCCATTCTTCAGATGCTATTCGAAAAGCTCTTACTCAGCATTTAGAAGCTCTAGAACAGTCGACTGGACTTATAGTTGAAGAAATTGTTCGTGATAAATGTACTGCCAAGTATTGTTCTTATGGAGACTGCAGAGATAGTATAATTCTTGATACTACCGTAGCAGCTACACCCATCGCTACAGATGTAACTAGTTTTGTGTCACCTAGACATCAGCATCGTGTTGTATGTGACTGCAAAGAAGGTTATGCAGGTTTGTGAGAATTACAAGTAACTATAATTTTATATTTAAATTAATATTGGGAAGTAAACATTATGAGGTTATATCATTAATAGTGAGTGGAGAACATATTTTTAACGACTCACCTCATATAATTTCAAATTTCTTTGATACCGGAGGTTTCAGCCAATATCTTGTTCCTCTTCAGTCATGGCTTGAAACCACTTGAGTGGAAGCCGTGACTGAAGAGGGACAAGATATTGTCTGAAACTGCCGGTATCAAAGAAATTTGAAATTATGAGGTGAGTCGTTAAAAATATGTTCTCCACTCACTATTAATAACTATAATTTACTCAGTATATCTTCTAGTCCCGAGTGTCATGGGTTCAAACATGGCCAGAGTTGATGGATTTTTGGGGTGGAAAAATCCAAGGGACTTTAAGCTGTTGACCCTAGTCTGAAGATTTTTAGATTCGTAAAATTACTACATGCCTGAATAAAAAGGCCTCTGAAAATTTAAATTTAACTGATCTTCCTCCAAGTATCTTAGTTAGCTTGGGAATTAAGAGAAAAATTTGTATTTGGATTGGAGTGCTCAGGTAACTCAGTTATTTGCATGGAAAGCTAAAGGTCCTGGATTCAAACCCCAGACTGAGCATATATTTTTCTCTTCAAATATAATTTATCCTTCATTGAGATGTATTGAATGAACAATACAAACATTGAAAGAGGCCGTATTGGTCTTATAATGTGATGTAAGATTCCCAATAAAGGTCCTCTCAATAACAAAGCTGCCATTCGCATGATCAAGCAACAGTTCATAGCATTTGGAGCTCGGGGAAGTAACAGTGTATAAAAGAAAAAAATTGTATTGAGATTGGAGTGCTCAGGTAGCTCAATTGCTAGAGCATTCACATAAAAAGAGAAAGGTCCTGGGTTCAAACCCAAATATAATTATCAAATATAATTTATCCTTCTTTCAGATATATGAAATGAATAATAAATACATTGAAAGAGGCCATACTGTCTTTATAATGTAATGTAAAATTTCCAATAGAGGTCTTCTTAATAAAGAAACCACTATATGCATGATAGAGCAATGGTTCATAGCATTTGGCACTCGGGAATTAACAATGTATAAGAGAAAAAAAAATGTACTTAAATTAATGAGTCATTTTTATATCTTACCTCATATTTCATGTTTATTTAAATCCCGTGTTTAAAGAAACATAAAATATGAGGTAAGATGTAAAAATGACTCATTAATTTACGAATTAAGAACCTCATAATGTTCTTTCCCATATTTAACTATGAAAAAAATGTGTTTAGATTGGAATGCTCAGGTAGCTCAGTCGAGCATTTGCATAGAAAGGGAAAAGTCTGGGTTCAAACCCCAGTCTCAGCATATATAAACCTTAGTTAATATTTAGTCTTCAGTGGAGTGATTAATTTAAATAATTTAGTAGTGTAAGTTTCAGTTTATGAAACAGAGTTTACTGGACTGCTAACTTGTAAATTTTACGCTGCTAATAAGTAACTCCGAAAAGTATTATTTTTATGAAACGGGCCCAGGTGAAAAATACATATTATTATGAGATGATGTGTAAACATTTTTGATTAAATTATGTAATATAATAAATGAGTTGAGTCTGTCTTATCTCATATTCATTGATTTCTTTTACGACGCGTTTCAAAACATCTCTGTTTCATCTTCAGCTTGTCCAAACTGATAATCTCTATGATAGTTTAGTCATATGAGGTAAGAATGTTTAAAAAATACAAACTCAATTATAAATTAAACCTCATAATGTTACTTCCTAATTATTTTAAAATGATAATCTCTATGTTTATTTAGGTAAACTTTCATCACTCACCTCATATTCTTCTTCTTCTTTAAACTGGTTTCAAAACTTTAATCATTTCCATCATCAGTATTTTGATGACTGTTGATGTCATCTAGAAGTCATCTCTTCACATAGTGTGAATTCCTAAAAAGTAATCTCATTGTCGGCCCTGGATGTCAACTCCTACTCTCTCTTTCAGTGGTCCAAAGAACTTGCTTATCAAATCTCTCTAGCCGGAAATTTCAAAATTCGTGAACAAGGAGAGAGAGAGAGAATCATGAATTTTAAAATTCTTGGGAACAGAGATTTGCAAGTTCTTTGGACTACAAAAAGAGGGAGTAGGAGTCGACTTTCAGGACCGACAACATAGAGATCATCAGTCTGGACAAGCTGAAGATAAAACAGGTGTTTTGAAATGCATCGTAAAAGAAATCAACGAATATGAGGTAAGATGACAATGGACTCAACTTATCTATTAAGAAAAACCTCATAATGTTATTTCTTATTGCAATTTCATAATAAATTATGTAATATGTTAATATTTTATTTTAGGAAGTAATATTTTGAGGTTCTTTTAATCAAATTATTTTGAGTCTGTAATATCTTACCTCAATATTAATGTTGATTTGTTCTTGAACATATTACAATTAGTCTTCTGATCATCCACAGCATCATGGCCAGACAGGTTGGATTTATGTTGTACATTTTTTTTTTAAATACAATAGGAAGTAACATAAGAGGTTTGTTTAATAATTAAAACATTTGGTCTGTTCATTCTTACCTCTTAGAGTTGTTTTTGTCAAACATACACTTCTTAGCCCCATTGTCAGCAATTACAGACTGAATTTTCTCATGTTGTCGGCCCTGATTCTTGATTCCTGCTCTCTTTGCCTCTGGTCCAATGAATTTACTAATGAGGTTCCTTTCTGCGGGAATTTCAAAGTTCATAATTCTTTCCTTGTATATAGATTTTTTTCCCATATGGTGAGTTCATTTTTGTTTTCTAACTGTTTTAATAATTTTGTGTTTATATCTATTTTGTGTTTTTCTGACCAAACATGAGCAGCCACTGAAGATTTTTCTACTTCCCCTTTTTTAAAATGTAAACACAAAATTATTAAAACAGTTAGAAAACAAAAATGAACTCACCATATGGGAAAAAATCTATATACAGAAGAACAAGGAAAGAATTATGAACTTTGAAATTCCCGCAGAAAGGAATCTCATTAGTAAATTCATTGGACCAGAGGCAAAGAGAGCAGGAATCAAGAATCAGGGCCGACAACATGAGAAAATTCCAGTCTGTAATCGCTGACGATGGGGCTAAGAAGCTCTGAAACATATGTTCGACTAAAACAACTCTAAGAGGTGAGAATGAACACACCAAATGTTTTAATTATTAAGTTGTAAACCCTGGAGCTGACATCGACATCCAGGGTTTACAACATAAATCCAACCAGTCCATCCATGATGCTGAGGATGATTAGAAGACTAATCAAAACATGTTCAAGAACAAATCAACTTTAATATTGAGGCAAGATATTACAGACTCAAAATAATTTTATGTTAATCCTACTTAATGATTAATGTAAAATGGTATTTTATTTTTCAGGAGACCGTTGTGAAATTATTGTGAATGAATGTGCTCGTCAGCCATGTCCATCTTTTAAAGTTTGCATTCCTGATGCATCAGTTCAGGGCTACTCCTGTCAGTGTCCTGAAGGTTTTGCTGGTTCAGCATGTGAAATTGACATTTCTAAATGTCATGATGAATCATGCTATATACCTCGCAATCCTGTTTCATTCAGTGGAAAAAGCTATGCACAGTACAGAGTAGATAAATCACTTGTAAAGAAGACTCTTGAAAATCAACTTAGTCTTTCTCTTCGAATTCGTACTATGCAGCCTACTGGAAACCTAATGTATGCAGCTGGTAAAGTCGACTATAATGTATTGGAAGTAAGTAATCTTTAAACTTTTATAGAAAAAATCACGATGAGGTTTAATTTAAGATTTAAATTAAAATTCTTTATACCTCACCTCATATACAGACTTCTAATTAAACTGTTGTAATTAATATTTAATTTTAGGAAGTGATATTTTGAGCTTATTTTAATTATATTATTTTTAGTCTCAATATTAATATTGAGGTAAGATGATCAGACTGAAAATAATATAATTCTAATTAAACTGGTTTTAAAACCTAGGAAGTTCCATCTTCAGTAATATCTTGACCGATGTTATGTTCTGAAGAACTGATTCTTGCTCCATCTAACAGATAAAAACAGTTCTCCAGAACAACATAACATTGGCCGAGATATTACTGAAGATGAAAGCACCTAGGTTTTAAAACCAGTTTAATTAGAAGACTGGATATGAGATGCAACATCCAAGATGCCAATAAACATTCACCATAAATCAATATATGACCGTCTCACTCACTAGGATAACATACTAAACAGACGTGGGAGGTCGTCCTTGAAACAAATATCACATATATATTAATAGATGAGTTGGAGAAAATGTTTTAACATCTCACCTCACAAATTTGCGTGTCTTCACGATACCAGTTTCAAAAGTATAGTATTACTTCCATCTTCAGTCAAATTCCAACTGTCAAAATTTTGTCGTTAACATCATCTTCTGAACTGCCATCTGGTGTAGATTTTATGATGGCAGTTCAGAAGATGATGTTAATGACGAAATTTCGACAGTTGGAATTTGACTGAAGATGGAAGTAATACTATACTTTTGAAACCGGTATCGTGAAGGCACACAACTTTGTGAGGTGAGATGTTAAAACATTTTCTCCAACTCATCTATTAATATAAGTACCTTATAGTGTTTCCTCCCACTGTAATTTTAATTAAAAATCACATATATATATATTTTTTAATATAATAAATTTGGGAATTTTTAACATTATGAGGTTTTCTTAATAAGAATCAAATGAATCGTGAATTCTTCTTACCTCATATATGTATGTTTTGTTAACACAACATACACAGTATTGGAAAAAACATCTTTTTCATCCTCAGCTGTTTTCACAACTCTCTAAAATATCACATAGTTTAACTACATTATCCTTCAAAGAGTGTTGGCGAATGACCAATTTCTGCCAGATGACATCATAATGAAATGATGAGAAACCCCTTCAACACTTTTACTATAAATATATATCATATACTTTTAGGTAAAATTTACTATCACTCACCTCATATTATTCTTTTTTAACTATATAGTTAATGAAGAAGAATAATATGAGGTGAGTGATAGTAAATTTTACCTAAATGAATATACCTCATAGTGTGAATTCCTAAAATAAGTAATATATCATATACGTTGATATATATATGTATTACAATTTTTTCCTTTTATGAAACTTATCCATTTATCCAGTGAAGATCTGCCAAAACTGACTAAGTGTATTAGACAGTAAAAAAAGAAAATAATAAAAAGAGATAATATAGAGGGACAAAAAATTAAAATCTATATTTTGTACAATAGGTATAATATAAATAGAACTACAGTATAGTTGAAGCATTAATTCTGAATGAAGGAGAAAATCAAGAATTAGAATTTAGAAACTGACAACATGTATGATTTCTCAAGTGTGGTAGTTAGAAGTCATAATAAGATATATTTTATATTTGAAGAGAAAAATTATACGCTCAGACCGGGACTTGAACCCGGGACCCTTGGTTTTCTAGTCCAAGTGCTCTACCATTTGAGCTACCTGAGCAAGTACCGATCTAAACGCAAATTTTTCTCTATATACGTTGTAATTCCCGCCCACCAATTGCTTTGAAGCCTTTGCTTCTATCTTTGCAAATGGTATAAGATATATTTGCCTGTTCATATACTAATTCTGAGCTAAGTTCCAGTTGCTCTGTAAACAAACCTGCATCATGCATTACTTTGCTGACTCCACCTATTGAGGGAACTGTGGTACTACTTTTAACCACCATATGACTAAATTTTGTATGGAACTGTCAACAATAGAAACATTTAATTAAAATTATAGTAGGAGGAAACACTATGAGGTATTTACATTAATGAATGAGTTGGAGAAAATGCTTTAACATCTCACCTCATAAAGTTACTTGTCTTCACGATACTGGTTTCAAAAGTATAGTATGGTGTTACTTCCATCTTCAGTCAAATTCCAACTATCAAAATTTCGTCATTAATATCATCTTTTGAACTGCCATCTGGTGTCGATTTTATGAATTTGGAGATCAAGTTATTCTCGTCGGGGATATCAAAATTCATTGCTTGATATTTATTCTTAACTGAGTTAAGGAAAGAGTGGAGAATGCTGAGTTTGTAGTGAAAGACCAGTTCTTGAGCAGAACACTATGAATGAATATTTATTCTTCTGAATGTATATCTTTTCCCAAACTGTCAATTCCGAAGGTTTCTCCAAATATTTCATAAGTTTAGTTTCTCTTCCGATTTTGTGATTCTCTAGCAAACTATAAATAGAAACATTGTTCTTAAGCAACATCATATTTTATATGAAATAAGATTGAATACAAGATAAGATGGTATAAATAATTAGTAACATCCTTCAATTCTCATTTATTTATGACAAAAATGGTATATGGGCCTAACTAATCAGTTGTTTATGCTTTTTCCATGATGTCAGTAGATATCCTTTGGTACAATTTCATTATGAGCAGAATTTATGCTCTGTTGTGCCTCACCTGTAAATTCTGCTACCACATCCTCAGTGGCTACTCTTGGATATTTTTCAGTTAACTGTTTGAAAACATTCAAAATAATTTGTTTCTTTCCATTTTTCAAATGCTTTCCTTTCCAATGTTTAGAAATTATACAGAAATTGCCATTATAATAAAACAATTGAAATTCCAATGTATACATAAGAACAAAAGTGTTTTTTTTTAAACATATGAGGTAAGAATGTTAAAGAATACAAACTCAAATATTAAATTAAACCTCATAATGTAACTTCCTAATGATTTTAAAATAAATCTGACTATTCAAGTCTAAAGAAGGAAAACACAAATTAATTTTACATATAAGAATCAAACAAGATGGCGGCCTATAAACATATGAGGTAAGAATTTTAAAGAATACAAATATTAAATTAAACCTCATAATGTAACTTCCTAATGATTTTAAAATAAAAAAAAAACAGTGCTTATTTAATCCTTTAAATTGTAAATATATATTTTAAGATTCTCTCATATAACTTACGTAAACATGCTAGATAATATATATTTTTATTATATTTATTTTGAGTGTTAGAAAGTGAATTACATATTCTTACACACTTAATGGTAAAATCGTTACTCGACCAATGAAAATGCATTCATACAACTGGTTTGTTTACATTACAACTGAAACTTATATTTGAAAAGATAAATTATACACTCAGACTGGGACTCAAACCAAGGACCTTTTGAGATGTATGAAATCAATAATAAAAACATTGAAAGAAGCCTTGCTGGCTTTATAATGTAATGTAAAATTTCCAAATAAATGTCTTCTTAATAAAGAAGCCTCCATTTGCAAGATAGAAGCAAAGGTTTCATAGCATTTGGTGCACAGGAGTTGACAGTGTATATAAGAGAAAAATTTGCATTTAGATTGGAACTTGCTCAGATGGCTCAATCGGTAGAGTGTTGGCCTGGAAAGCCAAAGGTCTTGGGTTTATCAGTATCAGTCTGAGTGTATAATTTTACTCTTCAAATATGATTTATCCATCATTGAGATGTGTGAAATGAACAATACAAGCTGGAACTTAGCTTGGAATTAGTGTAGTTGCTTTAGGAATTAGAGGTGGAATTTTTTTTAATCTTATATTTTTATATTTACAGATTGTGAATGGGGTAGTACAATACAGATTTGATTTAGGAAGTGGAGAAGGTATGGTACGAGTAAGCAGTGTCTATGTAAGTGATGGACAGTGGCATGAGATAAGATTAGAGCGTGAAAGTAACACAGCTCGTGTGACTGTAGATGGAAAGCATATAGCGCATGGCTCAGCACCTGGTATAAATGATGTCCTAAATCTTCAGTCTGACGACCTGTATTTAGGAGCAGAAGTTAGACAACATCCAACTATACTTGGCTTTGAAGATGTTCAAAGAGGCTTCCAAGGATGTATGGACGATGTGCGTGTATCAAGAGTCTCCGTACCTTTACATATGAGTGGCGCAAGTAGTGTAGCTGTACTGCGACGCTTTGCAAATGTGGAATTTAGTTGTGATCCATCTACTGCTCTAGCACCGCCTGGGGTGTGTGGGTCACAGCCTTGTTTGAATGGTGGAACTTGTAAGGATATTGGAGGAGATGCATTTGAATGCCAGTGTCATGCACGTTTTGCTGGAATATCTTGTGAAATTGACACTGATCCCTGTGCATCGTCACCATGTCTATATGGAGGAAGATGTATTGCTTCAAATGGTGATTTCTCTTGTGATTGTCCTTCTCGTCTTGTGGGAAAAAGATGTGAATATGGACGTTATTGCAACCCTAATCCATGCAGGCATGGAGGTGTCTGTGAAGAAGGTGACATTGGGCCTATTTGCAAATGTCGAGGTTTTACTGGAGAGCTTTGTGCTGTTGATATGAATGAATGTGAAGCTTCTCCTTGTCTTAATGGTGGCACCTGCATCAATGAACCAGGAAGCTACAGGTCAGTACGAACGTAATATTGAAATTAATATTCTCAGACAAGCCATCCGCATGCAATAGTTAATATAACTAAATAGACAAATTTGTATGTTAAATAATTAAAACATTTTGTCTGTTCATTCTTACCTCTTAGAGTTGTTACAGACTGTAATCGCTGACGATGGGGCTAAGAAGCTCTGAAACATACGTTCGACAAAAACGACTCTAAGAGGTAAGAATGAACAGACAAAATGTTTTAATTATTAAACAAATCTCTTAATGTTACTTCCTATTGCATTTTAAAATAAATTTTTATTATAAATTTAACATTTCTCACTGAAGGACAAATTATATTTGAAGGGAAAAATTTATGCCTAGATTGAGATGCGAACCCTGGACCTCTAGTTTTATACACTAGCACTCTGCCACTGAGCTATTTTAGGCCTCAAATCTATATGAAAATTTTTCTCTTATACCGGTACAATTTTCAAGATCACGAAAGGCTATGAACCATTGTTCGACATTGCAAATGGCAGATTCTTATTTAAGTACACTTTTAATAGAAATTTTAACATTATTTTATAAGGCCAATAGAGCTTCTTTCAATGTTTTTATTATAAATTTAACATTTCCCACTGGAGGACAAATTATATTTGAAGAGAAAAATGTATGCTTAGTCTGGGGTTCAAACCCAAGTTCCCCAATTTTTTTACACTTGTGCTCTGCCCCTGAGCTGTCCTAGGCCTCTCTAAACTGGGATTTGAACCTTGATCTTTTATATGCTGGCACACTACCTTTGAGTTATCCAGGCACCCATGAGCAAACACAAATTTAACTTTCTTTGAATCCTATATACACATAGTAATGAACTCTGCTGCTTCTACCAAGAAGACATAAGGGAATTTTATTCTGTGTCATATCAGCTAACTACGGATATAAAACAGATAGAAATTTGTGACTTAGGATGTTTATGGATGTTTTTATTATTAATTTAATACTTCTCACTGAAGGACAAATTATATTTGAAGAGAAAAATATACGCTCAGACTGTGGTTTGAAACCAGTACCTTTGCAAAGAGCAACGGTTCATAGCATTTGGCACTCGGGAATTAACAATGTATAAGAGAAAAATTTGTTTTAATTAATAAATGAGTTGGAGAATAACATTAACTATGATTTGAGGGAAGTAGATTATACAGGGAATGATTGGAAAGTATTAGCTCAGGATAGGGATGTATGGAGAGCGTATTTCCGCGCGGCCATGAACCTACGGGTTCGATAGTGCCAGTGAGTAAGTAAGTAAGTTGGAGAAAATGTTTTAACATCTCACCTCACAAAGTTGCATGTCTTCACGATACCGGTTTCAAAAGTAATACTATAGGGTAATGGAGGATAAGAGTACGCAGGCGGTTAAGAGTACACAGGGAAATTTTATGGTATTGGCAGCACTGCAGAACATGCTGATTATTACATTTCAGTCTAGCTGTTACAAAGGAAGATCATGCCGTAGTATCATTGACCTGCTTCATTTATCTTCGTTCTACCAGGTAAAATTAACTTTCCTTACTTTTCTATGTAATTTCTGTGTGATATAGCATAACTGTTTTTCACCTTAAGGAGTAAAAAAATATTTTGTAAAGAGATATCTTATTAATGTACATTTAATATCCTATAACATGGTGAAGATACCATTTTCCTCTCTGTTACGTGCTGGTATCTATTGGTGATTTTGTGAAATACGCCAAATGAGGCAAAGAGTACGCAGCAGCTGTTCACTGCGTATTCTTAGCCTCCATAGGGAGGTTATCATTACATTTGGTTTTTTTCATTTATGGCTATTAAGTGGAAAACTCTGTTTTACTCTTAATATATAGATGTATATTATATTGATACAAAGTTGTTATAACTTATCATGGTTTTGTATTTAGTTGTAAAGAAATACAAATAACATTTTTATTTTTATTTGCAGAGCAAAGAACTGAGTAAATGAAACAGTAGGTTTATCAGAACAAGAATATACAATTAATGTTAGCATTCATCCAATTCTGCTGCTTCCAGAACATAAAGAACAAGACCCTATAAACCGAAGAAAGCAGGGACCAGCACAAAAATCAGAAATCATGACATCATCACCTTTCAAAAACCATTTGGAAGAAAAAAAGAGAAAATAATTAGAGCAGGCTAAATCAGAAAAAAGTTTTTAAAAAATAGGAAAGACAAGTAAGATAAATGGGCATAGCAAACAGGAAATCAAATGCGAGAAGAGAATTGATGTTTAATAATGACTCTAAACCATCTTCAAGTTCAGCTGAGTCGAAAGCCTTCATTGAAGAAGAAGAAAAAGATGACGATTCAACTGTCTGTCCAGGATGTCGGGGTTCGTACCCCGATAGCTGGATTCAGTGTGGAATTTGCAAAGAGTGGTGGCAAGAAGACTGTAGTGCTTAAGAAGGCAGTGGTCCATTTGTTTGTGACTATTGTTAGGCAGGCCCTAGTGAGTACTCTTAACCCTACCCACGTACTCTTAACCTCCCGGTAGGCCAAGAGTACGCAAATTACATTTTTTACTAATTTATTATTCATGCCTGTGTTTTAAAATGTAGTTGACCGATGATTTTTTTAAACTATTTGTATTTGAATAAAGAATATTTTAAAAAATTTAAACTCTGTATTTTATTTATTTTATCAAATATAACTGAAAATCCACTAAGTGCGTACTCTTACCCTCCTTTACCCTACTTTTGAAACCGGTATCGTGAAGACACGCAACTTGTATGAGGTGAGATGTTAAAACATTTTCTCCAACTCATTTATTAATATAAATACTTCATAGTGTTTCCTCCCACTGTAAATTTAATTAAAAAAAAAAAAGAAAAATTTGTGTTTAGATTGTAGTGCTCAGGTAGCTCAGCTGGTAGAACATTGGTATAGAAAGCCTGGGGTTCAAAACCCAGTCTGAGCATATAATTTTTCTCTTCAAATATAATTTATCCTTCAGTGAGAAGTGTTAAATTAGTAATAAAAACATTGTAAGAAGCTTTACTGGCTTTATAACATAGTGTTTAAATTCCCAATAAATGTCTTTTTAAATAAGAAACCACCATTTGCGTGATCGAGCAAATGCTCATAGCATTCGGCGCTTTGGAATTAACAATGTATAAAAGAAAAATTTGCATTTAGATTGGAGTTTCTCAGGTAGCTCAGTGGTAGAACATTGGCCTAGAAAGCCAAAGATCCTGGGTTGAAACCTCAGTCTGACTGTATAATTTTTCTCTTCAAATATAATTCATCCTTCATTGAGAAGTGTTAAATTAAGCCCTACTGGCTTTATAAAGTAGTGTTTAAATTCCCAATAAATGTCTTCTTAAATAAAAAGCCACCATTTGTGTGATCAAGCAAATGCTCATAGCTTAATTAAATTAATATTGAGAAGCTAAAGCTATTACTATGATAGAAATAAGTAAATTAATGAACACAATTAAATTATTGTAAATCAATGGTAAAGAGAAAAAAATTTGCCTGAACCAGGAATTGAACGCCGAACCTTTAGCTTTCCGTGCTAATGCTCTGTCCACTGAGCTAATCCAGGCCTCATTCCCATCTAAGCAGAAATCCTTCCTTTACCTTACTCTACTGGTCCCACATTCAATTGCAATGAATCATCATTCACAAATACACAATGAATGGCTTCTACCTGAAGAAAACATGAAGGGACTCCACACAGCTATAGCATTATTTATTAAATTAATATTGAGAAGCTAAAGCTATTACTATGATAGAAATAAGTAAATTAATGAACACAATTAAATTATTGTAAATCAATCTGCTTGGATGGGAATGAAGCCTGGATTAGCCCAGTGGACAGAGCATTATCACAGAAAGTTAAAGATTCGGGGTTCAATTCCCGGTTCAGGCAAAAATTTTTTTCTTTACCATTGATTTATGATAATTTAAAAATGCTCATAGTGTTCGGCACTCAGGAATTAACATTGTATAAGAGAAAATTTTGCATTTAGATTGGAGTTTCTCAGGTAGCTCAGTGGTAGAGAACTGGCCTAGAAAGCCAAAGGTCTTGGGTTCAAACCCCAGTCTGAGCGTATAATTTTTATCTTCAAATATAAACCTCATAGTGTCATTTTCTTTAAATATTAAGAAAATTCATTATAAGAATAAAATAAAAGTAAAATTAGTCATTTATCTTTCTTCACAGATGTCTTTGTCCACCAAATGTGACTGGTCTCCACTGTGCCAGCCCACTGTATTCAACACCCATAACATCCAGTATTTACAATGTCACCTGGGAAGAAGTTGTGGGTATTATTGTAGCTGTCATCATCCTATGTCTCCTTGTGTTCCTATTTGTCATGTATCGTCGCTTCCGTGTGAAACGCTCTCGTGAAAGAGCTAACAACATAAATAACGAAACAAGGAAAGACATAATGCTCAACTCAACCCGCCAAAATGACAATGATTTTAAACGTGGTTCCAAGCTAAGCAATTTGGAAGTCACTCAGGTATGTCTAATGGAATAATTTTGCTTATGATAGCTTCTTTCTACTATTAGAATTAGAATTTATTTTCTTAAAAGGTTGTAAATGAATGAACCGCATCGCAGTAGATGGATATTTGCATGTAAGATAGAAGTAATTGTATTTAACTAATAGGAAAATGCTAATGTATCGTATGATATAAAATACTAGGGTATTCGATAAGTAATGGCTACACTGCTATAATATCACAAAAAATTTATTTAGGTTATTTTTGACATTACAAACTTGATTTATAGTTTCGATGTCTTTATTTAAATTAACATTTTTCAATCCTGGATAGAATCTAATTTAAGAAAGAAAAATTTAAATGCTGGAACTGGGGTTTTGAATCCTGGATCTCTGATTCTGTACATCAGTGCAATACCAATTAATGCCATTCAGGCACCAATAAGAGAATTGTATAAGTGGAAAGAAATGTTGACTTTTTATCGGTGCTCAAATGGCGTAATTGATATTGCGCTGATGACAGAATCAGGGATCCAGGGTTCAAGCCCCAGTTCGAGCGTTAATTTTTCTTTCTTAAATTAATTTATAGTCTCCTGCCAAGTCAACTATATGTTGCCAAATCCTTGGAAGACAGTGCACTTCAACTGCAGTAGCACTCCATCTGCAGTACCATTTCTGAATATCGCTCTTATCTGATAGATCTAGAGCTTTCTGGGTAAATCAACTCTTTAATATAATGAATTTGGGAACTTTTACATTATGAGGTTTTCTTAATAAGAATCAAATGAATCGGGAATTCTTCTAACCTCATACATCTATAGATGAGGCAAAAAAAAAAAACAATCAACTCTTGATTGAAATTGAGTTTCTCATAGAGATTCTTTTATCTTTGTGTATAAGTTATAGTACAAGGGCTCCTGTCTGGTGAATTTGGTGGATGTTCGAGTACTTCCAAATTCCACCTTCTAAACAAATTCTTCTGGACATCTCTTTAGGGTGGTATTTCTTTACTCAATGTGAGAAACAATGAATGTAAGAATCAAATGAATCGTGAATTATTTTTACCTCATATATCTATGTTTTTTTAACACAGCACCGCAGTATCAGAAAAAAAAACATCTTTTCCATCCTCAGCTGTTTTCACGATTGTCAATAATTGACAGTCGTGAAAACAGCTGTGGATGGAAAATATGTTTTTTCCAATACTGTGACAGTCGTGAAAACAGCTGAGGATGGAAAAGATGTTTTTCCCGATACTGCGGTGCTGTGTTAAAAAATCATAGATATATGAGTTAAGAAGAATTCACGATTCATTTGATTCTTATTAAGAAAACCTCATAATGTTAAAATTCCCAAAAATGTATTATATTAAAATATAAAAAAAACGATAAATGTATTCACAAAATATTGCTATTTCAAGACTTTAAAAATTACAGATTTATACAACAAAGACTACTCAACAACATACTACAAAATTACAATTGTCATCACTAGGATCACTGATTTACAACACTTACCATTACTTATTGAATGCTCTAGTATCACACTTTTAGCATAAAAGCATGACAATGGCATTGCTCAGGTTAAATGTGCATGTTGCCATTTTTTGCAGCTGGTTTATAATTATTTTGTTATAATTTATGTTCTTCATTGTATTACTTTGAGTAGTTAACAAAACACTCAAAACACAGGATGGCATAGACTATTTTGTATTATGTATTGCTTGGTTCATTCAGTCATAAACATGAAGAATGTCATTTGAAGCACATCATCATAGGGAACGTGCTAATACATTTAATAATCGTAATCTGCTTTATGCAAAAAATGCTAAAATAATTAAATATGGTGCCTTTTATATTACCGGTATGCAATTACTTAGCATGGTGATAAAATTTTTAAACAGATAATTAAGGGTTAGTTTATTTGTATAATAAAAAGCTTTGTTCATTTTTATTTAGAACTACATTTCAATAGATTTATTAGAAATTTTCTGTTTGTTATTTGATTCATTTATAGCAATTATGCCTATAAATTTAAAGGTTAATTCTTTATGTGAATTATTAAATAAAGTACTTACTTTACATTTAGGTTAGAAATAGAAAAAAATATAAATAAAACTCTGAAATAATGCCTTTATGAGATCACAGCTTCATATTAACTTAAGATCACTTATTAAGCTTTGAACTATTACAGCAGACTCCCGATTATCCGTGTTAATTGGGACCAAGATATGCATGGAAAATTGAAAAACACGGATAATCCAATTAAGTTATTGACACTGTGGAAGTTGATCAGAAATATATTTACCCACTTTAACACTACTTAAATGCAACATCTTGCTAGCTGTGAGGCTCTGAAGATGTCACCTACAAGAACTCTGGCAATACTCTATTGGGAAGCAAGAAAGCAAATGGAACACTTCCAAGCTAATGGGCATTAGACGACTACTACTATATTCATAAAATGTTATATTAAATGTATTTAGGTGCGAGTCGTAATTATCATTATTTTATTTTACTCGTAAATATGAAAAAAAAAGTGACTATTTCCAGGTCATGAGCACTCTGGTTACGACAGTTATTCAAAACAGCCACCGTAACCAGCGACAACTACACTAGTAACCACCGATATCCACACTTATAACCAGCGATGACAATCACCGTGGTTTTAATCCGTAACAACAAACTTTCACTGACTCCACAACGGAAATTTCCGAAATTGTATTGTATTCTCAGAATGTTGGTTGGTTGGTACCGTTAAACGCGTCAGGGGGTTGTGAGTGAAGGTTACTTTATTGTGTTTGTTTCTAAGTGCAGTTTACAGTAGCGTGTTTTAAAAAAAATAATTTTTTCATAACAATACAAAATATAGTATTTTTAAAAAATACAGTAAAAAGAGTCATGCCCGGATAATCTGTAAACTGGATAATATGTGCATGGATAATCGGGAGTTTGCTGTATAGGAAATATCACTATGAGGATTAATTTAAAATAAAATTCTTTCCACCTCACCTCATATCCTATCTTTCTAATTAGACCACTTTTTAATTTTAGTGATTACATCTTCATAATTACACAACCGATGTTCTGTTGTCCAGGAGCACTACTTCTTACTCCATCTGTTGGTGGACGAATGACCTCCCAATCAAATCAATTTCCTGGGAATTTCAAATTTCATTAATTTTTCTTTCTCAGTTTTTTGAATGTGGATTTTGTCACAAACAATGAGTTCCTTAAGTTTTTCTATTTGTTTTATTAAACTAGCCTTTCTTTCAATTTTATGTTTTTCTGAACAAGCGTGAGCGGCTACTGCTGAATTTTCCAATTCCCCATTTTTGACATTCCTAAGGTGTTCCTTCACTCTGACTTTCAGTTTCTTTTTGTTTTCCCTATATAAAATTTTATCACAATCTCCACATTTAATCTGGTAAATTCCTGATTTTTTTCCCTCAATTTTGTAATTTTTGTTGGTTTTGATTATCCTATTGAGACTATATTAATTTCTAGGTGGAAGTCTTATGTTGAACTATTAATTTTTTTTTTTAATTGTGGTGCTTCGAATGGATGGTAGGTGAATTTATTGAATTTTATGCATTCTTTGTCTTCTTTTCAAAGTGTACTTTAGTGATTAATTTTTATTAAAACTTATATTTTTCTATATACTATGCTTTTTTCTATTACTATATTGATTGTGCTTTTTTATTCATAATTTTCTCTGTCCATGGGTATACTTTCTAATCTATGTGTCAAACTATTGAACACTGCTTCTTTGTGAGCAAAATGATTAAATTCAGAAGCACCACAAATTTAAAATAAATTTTAAAAAGTTCAATTTAGGATTGGCACAAATAAATGAATATAGTCAAATTATTTTGAGTCTGTAATATCTTACCTCAATCTTAATGTTGATTTGTTCTTGAACATGTTTTGATTAGTCTTCTAATCATCCTCAGCATCATGGCCAGACTGGTTGGATTTATGTTGTAAACCCTGGATGTCATAAATCCAACCAGTCTGTCCATGATGCTGAGGGTGATTAGAAGACTAATTGAAACATGTTCAAGAACAAATCAACATTAAGATTGAGGTAAGATATTACAGACTCAAAATAATTTGATTAAAAGAACCTCAAAATATTATTTCCTAAAATAAAACATTAAATGAATGTAGCTTCAATAGGATAATTAAAAACAACAAAAATGACAAAATTGAAGAAAAAAAACATATCAGGAATTTACCAGATTATATAAGAAAACAAATAATTTTGAAAAGAAAAATTAATGCTTGAACTGGGACTTGAACCCCGGACCTCTGGTTCTACGATTAGAGAATTGTATATGAGGAAAGAAATATAAAAAATTTATATCATGTCTTGCAAGTCCAGGCCCAAGCGTCAATTTTTCTTTTCAAAATAATATTGTCCATATTGGAAATAATTGATATTTAAATGTAACATCAAAATATTAAGCTTTACTGCTAAAAAGGTGGTGGACAATTCTCATTAAAAATACTTCTTCAATAGAAGCCGTCCATTGGCTATTGGTAGCACCATCTATCTGCCTTTGGATGATTAGAAAATTGTATATGAGGAAATAAATGTTAATGTTTGTATCATGTATTGAATTGTGTAATGGATTGATATTGGCATGTAGAACCAGAGGTCTGGAGTTCAAGTCTAGCTTTAAGCGTTAATATCTTTTTTTCAAAATAATATTGTCCAGTATTGGAAAGTGTTAATATTTAAGTATAACATCAAAATTAAATTAGGTAGGTAGGAAATAACACTATAAGGTTTATTTTAATTTATTTTGAGTTGTATTTTTGACTCACCTCATATTTCTCGACTCCTTTGCAGACTCGAGTTTCTTCACTGCATCTTTGACATTCTCAATGCGACATCATGATTACAACAGCTGTAACCGTGATGTCGCATTGAGAATGTCACAGATACAGTGAAGAAACTCGAGTCTGCGAAGGAGTCGAGAAATATGAGGTGAGTCAAAATACAACTCAAAATAAATTAATAACATAAAAATATTAAACTTTACTGCTTAGAAAGGTAGCTTAAAATTCTCATTAAAATACTTCTTGAATAGAAGCCGTAAGTTGGCTATTGGTAGGGCCATCTATCTGCCTGTGGACGATTAGAAAATTGTACATGAGGAAAGAAATGTTAACATTTGTATCATGTCTTGAATGGTGTAATGTATTGCATACTGGTGTGTAGAACCAGAGGTGTGGGGTTCAAGTCCCAGTTCAAGTGTTGATTTTACTTTTTAAAATAATATTGTCCAGTATAGGAACATATCATTATTTAAATATAACATCAAAGCAAAAATAAATTTGAAAACCAGAGTGAAGGAACTCCTTAGGAATGTCAAAAAATGGGGAATTGGAAAAATCATTTTTATGGCTTAATTCGAAAATGAAGAAAAAAAAAATGTGAGTCTCATCTCATAATAAAACTTCATGCTTGAAATAGCAGCCTTTTTAGCAAAATTTGTCGGTCCTTTCACTCCCTGATATGAATTGAGATGATAATGACCTTAGATGTTAAAGGGCATTGTCAAATAAATTAATTTTAATTAACATTTGTAATTGATAAAGTGTCAATTCTTACTCATACTCATACTTCAAGTTTTTCTAACATGGGAACTGCAGTTTTCAAGAGGCATCCCTCTCATCCTCAGCTAATACCTCATAATGTTATTTCCCATAATTCACTTATCAACATTTATAATAGTGCAAAATTTGGCTTGTTTTTCAGCTTACTTTGTTTAGCTTTTAATTTTGTTAAAAATTCACGAAACAAATTTTTATGTTTGAAAATAGGCCAATAGCTTAATAATAAATTACAATAGGAAATTAACATTATAAGGTTCTTCTTAATAAATAAGGTAAATCCGGAATCATTTTATCTCTTAAATTGTTGTGTTCTATTTGAACATGTCCTGATATGACATGTATACCATCATTGACTTTTCCAGACTTGAATTTCATGTTGTCAGCTCTGGATGTCGACTTTCACTCATCTTTTGGCTGACTGAAGAATTTGCAAATCAAATATTTTTCCCTGGGAATTTCAAAATTCATAATCCTATTTTTGTATCTTCTCCCAAATGGTGAGTTTTTTGTATTTTCCAACTGTTTTAATAATTTTGTGTTTGAATAAAGAAAGTGCAGTTGCTGCTCAGAAATGCATAAAATTGACGTAGACACAAAATTATTAAAACAGTTGTAAAATACAAAAGAACTCACCATGTGGAAGAAGATCTACATCCAGAAGAATTAGGATTATGCATTTTGAAATTACTGACAAAAAGGATTTGATTTGCAAGTTCTTCGGTCAGCCAAAAGATGAAGTGGGAGTCGACACCCAGGGCCGACGACATAAAATTCAACAGTCTGAAAAGTCGATGATGGTATGCATGGCATATCAAAACATGTTCAAATAGAACAATTTATGAGTCAAGATGAAATCAGGTTTACCTTATTTATTAGGCCAATAAATGGTTGGACAATTAAATCTGAAGCAAATAGGTTAAAGAGTTTCTTACGTTTTATAAGTCACAATCCATAAAAACAAAGTATTTAAACATAATGCATTATTCTTAATTATAACAGCATTTTTAATACTCATTTAAAATCATTGCATGCTGTATTTTCTGTTATTCTATTATTTTGATATTTGTTTCTATCTTCCTTGCTGGTTGTAATTATGATTTTGGTTTGGTTTTTCTCTGAGTGTTGTTTTGTCTGTTTTGTTTGCAGGTTCCCCCCCAGTGTCCGCCCCGCCCTGCTTCCTACACCCCTAGTTCTAACAACGAGCCCACCCCATACAGCCACTCGGCTGCCACCGTGCTCAACAATCTGGATACATTACGAAGCTATGGCTCGGCAGGAGACGAGCTTGAGAATGTTCCTCCCGATTATCTGCGTAATCTGAATCGAAGCCCACCAATCATACCGCCTGCTCCTTCTTCCCTCCCTCCTCCCACCTCAGCTACCAGCGATTCGGACAGCATCCACAAACCTTCCTGGGCAGACAACACGACAGACCTCAATCACATGGGTACCTATTCTGACTCCAGTAAGATCAAGAACGGTAAGTGACTTGCATTCCCCACCTGCTTCAGCTTATTTGAAGTATGTAGTAGCGCTTTTATTAATTTGTCATTTTATTTGGTTTGGTGTTATTATTAATCAATGCTTTTGGTATTAAATGTTTCTTCATTTTGATAATGAAGGTAAGTTTAAGGGAGTTGTCAGTCATAATAGAGCATATCACAAAAAAAAATTACTATGACCACATTTTTAAAGAGTCTTTTTTAAATAAATAAGTTGAATCTAGTATCATCTTACCTCATAAATTGTGTTCCATTTGAACACGTTTCGATATGCTATGCACATCATCTTCAACCTGTCCAGACTGTTGAATTTTATATTGTCGACACCCATACTATCATTTGGTTGATTGAAGAACTTGCAAATCAAATCCTTGTCCCCAGGAATTTCAAATTCACATTCCTATTTTTTATTCTTCTCCCAAGTGGTGAGTTCTTTTGTATTTTCCAATTGTTTTAATAATATTGATTTTTCATTGATTTTATGTTTCTATGCTTAGATGTGAACAGCTACTGCAGATTTTTCTGCTTTTTCATTATTTTTTTTTTCACTTCTCTGTCTCCCATATATTTCTAATGTGTTATTTTGTTCTAATTAGAATGAAAGAACACATTAGGAATTAAAAAATGGAGAAGTAGAAAAATCTGCAATAAATCATGTCTGGGCAGAGCAACATAAAATTGATTTTAATGCAAAATTATTAGAACAATTGGAAAATACAAAAGAACTCATCATTTGGGAAAAAAATCTACATTCACAAGAACAAAAATAGGATAGTGAATTTTGAAAATCCCGGGGAAAAGGATTTGATTTGTAAGTTCTTTAGTCAACCAAAAGGTGGAAGGGAGTTGACATCCAGAGTTGACAACATAAAATTCAACAGTCTGGACAAGCAGATGAGGATATGGATAGCATATTGAAACATATTCAAATAGAACACAGCATTTATGAAGTAAAATGATTCCAGATTCATCTTATTTATTAAGAAGAACATCATAATGTTACTTCCTATTGAAAGTTATTAATCTTTTTCAAATTTTATGTACACAACTTTCCCTTCTGCAGAAAATTTTAAAATTAATCATGTTTCAAGGAATGATCAAAATATTGGCACATCATGAACCAAGTAATACATTCATAAATTAATTATGTGAAATAACATTATGAGGTTTTCAGTTAATAAAAATTAATTAAATGAGTTCTATCTCACCTCATACTTCATGTTCAAGCACGGAAACTGCAGTTTTCAAGAGGAATTCCTCCCATCTTCAGCCAACATCATGACTGTCGAATTTCGGCCTATATCTTCATCTTCAAAGTTGCCATCTGATGTTGATTTGATAAACCTTGAGATCATATCTATGAATTTTGAAGTTCCTGGCAAACAAGATTTGATCTCAAGGTTCATCAAATCGATACCAGATGACAATTAATATAGAATTTCAACAGTTGGAGTCATGAAAATAAACTGAAGTTGAATGAAAAATTCATTCGAAACCAATGGTCCTAAATCAAGTAAATTTGAAATTGTAGTGAGGTGAGTTATTAAAAATATGTTCTCCACTCAATATTAATGATATAACCCCATAATGTTTACTTCCCAACATTAATTTTAATACAACCAGATGACAACTTTGAAGATGAAGATATAGACTGAAATTCGACAGTTGTGATGTTGGCTGAAGATGGGAGGGATTCCTTTTGAAAACTGCAGTTTCCGTGCTTGTAGAACATGAAGTTCGAGGTGAGATACAACTCATTTACTTAATTTTTATCAAGTAGTACATATGTATTATGTATTTCTCCAAACCAGCATTGATAAAATTGTGAAATTTTGGGTGTAATACCTTCAAATATTATCTAATTAGTGGATCCAGAATATTCTATGTGGGTGAATTATAGGGTAATTGGTCTTACTTTATGCTCAAGGTCATGTGCTTCTTGTCTCCACAACTATTTACTACTATTAAATCTCCAAATAATGCCAACCCTATTTCACCTACCAGTATGCTGGGGTTTTAGTAACAATAAAATTATTCACAGTATGCTTAATTTATAGAATTACATTTCAATACTATTGTAATGTAATAATGTCACACGCCTTCTTAAAGTAGCATTTCTTATATAAAGTATTTGTCAAAGGCAGTTGAAATTTATTTTGGCAATAGTCTAATTTAGTAACAAATCCATTTCTTTGGGATTCAAATGCAGGACATTCAAATAACAGATGTGATACAGTCTGGCTGGATTTTTGCAAATACTATTTCAAATAGTTCCAAATAATGTCCAAATTTACTGTGACTAGTCATAAATTTACTTAATGCAAAATTTATTTCTGTATATTTGCACTTTAATTGGTCAAACACTGTTGGGAAAAATAATGTTCTTGTCACCATTACTACTGTTTAACCACCCAGTATTCCAATTTTGCTATTTGGAAGGGGTTATTCTTTCAGTAACCGAGGTTGCTTGTTTCCTATGGCAATTGACATCATGTGTTTTCTTTCACTGTTGCTGTGCAAAATGCAAAAGTTCTACAAGTCAGTACAGTAACCACATTAGCCCAGACAGTTGAAATTAAATCCAGCATGACCTTGAACAGTAAAGCAAGACCAAATGTCCTATGTACATTTTATTTTTTTTAAAACTTTCAAGGATTTCAAATTAAAATTCTTCAATAGGTTTAAAAAACTTAAATCTACAAAACTAAATTACCCACATGCAAAATTCTAGATTCACTAATCAGATAATATTTAAAGGTATTACTCGTACACCTAAAATTTCAAAACTTTATCTCTACTGGTTGGGAGAAAAATTATACATATATATATTACTTGATTCATGATATGAAAGTGCCAATATTTTGATCATCCCTTGAAACATATTTTGATCTAATATTTTTCTGCAGAGAGTGCAGTATGTGATAAGTATATAAAATTTTAAAAAGATATCTTGAAAAATATTGTCACAGTAATTATTTTTACGAAATGCTGTATTATGGTCGACATTCCCCCTTAACCAACTTTGCATTACAATATAATTAATTACATAATTTAAGAATAATAACTAAAATAATTAAACTATGACATGTAATTTAATAAAAATTCTAGTAGGAAGTGTTACTATGCAGCAAATTACCTATATTATATAACTGAATCATAAACTTTTACATATCATCTCATAAAATATTAATTTTTCACTTGACTATTTTTGAAAACAATTGCTTTCATTACTTTTTCTAGGAATTAACACTATGAGGTATTATTTATTTAATTAAATTGCTTCCATCTTCAGCTATTTTCCAATCCTGGATAAATTAAGTTGTTAACACAAGCATTTCTCCTGCAGGAGGAGTATAGCTGAAAATGAAAGCAATTACTTTCAAAAGTTGTCAGGCAAGAAATTAATATTTTTATGAGGTGAGGTTTAAAGATTTCTGTTTCAGTTAATAATATGACTTTTTTTTTTCAGAATTTATAAGATATTTTGAAAGATTGAGTTATTTATAAAATGCCTTTATATTTGAATGTAACTTTTCAGTTGTTTTTCATCCATTAAAGTGTACATGTACTGTATATATTAAATTTAATACAAGCAGAAGAGAAATTTTTATAACGCCGTGCTTCAATTGACTTCTATGAATGTGTACATATATATATTATATTGCATGAATCAAACATTTCTGCACTTCCAATGCTACACTATCTTATATTTTTGCATTATGTTCACATATCAATTTGCATTAGTGTAAAGAAGTTTCATTCCCACAGTATGGAGTATTTATGTAGTTGCACTAATTATCTTGCCATCAATGTGCAATTCTTGCTTTTTTAATTTTTATAAATTAATATTTAGTATTGTATGAAAATAAAATGCTAAATTTCTTTATGGATTGTGGAATAATATGTTTACTCTTTTATCACCATATTCTAACTATCTATGGGGCTCATTCAGCCTCTTCAAAAAATTATATGGAAATAAAATTCAATAATTAACCCATTCACCTTGGAAGATAAGCTTCTCTTTTGGTCAAATCATATTTGAAGAGAAAAATGTATACCTAGACTGGAGTTTGAACTCAGGACCTTTAGATTTATGTACAATACTCTTCCACTGAGCTATCCAAGACCAGATAGGACTAGAAGGCCCTTGGCTTACCAGCCAGCTGCTGGCTTCACATCCACATGTGTTGATTACAGAGATAGACGATCATCTAGCCAGTGTAGGGGTAACATGTGGTCAGCATATTGGGTCCCCCAGCCATTATAGCTGGTCTTCTCAACCTAGAATTGCTACTTATTGTAGCTATCCAAATGCATCACAATGCTGGGTGGGCACTGGTCCCATACTGGCCGAAATTCCATGAGAAAATTTTTTCCCCCATGGGAACTCGAACGAGCGCAAGTCCCGTAGCTCTGCACCAAGGCTTCTTGCCTTAACCATTCAGCTCTGATGCATAAATCCAGTAGAACTTCTTTCAATGTTTTTACTATAAATTTATTATTGTCCATCAATGAGAGATGTTAAATTTATAATAAAAACATTGAAAGATTCTCTTTTGGTATTTTAATTATCGTCAACATAGAAGATACATCAATTTCACTCAACTTAAGATTGACTTTTTAATATACACAAATATTAGAAAGACCAGCCTCATGAACGGAGCTTCTGGCTGCAGTTCATGGGGTCCTGGATACGATTCGAAGTTCATATCACAGGAATTTTTTCTTAAAGGGAATTATTCTTGTGACCTCCCATGGTCTGGATTTAGATTAAGTTTAAAGACTCTGCTGGCACTTCATTATCATTCATCACCTATCATATCATTGGGGTAACATAACTCTGCCTTCCAGGCACCCCAGCTTAAGGGGGGTGATGGGTGAAATTTCTATTTCCTACATTTTTTGAGCTAGAGACTTGCTTTTTGTACAAACATTCACGCATAATACATAATGATGTGTTTAAGTTTCATTCTTGTGAGACATTTATTTTATGAGTTATTAAATATTATATTTAAAAAAAATTGCATAATTATAATTAAATGGGTTCCACAGTTGTTTAGTAAAATGTCTGATTTTTTTTACAAGACCCCTAAAATATTTAGAAAAACATCATGCATTAGAATTCTTATAATGTGAATACAAAGGGGGAAAAAATTAATGTTGTACCTCATGCGTGGAATTACAAAAAAAATTAATAATTGCATACATTTTATTTTTTATTTCTTAAAATACTACTTCAGTCTTGAAACCCTTGCACTACTTTGTTATCCATTGTTTTTAGGACATGCAGTAAAAATTTGAACCTTCTAGGACAAAATTTCTGAATTCCATCCAATTTTCAATGTAAAAAAATGCAGTGGAAATAAGAGTGTAGAAAAACAAGTTTTAAGATTTGCATGCAGGTAGTATTTAACTGGCGCAGCCTTTTAACTTTGATGTAATTTAGGGCACTTAGAAGCACCATAAGCCTCTGAAACTTTGCCAACATATACATTAGAGTACAGGCTATTTTTTTGGTACAAAAAACAAAAAAATGCCAACTTTGATCTCAAATGGTCAATTTTTCACCCATCACCCCCCCCCCCTTAAGAAGTGGGTTACAATTCCACTAGTGCCAGGAGAGAATACCAGAAATGTCATAAAGGCAACCTGAAAAGGCATTGATAAAAAACAAAATTAGATATATGAGGCATGGCTTTTATCATATATATGGAATTGTATTTTGCAAATATCATGATTCTGCTATGAGCATAATTAGACATCTTGCATTATGGAAGTATAATCCTAAAGTTTTTAATTAAGCGATGGAATTGTGTGTGTTTGTATGTGTATTTTATATACTTAATGAAATGATTATTATATTTTAGACCTGAAACGTCCTGTTGTATCGGATTTGTCATCGAGAGGGATGATCCTACCAACTGGTAGAGCAGGTCGAGGATCTCAGCAGGGAGGGGGGACTTCGATCACCTCCACCAGTTCTGTGGATGACGATCCTCGTATAGTAGGAGGTAAGATTTAATATTTGATGACTTTATTCTCAAAATTAATAAAATGAACACTAACTAATTCATTGGCTCTATTGAACCTGTAAGTTCATGGCCACCATGGGCATAAGTTCTCCATACATCCTGTCCTCAGCTAATGTTTTCCAATCATCCCTTGTATAATCTACTTCCGTCAAATCATGTATGTTACTCTCCCACCTCATTATTGGTCTACCAACTGGGTGTTTTCCCTCTGGTTTTCCTACAAGAAGCTTCCATGCACCTCTTTCATTCCACATTCATGCCACATGTCCGCCCATCGCAGTCTATGAGACTTAGCTGTTCTTATTATATCTGGTTTCCTATACGTACCATGTAGCTCACTATTATGTAATTTTACACTATGAAGTAATTTATGAAGAGATTGAATCAACAATATATACCTCATCTTATATTTTACTCAGTCCACCGCTGTGGTCTCAAGGTAATGTGCTGCCTTGTCACGCAGCGGACCAGTCAGGATAGGCTCCTGGGTGAGGTTTTTTTGGGGTTTTTTCTCACCTATAAGACAAATGTCAGGAAGCTTTGGGCCCAACGGTCCCCGAAAATCATTCAGCCATCATCATCATCATCATACTTCACCGATGTGGAAAGCAACAGAAAGCTACCACACCTATAATTCCTTAGTAAAGCTGCAAAGCTTAGCATGAAAATGCTATGATTGCATTGAAAGACATGCCCTCGGGCAGAATTACTATGGATTGATTGATATTTTACTCTCTCACTTTGAAAATATTTCGGAGGACATCTTCCCCATTTGGAACCAGAATCAAATGCTGAGTTGTCCATTAACACATTGTATACTTGTTTTAAATGTCCTCTTTAAATATTAGTTCCCTACTGTTTTAAAATCAGATCTATTAAAATGCATGAAGAGTTTTAAAAAAATCATATATTTTATGTCATAAATTAATTATGGGAAATAACATTACGAGGTTTTCAAGTTAATAACTAATAGTGAGTCATGAAATCTCACTTCATACTCCACGATCTTCAAGCACAGGAATGCAATTCCTGGAGGCATCCCTCCTATCTTCAGCCATCTTTACGACTGTTGAATATATTCACTTACCATTGATGGATTTTTATCAAATTTGTAGGGATAGTGTAATGGTTTGGTTTATTTATTTTACCTGATGGAGTTAAGACAATAAGGTCTTCTCTTCCACTTTAATAGGGTTAAATTATACACATAACAACAATTATGAATTATCTACAACCTTGTTTTGAACTTTTATAGGAAAATATCACTATGAGGTTTAATTTAAGATTTAAATTAAAATATTGTATACCTAACCTCATATCCAGTCTTCTAATAATACTGGTTTCAAAGCTTTGGGCAGCTTCATCTTCAGTAATTTCATGTCGAAATGATTTGAGGTGAGGTATAAAACATTTAAATTTAAATTTTATCTACAACTTGATTAATAATTCATAATAGGCATAAGCTACACAATACAGATGACAAGGATAGAACAAAAGTATAAAAAACAATAATAATAATAATAATAATAATAATAATAATAATAATAATCCATCCATAGTAATTCTGTCCGAAGCCAAGTCCTTCACTGCAATCATAGCATTTTCATGTTATGCTTGCAGCTTTACTAGGGAATTGTAGGTATGGTAGCTTCCCGTTGCTTTCCACACCGGTGAAGGATGATGATGATGGCCATATGATTTCGGAGACTGTTTGGGCCTTAAAGTTTTCCTGACATTTGTCTTAGAGGTGAGAAAAAACCCTGATAAAAACCTCACCCAGAAAAACTGCCCTGACTGGGGATCGAACTTGGGCCCGCTGCGTGACAAGGCAGCACGCTACCTCAAGACCACAGTGGTGGACTAATAATAATAATAATAATAATAATAATAGTAATAATAATAATAATAATAATAATAATAATAATAATAATAATAACCTTTATTGAACTTTTATAGATAAAAAAAATCACTATGAGGTTTATTTTAAGATTAAATTAAAAGTTTCATACCTCACTTCATATCCTGTCTTCTAACTATTAGAAGATTGATATGAGGTGAGGTATGAAACATTTAAATTTAATCTTAATAGTAACCTTTAATTGGCATGGTAAAGAAACTGGAAAATATAAAATAATAATAAAAATATACCTAGAACATGGTTATATATGAGATCCTTAGAAGACAAGGTGTTGTAAAGTGACAAATTACTAATTTTGTAGTCAAGATGGCCAATGAATACAAATAAAAATGTAATAACTAATAAATAGTGAGTCATGAAATCTCATCTCATACTCCGTGATCTTCAAACAAGGGACTGCAGTTTCTGGAGGCATCCTGAAGAACATAGATCAATGAATTTTTTAATTTCCGGCGAACAAGATTTAAAAATATAGGGTCATTCGTGCCAATCTAACTCCTATTATTTTGATCTCAAAGTTCATCAAATCAACACCACATGGAAACTTTGAAGATGAAGGTGTAGACCAAAATTCAACAGATGTAAAGATGGCTGAAAGGAGGGATGACTCCAGAAACTGCAGTCCCTTGCTTGAAGATCATAGAGTGTGAGGTGAGATTTTACAACTCACTATTAGTTATTAAATTGAAAACCTCATAATCATTTCCCATAATTAATTTATGATATATGTAAAAATCTGTCTGGTGCTGAAATCTAGTGGCTGAAAAGAAAACTGTTAAGATATTCACATATGGAGTATCCCAACATTGAACATCATTTACTCAAAACTTACTTTTTGGTAGTTATACCGCTTGGTTTCTGTAATGTGTAATAGCATACATTTTCAGAATTGAGTCTGTGTTTAATTTAATATTGTTTAGTTGTTTCTTGTCTCACTTCATACTTCTTAACTCCCACGCAGACTCGAGTTTCTTCACTTCATTTGTGACATTCTCAATGCTGTATTACGTTAACAACTGATATCCAACAGCCTCCTCTCCGCAGACTGACCGTTGGACATCAGTTGTGAACGTAATACAGCATTGAGAATGTCACAAATGAAGTGAAGAAACTCGAGTCTATGTGGGAGTTAAGAAGTATGAGGTGAGTCAAGAAACAACTAAACAATATTAAAATAAACCTCACAGTGTTATTTCCTACCTACATAACTTAACTGTGTTTAATTTCTTTGAGCATCTCATTCCTATTTGTAATTATTGTTCCTAGGTATTTGAATTCATGCACTTCTTCAAAACTTCCTTCCATCCTTACAATGTCATGTAACAATTCAATTTTTTTTTTCAGGTTACCACTGGGACTGTTCAGATTGGGTGAATCGCAGTCAGAACCCCCTCCCAAACATCACTGAGGTGCCAGGGAGTGAAGTGCCTGACTCATCTAGTTTTCATAGTAACGAAAGTAATGAGTCCAATACACATCAAGGCAATATGGCCCTCCCACCAGGTTTGTCATTTTTTTTTATCTTTATATATATAATCCTTCTATACGTGTGTTTGTCACTGAACTCCTCCTAAATGACTGGGCCGATTTTGATGAAATTTTTTGTGTGTGTCTGATTGGGTCCCTGATGAATCCTTTGTCCCCTGAAGAGAACCTCTCCACTCTAACTTTACTAGCCAACCTTAAAATAATCCTTCACCCAACCAAAGATCCTCTATTAGCGGATTGTCTTTTGATTCTAGAGACAAATTGAAATCATCTTCTGTGCTGGAGGTGGAAGGAGTGCTGATAATACTCTGTTGTAATATTGTTGGTGATATTGGAATTGTAATATGTGGCCCATGAGCTATATGATGGCAAATTCAGATACATAATGTATCCTTTGTTTTCTTATTAAGCACAGATCTTTTGCACAAAAAAAAACAATCATTATAATGCTTTTGTTGTTCTCTCAAAACATAGGAACACAAATGGTAAAGATGAATGGTCCCTGTTATACCACTGTCTTAAATTTTTGCCAGAAACTGTGAAATGTAACTAGGAGAGGGTCATAGGATGAACCTACCCTCAGTTAAACATAATGACAAACTAGTATGAATAAAATCAGTGATTATATTATAAAATTGTATTATATTTTAGGTACAATTTAAAATTATTATATAAAACTATATACCTCTTAGGTCCGTCTCGTCAACCTTTAAAACATGAAGTTACTGTAGGCCTTTCGGGACTAGGTATTTACATATTGTAATAGATGCTGTATCCCGGCCTGTAGCCGAGTGGTTAAGGCAGGAAGCCTTGGCGCAGAGCTACGGGACTTGCGCTGGTTCGAGTCTCCATGGGGGAAGAAGTTTTCTCATGGTATTTCGGCCAGTATGGGTCTGGTGCCCACCCAGCATCGTGAGGCATTTGGGTAGCTACAATAAGTAGCGGCTCCAGGTTGAGGAAACCAGCTATAATGGCTGGGAGACTCAACATGCTGACCACATGTCACCCCAACACTGGCTGATGATCATCTACCTCTGTGATTGACACATGTGGATGTGAGGCCAGCAGCCGGCTGGTAGGCTAAGGGTCCTCTAGGCCTGTCGCGCCAGGAGTATATAATAGATGCTGTAGCAGTCAACTTCACATAGTTTTTGGGCATGAATAATCACACATATGTCATATAATATTTCACTATAACTTGATTTAATTCCACAAACTATCAGTTAAAGTTAGCTCACAATTTATGGTAACAATATTATTCTTAATCAAATGGTAAAGAGAAAAATGCATGCCTGAACCGGGAATCGAACCCCGAACCTTCAGTTGAAGGTTCAGGGTTTGATTCCCGCTTCAGGCATAAATTTTTCTCTTTACCATTTGATTACAATAATTTAGTTGTGTACATTAATTTACTTATTTCAATCATAGTAACAGCTTTAGCTTCTTAATATTAATTTCATATTATTCTTGTTTGAATGTTTATATCACACACAAATTATTTCAGTCTCTGAGGAGTCTGCTCACTACAATTTGTTCTCTCCACACACTTATCACTGTTACAAACACAACTGACCGCTTCCTGCCTTCGCCACAGATATATAGGTGGGGAGGAACTTTCTAGGCTTATGTTCGAGATACTTCCAAACTTGGAAGTTTCTAGCCACCGATATTTCCCGAAAAGGGAAGTAGAGGTGTGTAGAGATCTCTGGAATGAGAGCCTAGACATTTTGATGGTCTGTGGAGGTCTTTCGACTTGCGAATTGCCGAGTTGGCTACTCGCGAATCTATTCCTACTAATGTGAGACCAACATTCTTACCTTATTACAATGCATGACAATATCTGTATTTGATATACTAGTAACAGTTTCATTATCAGGGTACTTGACTTATTTGAATTAAAATATCTCATGAGCTGCAAAATCTTCACAAGTCTGTGTGATGAGTCTTGAAATCTCACCTCATACTCTGTGCTTTTCAAGCACGGAACTACAGTTTTGGAGGCATCCCTCCCTTCTTTAGACTCTTACTTTATTTTATTTCTATTCCATGTTTTGTTAGTGTTAGCTAATATTAGACCACATCCACATTGTGCTTTGTTTAGTCTATGTTTTAATAACATTTTAAAATTGCAATAATTATTTAATTTTTGTATGATTTTATTATTTACTGGTTGAGTGGAAGAGAAGACCTAATGGCCTTAACTCTGCCAGCTTAAATAAAGCATTATTATTGTTATTATTATAAAACTCCGTGTTTTCACAGGACCGATTTCAAAGGCTGTCACTCCCATCCTCAGCCAAAACTCTGACTTCATTGTGTACTTCCTGAGTCAGAGTTTCGACTGATGTTGGGGGCAATGGCCTTAGAAACCAGTACTGTGAAAACACGGGAGTTTTATGAGGTGAGATGTAAAAAGAAGATTTCTCTGACTTAATTTGACTTAGTTTTACAGGAAGTTGAAATTAGATCCATTTGAGGGGAACACCTGCATATAGTTGTAACAGCTAAAGTATTTTAATTTGTAGTTCTAGGTCCTGTGGATCCAGCAAGAGATATAGAGACCCTAAATGAAGATCAGGAATCTGAATACATCGGTGATTCAGAATGTGGAACAGAATACGAGGATGGTGGAGGCAGCCCAAGTCTTCTGCATAACCCTCAACACCTTCACCACCACAACAATCTACTGAACGGTGGAGAAAGTGGTGGGGAACAGGAGTTCCATTTTCCTTCGGCTGGTAATTACTTGTGTCATCCAAACACATATCTTCCTCGCTATAACATTAATAGTGAAACAGAGACCAATGGTGGGCATGAAGATTCTGATGACGATGATGATGTGGAACCTTATGGATTCCCCAGCAGTCGACGTCGTCACCACGACGATGAAGATGGTTCAGTCATAACGGTGCTCGGTGAAAGAACTTCACTTTTAGGGGGCTGCACAAGTAATAGTGATCTCTCAGCCAATCTCTGTGATCTCGATGACTCGGAATGTGAAAGTTCTGAGCTTAAAAAACTGAACCATCGACGGAACTGGGTACCATCAGGAATCACGCAGACATCTGTGTGACAAGGGGCCCCATACCAGGTACCTATCGTTCTGGTAAAAAATGAAATGTGCATTAAGAAAAATATGGAATTACATTTGTAATTTTTCAGCTTTTAATTTGACTAAGAGCATCCTTGCTCTGGTTTGCTGATTAATTATTCAGAACTTGCCAGAAATGTCGAATGACAACCTGGTGACATTATGCAGAACTTGTTTTGTATTACAGTTCAAAAAAAGTTTGAATCACAAATGTGTTTATAGTTGTAAATGCATTGCAAATGTTTTTATAAGTAACTAAACATATTCTGAATGTGTTTATAATTAACTAAACATATTGTAAATGTGTTTATTATTAACTAAACATATTGAGAATATGTTTATAATTAACTAAACATATTGGGAATGTGTTTATAATTAACCAAACATATTGCAAATGTGTTTATAATTAACTAAACATATTACAAAAGTGTTTATAATTGACTAAACATGTTGCAAATGTGTTTATAATTAACAAAACACATTTTTAACCGATAATAATAGCATTTACATGTTGGATAGTATTTCAAGCAAAAGTATTTTTGGAAATGAACTTCGATTTTAATCACAGAAGAATTTGACAGGTTGTTGAAAGGAACTAGTGTGAATTGGTTGACAACAGATAATAAGAATTATGCCATGTAATCATGAGTGTCTTCAAGGGCCAGGTATTGGTTCAGAATATTTATTATTTTTTCCTGACCACACCCTGAAATGTGGATTAGTGCCATATTTAAAAAAAATTAAAAATATTATTTTTAACACAAACTTGTCAGTCAATTCAAAAGAGTATGTTATTTTAGGAGCCTTATTATATTGTTTCATGGGATAATAGAAGTGTGACATCAGCAAATTTATATAATGAATCATTTACTCTGGCATCTCGTGTTGATGGTGACTTGATGTATATATTTATGATGTACAGTGTTTTTAGGTGCAGCTATATAAGTTGATTGCAATTTATTATTTATATGAGAGGTTACATTTTTTAGTTAAGCTAAAAAACTATTCTAAAGTTTTACAATGGCCTGTAACAGAATCAGGGCACAACCTATATACATATAACTATGTACTTTTGTGGGTGAATAGGTCGATGAACAGACTGTAATCACTTATGTATATAAAGAACTGAAGACTCTTTAAGTGCTACTAGTATTGCATACGAAAATGCAAGCACAAAATAAGAATTTATCAAACTGTGATCATGGACCATGCCTCTTGCCGGAAACTCATAATTCAGATGGTGACACCTGAGTTTTGAGTTGTTTTGGTGCTAAAAACACATATAAATATATAAATATGAATAAAAGACTGTAGGAGTAAAGCAAATACTATTTGAAATTAATTTAGATTCATTTTTATTTTAAAAGTCAAAGAAAATACTAGGATTTCATTTATATTCAAAATTTGGCACTTAAAATCATTGAATCTAAAAAAAAATGTAAATCCTAAATTAGTTTTTTTTTAATGAAAACTGGTATTTTATATCTGTGTTTGCTGTATAATGGGTGTTAAGTCCAAAATGAGTTATCATATCAAGCATTTTTTATAAATGCACAATTTTGGACTTAAGTGTGTTAACTCTGAAATGGGCTAAAATGAATTATTATGCTGAGCATTTACTCTTAATAAAATTTTACCTCACCTCATATTTTATCTTCTTTTAGACTGATTTCGAAATAATTATTCCATCATCATTATTTTCTTGACCGTTGTTCTGTTGTGGTTATGCACAGTTTCTTCCTCTATCTGTTGATAGACCGATGAACCTCAACATCAAATCACATTCCCTGGGAATTTCAAAATTCGTTATAATTCCTCTTCCTTATTTTTTAATGTAGATTTTTTCTCAAACCGTGAGTTCCTTAGGTTATTCTATTTGTTTTATTAATTTAGCCCTTGTTTCAATTAGATTTTTTTTGACCAAGCATGCTGAGATTAATAAAATTTAAAAAATCTCATTATTCATCTCACCTCATACACTCTGCGTTCTTCACAGCACAGGACTATGGTTTAAGGAACAGTTGTTCCTGTTATTATGAGCTAGATTTTTGTGACTCACCTTGTATTTGTAGTTTTATTGCAGACCATGGTTTCAGCACTCTACGTGCCATTTTCAATACTTTCTAACTCTCTTGTTCCTTTCTTCAGCCATCTTTACAATTGTTGAATTTACTCTTCACCATCATCTTCTAAACTGCCATCTACTATTGATTTGATGAACTTTGAGATCAAATCTTGCTTGCCAGGAATTAAAAAAATTAATGGATCTAAATTTGTTCTCCTGAATGTATATATTTTCCCAAACTGTTAATTTCAAGGGCTTCGTCAAATGTTTCAAAAGTTTAGTTTCTTTTTCAATTTTATTATTCTCTAGCAAAGTATGAGCTGCAATTGCTGATTTCAAATTTCACCATTTATAATATTTCTAAAGTATTCTTTTGTGCAAGTCCAAAATTCCTTCTACTACTTTCCCCCCCCCCTTTATATACTTCATCACAGTTTTCATTCATTCTTCATTACGTGTATCCAGCTGTAGCTAATGAAACAAATCCATTGCATAACTATGCATATTTCGCTTTAGAAGAATCCATATTGTGTATTATTTGCAATGGGGCTACATTGATATATATGCAGCTTATGTGGGCATTTTTTAGTTCCTTGTTTACCTAATATGTCAATAACAAGGTTAACCCTTCTCGCCTATCAAGGCGAGGTTGTAAGAATTAGATAGATCTATAGAGAGGAATAAAAGTAGGAAAATATCTCTCAGGCCTCAAATGCTCTAATACCATCAGGGTCGAAAGAACAAGAATTAACCAAGAGAGGCTATATACAAAAAAGATAAAAGTAAGGAGCAAAAACACAAGTAAGTAGAAGCAATGTTTTGCTCAGCTCGGGCACCTTGTGGTCGCCATCCAGATATCCTCTCGATTTAGTAAAAAAATCTGGAATTAACCAAATTTATCACAGTTTTTGAAACTAATTTGATAAATTCCAGGTTTTTTTACTATCTGGGGTATTAAGTTTTTTGTTAGTTATTAGAAGATTACCCAGGCTAAATTTATTTATCAGTGCTGTCCATGTTTGACAAATAAAGTCTCATTTTTCATAAAATTTTGTATCCAACCCCTTTTATGCAACGAACACAGATATAATACTAGTTGTGAACTTTCCCTGATGTGTGCTAGATGAGAGCAGTAAATTTTAATGTCCTCTAGTCCAACCACATTGATGCCTTACACCATGTTTTAATGGGGATCTGTTTTCCCACTATGCTCACGTTGAGAAACTCTTAATATCAGACTGGAGGGCATTGAAACTATCCATGTACTGTACTAAGTTTGTCTACCCATATGCCTTTTGAATTTTTTAAGCTGTCATTTAAAATTATAGAAACATCTTAATACATTGGAGAGTTAATGATATCCACTGAGTCACAGCCAATAACTGTTATAATATTCATTTTATATGGTGTTATAAGTACATTTATATGCTCAGTTTGATCAATAAATTACTTGGGCATTCGATAAGTATTGGCGATACTGTTGTAAATCAGTGATCATTGTAATCGTGTAGTGTATTGTTTAGTAGTCTTTCTTGTATAAATCTGTAATATCGAAAGTCTCGAAATAGCAATATTTTGTGAATACATTCGCTGTTTCTCACATTCAGTAAGTAATACTACCCTAAAAACATATTCAGTAGAATTTGTTTAGAAGGTGGAATTGGGAAGTACCCGAACATCCACCAAATTCACCAGACTTGAGTCCTTGTGACAATAACTTATTCTCAAGGATCAAAGAGCCTCTACGAAGCATTTAATTTTAATCAAGAGTTGATATTCAGAAAGCTCTAGATCGATCAGTGAAACATATATCCAGAAATGGTGCTGCAGATGGAGTATGCCATTTTCCAAGGATTTGGCAATGTATAGTTGCCTTGACAGGAAAAGTTCGTAATGTCAAAAGAACCTATATCAATTTTATGTGATGTGATAGCAGTATTCCCATTACTTATCGAGTGTTCTAGTATTTTTTTAAGAGAACAACTTTTTTCTGAACTAGGATTTGAACCCAAGATATCTATTTATAAATGAGTTGAATAAAATTTTCTTACATCTCACCTCATAATGTTCAGTGTATTCATGATACCAGTTTCAAAGACCATTTGCCTTCCTCTTCAGTCAGACTCCAGTTGTTGAATTTTTGCCATTACTACCATCTGGTACCAATTTTATGAACTTGGAGATAAAATTTTGCTTGCGGGGTACTTCAAAATTCATGGTTCTGTATTTGTTCTTCTGAATGTATATCTTTTCCAAACTATTAATTCCAAAGGCTTCTCTAAATGTTTTAAAAGTTTAGTTTCTCTTCCAGTTTTGTGATTCTTTAGCAAAATACAAGCTGCAATTGCTGGCAAAAATTCAATCAATAATAAAAACAACAATACAAGCCCTACTGGCTTTATAAAGTAGTGTTAAATTTCCAATAAATGTCTTCTTAACTAAGAAGCCGCCATTTGCAAAGATGGAAACAAAGGTTTCAAAGCATTTGGCACGAGAGAATTATAACGTATATAAGAGAAAAATTTGCATCTAGATCGCAACTCGCCTCAGTAGTTCAGTTGGTAGAGCATCCCGTGTTCGAGTCTTGGTCTAGGCAAAAATTTTTCTCTTCAAATATAATTTATCCTTCAGTGACAAGTGTTAAATTAATAATAAAAACATCAATAGAAGCCCTACTGGCTTTATAAAATAGTGTTAAATTCCCAATAAATGTCTTCTTAACTAAGAAGCCACCATTTGCAAAGATGGAAACAAAGGTTTCAAAGCATTTGGCACGAGGGAATTACAATGTATATAAGAGAAAAATTTATATCTAGATCGTAACTTGCCTTGGTAGCTCAGTTGGTAGAGCAATTGGCCCAGAAAGCCAAAGGTCCCGGGTTTCAGTCTCAGTCTAGGTGAAAATTTTTCTCTTCAAATATAAAAATTCATCTGTTGGATTTTGACTGAAGATGAAGGCATATGGCTTTCGAAACATGGAACTTTATGAGGTGAGATGTAAAAACATTTAATTCAACTCATTTATAAATTGAAAAGATGTAATTTGATTAAATCCAAGATCTCTAGTTTTACATATAATACAAATGAAGCTTCACTGCTATGCTATATAAGAGAGAGAAAAATTTGTCTAATTAAGCAGCTTGAGAAGCAGATGTGGTTATTTCTCTAGTACTTAAAACAAGATATCTTGGATTCAAATCCCAGTTCAGACAAAAACTTTTCTCTTCAAAAAATCATTTATCAAACTGAGTGAATAAATTTACTTGTAACATCAAATGATAGCTTTGCAGCTACAATACTAGTATTAACTATCCCATAATAAAACGTTCTTGAATTAAAAGCTATCCAATTGTGATTGTGAGTGACGATTCACTGCTACGAGCAAGTGGGATATGAAAGAGAGAAAAATTTGTGTCTGAATAAGGAGCCTGAGTCGCAGAAGTGGTCAGTCCACTATTACATAAAACTAGTCCACTATGTTGGCTCAGGTGGTAACATTCCTGCTTCCTGACTAGCAGATCTGGGTTTGATACCCAGCATGGTTGAAAATTTTAATTGTTAAATTAATTTAATCGTGTGAGATTAAATTATTATTATTATATGATTAAATAAGAAAATAAGATATAAATAAGAAAATATAAATAAGAAAATGCAGAAATTTCAACATATTTGCAGAACAATCAGACGAACACTGCTCAGTTCATTAATAGTGACTGGAGAAAATATTTTAATAATTATATATTATATATCCATCCATAGTAATTCTGCCCGAAGGCAGGTCCTTCACTGCAATCATAGCATTTTCATGCTATGCTTGCAGCTTTACTAGGGAATTGTGTAGGTGTGGTAGCTTCCCGTTGCTTTCCACACCGGTGAAGGATGATGATGATAAAACTGCCCTGACCGGGGATCGAACCCGGGCCCGCTGCGTGACAAGGCAGCACGCTACCTCGAGACCACAGCGGTGGACATATTATATATAATTAATATTAAATATTAATTGTATTAATTTAAATATAACTGCTCAGTTCCTTGAGGAACAAAGTAAGAAAGGAGATGCAGCTAAGATATTACTCAACGATGGCACTACCAGGGGCAATGTATGGAAGTGAAGCCTGGGTCCTGAAGGAAAAAGAAAAAAGTAAAATTCAGGCAGTGGAAATGACCTTCCTACGGGCTGTGAAAGGTTGTACAAGAGAAGAACATATTAGAAATGACAATATTAGAGAGGACTAAAAGTACAACCACTTCTTTAACAAATAGAAGAACACAGGAACAATTGGATAGAACATCTGCAAAGAATGACAGAGGATAGGATACCAAAATGGCACTGATATATAATCCTGGAGGATGAAGATCGGTAGGAAGACCATGAAAACGTTGGGCTGAATAGATGTGAGATCAGAACAGGCAAAGGCCTAATCCGTGAAGGAAGATGATGATGAAATTAATTTAATTGTAGGGCCAGGAGAGGTGGTGGTGAACAATTTTTTAATCGCTAGTTTGTGCACTAGATTTCTGCATTAAATTGCAAATCTCTCCACAGTACATAAGTTGAGAAAGCATATAGTACTATTGATAGCAATTTGTCTATCAGAAGGGGACATTAAACCTGGCAGGACCCTTTTTGCTTTTCAATAGGAATCGGTTACGTACTGGCACAGGGTTTTATCTTCTCCTTTCTCTTCATCAAGCCTCATACAACATACTTTACTCTATATTTGAAGAGAAAAATTTTCGCCTAGACCGAGACACGAACCCGGGACCCTTGGCTTTCCGGGCCAAGTGCTCTACCAACTGAGCTACCGAGGCGAGTTGCGATCTAGATGCAAATTTTTCTCTTATACCGTATACGTTGTAATTCCCTCGCACCAAATGCTTGAAACCTTTGCTTCTATCTGTGCAAATGGCGGCTTCTTAGTTAAGAAGACATTTATTGGGAATTTAACACTACTTTATAAAACCAGTAGGTTAACACTTCTCACTGAAGGATAAATTATATTAGAAGAGAAAAATGTTCGCCTAGACAGAGACATGAACGCTCAAACATAAACATACAATCCTCTCTGTACACAATACAAGAATACATCATCTATGTAAAGTAGTCTGCCGAAGTGGTGCATAAAGTGAAAATGATCACATTAATGCCATCTATCCTCCCAGTGTGGAACCTGATGCATGTAAAGCGCAGTAGGTGGCATTAGAACACACACACGCACATACACTATTACATAAATCTAGACATCATGGGTTCAAATCCTGGTTCGGATAAAATTTTTTCTCTTAAAAAAATGGTTGATTTTATATTTCAAGAATTGTCATAAAAAGTAGAATTAATAGTAGGACATGAATGGAAGTATAGTAGTAGTAGTAGTAGTAGTAGCAGTAGGAGTAGCAGTAGCAGTCCAGTGCTTTGGGGGTTGATGCTAGGTCATTCTCTTTCTTTCTTCCCAATAGTATTTCTCTAGTTTTGTAGACTCACTTCCTTCATCTTCAGTTATTGCTTAAATTGTAGTAGATGGAATTTATCCATGATGAATTGTTAAGCTAAACACTATGTGGATGGATGGATATATATATATACCTATTCTGAAAAAGGTTATAAAAAACCATTCATTCAAAACCCATTTATCATTTAGAAATTTGCTACAGCCTCTCTTATTCCGCTATCATTATTTAAATCCAAATTAACTGATATCTTAAGTTCGACACAATGAAAACGTTAACTGCATAACAACTATATAGAGCATTCCATTAATAATCATCTAGGAAGCTACTTACTTTATTTTATATCATCTTAATTTTATTATATTCTATGTTTTTGTTAGTATTAGCTAGTATTAGATTACATCATCATTTTATTTTGTTTAGTCTGTATTTTAATAATATCTTAAAATTGTAATATGTACGTAATTTTTGTATAATTTTACTATTCGCTGGTTGAGTGGAAGAGAAGGCCTTATGGCCTTAACTCTGCCAGCTAAAATAAATCATTATTATTATTATTATTTGGCCACCTTCCCAAAGGTCACAGGTTCAAACCTGGCTGGGGTCAATGGATTTTTAGGATGGAAAAATTCAAGGGACAAATCCTCTTGAAGGGATTGTAAGCCGTGGAGCCGTGGGTCTAGACTCTGAAGATTTTCAGGCTCGTAAAAGAACCACAAACCTGAATAAAAAGGCTTTTGTACAAAATTTAACTGGCATTCATACTAGTAATACCTCATTTACCAACTAGAAAATTGATTTAACTTTTATAGGAATTAATCACTATGAGGTTTAATTTCACCATAGAAAATTGATGCTTACATCGGGAGCCTGGAATAGTGTAATGGATAATATGCTGGTTTACCAAGCCAGAAGTTTGGTTTGAATCCTAGTTCAGGTGTTAATGTTTCTTTACGAATCAATAATTAAATTAGTTCACTCTTTCTTTAATTTAGGACCAGCCTCGTGGACTAGTGGTCAACATTTCTGACTACAGTTCCTGAGGTCCTGGGTTCGATTCCCGGGCAGACCATAAGAATTTTTTCTTAAAGTGAATTATTCTAATGCTTGCCCATGGTCTGGAATTTAGGTTAAGTTTTGATTAAGAACTCTCCTGGTGCTTCATTATCATTTATCACTCATATTATTGGGTAACGTAACTCCGCCATCCAGGTGTCCCAACCTAAGAAATGGATTACAATTGTGCCAATGCCAGAGGAGAAACCAGAAATGTCATAAAAGGCAACCTGGTGGCATTGGATAAAAAAATCTTTAATTTAGTTATTTATGCATATTTATTGAAATAGTATTGGGACTGGAAGTAAACATCAATAAAACTAAATATATGTTCTCACATAGAAATGCATTATGTAATGGAAATGGACAGCTAATGACAAATGAAGGAGATTTTGAAGAAGTGGCTTTTAAGTATCTAGGAACAATAATTACAAATAGGAATGAGATGCACAAAGAAATTAAACATAGGCTCAATTCTGGAAATGCATGCTATTATGCATTACAGGAACTTTTGTCGTCCCAACTCCTTTTAAAAAAATGTTAAACTGAAAATATATAAAACAGTTATTTTCCCAGTTATATTATATGGATGCGAAACATGGACTCTTACTTTAAGGGAGAAAAGAAAATAACAAGTATTTGAGAATAAAGTTCTTAGAAACATTTTTGGGCCAGAAAGAGATGAACAGGTTAATGGAGAAAACTACATAATAGTGAACTACATGATATGTGTAGGAAGTCAGATATAATAGGAATAGTTAAGTCTTGTAGACTGCAATGGGCAGGACATGTGGCATGTATGGGGGATGAAATGGAAGCTTCTTGTAGAAAAACCAGAGGGAAAACGCCCAGTTGGTAGACAAAAAATGAGGTGGGAGAATAACATTATCCATGATTTGAGGGAAGTAGATTATACAGGAGATGATTGGAAAAACATTAGCTCATGATAGGGATGTATGGAGAGCTTATGTCCAAGCGGTCATGAACCTATGGGGTTGATAGAGCCAGTGAGTGAGTTAGTTATGCAAATTTTACTAGGTACAGGGTCCTTATCACGAAACTCCACTGAACATATGGCACAATTCTAGTAGTGCCAGAGGTACAGCTAGAAGCTCACATGCAGCATGAACAGAGGGAGTGTGTCACCGCTGTGAATTCCTGGTACATGCCGTTCTATGCATTGAAATGTATTAATCATTCACAAACTGTGGGTTCTTTTCTTGCAGAGTTGTGTTGTGAATCTATGTACTATGATTACTAATATAGTGTGTCCGTAAAGTTATGGTGCAGTTTTAATCAGTCACAGAAAATAAAATACACAAGATAAAAATATGAAACTTTCACCAAATGTTACAATTTGGGACTGGTTCCACCAAAGGGCTTAGATGGAATTTTTAAAGGGACTCTTTGGAGGTGCAGGTAACATGGATTTTGTACTTACTTGAGTTCTGCCAAGCTAAATGTATGGAGAATCTTTTTCTAAAGTACTGTCGTGTTCCTTATAAATAAATAAATAAAATAAATCTTAACTTATATATATTAGATTTCTAAAATAATTAATACAAAATCATATACCATAAATCTAATTCTAACTAAACTAAATTTAATTATTTTTTCTCACATTGTGACTTCTTATATTTTAACCGGAAGAGAGAGAGAGAGAGATTTGTAGCAGAGACTATGCTTATGTCAACCTGATCTTTAATTCTACATTATCTCAAATATTCCCTTAGTTCCTAAGCTACAAGTTTTTAAGGACATTAAATTATTATTTCTCGAACATTACCATTTTGAAGAAAAACTCTCCAACTTTGCATACTGTTACTGTTCAGCGCACTTCAATGTGGCTTCCATTTGTTGCTCTACATACATCAAGATATTATTCTATTTCATCCCACATACATGTAAGGACATTAGGTGTAATGGAGTCAATAAGATTCTCTTTTTCTCTCTTTTAAATGGTCAATGTCGTTGATATGAACGCTGTACAAACATTGCTTCACATAACCCCACAAGACAAAGTCTAAGGGTATATTATTTTTTTAGTCTGATCATCTTACCTCAATATTAATGTTGATTTGTTCTTGAACATGTTTCAAAACAAGCTGACGATAAAACAGAATTGTTTTGAAACATGTTCAAGAACAAATCAACATTAATATTGAGGTAAGATGATCAGACTAAAAAAATAATATAATTAAAATAACCTCAAAATATCACTTCCGAAAATTAAATATTAAAGTCTAAGGGTGTTATGTCTGGGAATCGTGGTAGCCATTTTTTAAATCTGCCCCTTCCTATCCATTTCTGGGAAAATCTTGTATTTAGACACTCGCAAACAATGATGGCTTAGTGTGGAGGAGCGCCTTCTTGTTGGAAGATGACACCTTTACCTTGATCTTGAATTTGTAGCACAATTGCAACATGTGAAGGTAGTTGTTTAACATCACAGTCTGTACCGCAAAGAAATGGGCCTATAATTTTATCATATATAAGGGCACACCAGATGTTCACCTTAAGGGAGTAATGGTAACGGTATGCAAACTTAAAGAGTTTTTCTTTCATTTTGGTGAAGGATTCATATTTTTATCTTGTATAGTTTCTTTTCTGTGACTATTAAAACTGCACTGACTTTACGGACACACTATTGTTTCATATTCATTATAGTGTTTATAAAGATTGTGTTTATTCGTCCAGAAACACAACTAATATTTTCAGGACATGTAGTACTAAGATTCATGTGATAGAAATGTTATGACTCTAGTATTATGTCATCCATTCTTTATGCTCATCAACTCTTAGCTGTATGCACTTTATACCTCATGATAAAGAACCTTGGTCAGCAGGGAACAGTTCCCACAAACTTCCATAACTGGATTCCATGTTGTTGATTTGGGTACGTATAGAACACATTTTCACTATTGAGCAACACTAAGAAATTAGGACTGGAAGTAAATATCAATAAAACTAAATATATGGTCACACATAGAAATACATTATATAATGGAAACGGACAGTTAATGACAAATGAGGGAAATTTTGAGGAAGTGGCTGAATTCAAATACCTAGGAACAATAATCACAAATAGGAATGAGATGCACAAAGAAATTAAACGTAGGCTCAATTCTGGAAATGCATGCTATTATGCATTGCAGGGACTTTTGATGCCCCAACTCCTTTCAAAAAACGTTAAACTGAAAATATATAAAACTATTATTCTACCAGTTATATTATATGGATGCGAAACATGGACTCTTACTTAAGGGAGGAAAGGAGATTACAAGTATTTGAGAATAAAGTTCTTAGGAAAATTTTTGGACCAAAGAGAGATGAACAAACAGGTGAATGGAGAAGACTACATAACAATGAACTACATGGTCTTTATAGAAAGCCAGATATAATAAAAACAGTTAAGTCTCGTAGACTGCGATGGGCAGGATATGTTGCACGTATGGGGAATGAAAGACTTGCATGGAAGCTTCTTGTAGGAAAGCCAGAGGGAAAACACCCAGTTGGTAGACCAAGAATGAGGTGGGAGAATAACATTAACTATGATTTGAGGGAAGTAGATTATATAGGGAATGATTGGAAAGCATTAGCTGGATAGGGATGTATGGAGAGCTTGCGGCCATGAATCTATGGGTTCAATAGTGCCAGTGAGTAAGTAAGTAAGTAAGTATAGAACACATTTTTTCTCCATAAGTGAACATATTTTCTGCATCACAGAATATCGAGGATAAAATGCATCTGAATGCTGTTTGAATAGTTTAAATATTTATTTTGTATATACATGTGTTCTTTCAGCCAATTTAGATGGTTTCTCGTAACTTTGTGGTATTTTAAGTTTATTGTGCTTGGCTCAGTGGTTTTTGTATTACATATATGTACATACATACTTGATAGATATGTATGTACATGATATTACGAAGTAAACTCAGGAAGAGACAGCCCTTTACTCAGGTGTGTAAGTGTGTATGTATGCGTGTGAAGCAGTTTCTAAAAGAGTGATGTATGGCACTCGAGCTACATATCTTGTATGGTCCTCTTAACATTTACCCATAATGGGTGATATAACACAGCTTCCTCACTACCAGCCTAAAGTTTGCTTACTCTGTCTTTGTCAATTTTAGGCTACATGTGTATATATTAAATGGAATTCCATTTCGAAAACAGAGATGATGAGTGCTTTTTAAACATTTGTACATATGAAAGTGTGTTGATAATATATTATTGTATTTTGAAGTATATATCTGCATTTTGATGATATATTTTGTTTAACATGTTTGAGTCCTGGACAAATTTATTTTTTGAAAAGAAAAATCAACATTTTGAACCGGGAATTGAACTCCGGACCTCCAACTCTGTACATCATTTGAGACACGATACAAGTGCCAAAATTTCTTTTCGATTATACAATTCTTTTATGTCTGAAGGCAGATATCGAGAGCTATTTACAATGTATTAATTAAATAAAAATAAAACATAGTTTTATTTGATTTTCATATTTATTATATAATTCAGTGACAGCTGTTTCAGTACACTGTACCTTCTTCAGACATGTTATTTACAATGTCATCAGACAATTTCTATTCTAAGTATTTTTAATGTGAATATTCATTACTTTTGACCTATGGTAGTGAGACATGGAGCCTCACTAAAAGATCAGAGGTAGCCCTAAATAATTTTGAAAAAAAGTACTCAGGAAAATATTTGGGCCAATAAATATTAATGGTCAGTGGAGAATATGATACAACAAAGAACTGTATGACAAATACAATGAACCTGACCTTGTCAATTTTATGAAGTTAAAGAAATTGGAATGGGCTGGCCATGTACAAAGGCTCTTAACAGACCGAGCATCGAAAAGGTGCTTACAGCAAGTTTTATGGGGAATAGACGGGTTGGAAGACGAAAAAATGATGGAGGATGGTATTAAGGAAGATGCTGCAAATCTACTTAAGTGTTGCAACTGGAGGCTTGCTACGCAAAATAGAAATGATTGGAGGCAGAAGTTAAGGAAGGCCAAAGCTCGAATTTCAGCCAATCAGTCATTGGATGGATGGATGGATTCATTACTTTTAAGCAGTAAAGCTTGATGGATAAATTATATTTGAAGACAAAAATTATATGCTCAGAATGGGGATTGAACCCAGGACCTTTGGTTTTCTAGACCAATGCTCTCCCCCTGAGTTACCTGAGCACTCCAGTCTAAACACAAATTTTTCTCTTATGTATATTGTTAATTCCCGAGTGCCAAATGCTATGAAACCATTGCTTTATCTTGCAAATGGCAACTTCTTTATTAAGAAGACCATTCATTGGGAATTTTAAATTATATTATAAAGTCAGAATGGTCTCTTTTAATTTTTTTTATTATTATTAGTTTCATACATCTCAATGATGATATTTGAATAGAAATTTTATACTCTCGATATTAAAATTTGCCACTTAAAAGTAATAAAATTACTTCAAATAAAAGTCTTAAAAGTTTAAAAGTAATAAAAGTAATGAATATACTCGTTGAAAATACATTGAATAGAAGTCATATGTCATTAATTGCTCTAATTATCTACCTTCAGACGTAAGAGAATTGTATAAGTGGGAAGAAATGTTAATTAATGTTTGTACTGTGTTTGAATTGTATAATGGACTGCACACTGACATACAGAGTTGGAGGTCCAGGGTTCGATTCTCAGTTCAGATATTATTTTTTCTTTTCAAAAAGTATATGTGTATATTTTATATTATTACTTTACAGATTGTTACAGTTAACATTGTTTCTCCAATTTCCATTTCCTTCTGTCTAAGCAGTTCTTTTCTTTCAAATCCTCTTCCTTTCATGGTTCCAGGATATTATTCTTCCAACTGTGTTTAGATCATTCCAATTTCTTTCTCCCTGATGTGTCCATTCCAAAATCTTAACCATTAACAGTAAGGTAAATCCAGAATCATCTTACCTCATATATGTTTGTGTTCTATTTGAAAATGTTTCAACATGCCAATGCATACCATTATCAGCTTTCCTAGACTGGAATTTTATGTTGTTGGCCCTGGATGACGATTCCCACTCCATCTTTTGGCTGACCGAAGAACTTGCAAATCAAATCTTTTTTCCCTGGGAATTTCAAAATTCATAATCTTATTTTTGTTCTTCTGGATGTAGTGTAATTTATTAATCTTTAACAATCTTGTGTCCATACAATTTTAACCCATAAATGTGATTAAAATTTTCATTAATTTTGGCTACCCAGTCAACAGTTATAGGAACAATTGTATATTTTTTTTCATGCTGGTATATTTGCTCCAATTCAAAAAGAATCAACAGCTGCCATCTATGAAGGCATAAATACGTTTGGTCTGTATTCATCTTACCTCATAAATTGTTGTTTTTTGTAAGACGTGTTTCAAATCTTCTGTGCTTCATTGTCAATTGGTACAGAGTAAGATGCGTTTCTAAGCTTGCTTCATCGTCAGTTGGTACAGGATTCTAGAATTTGTAAATTAATGAGTAATTTTTTACCATCTTTCCTCATATTTTGTTTCTTCAAACACGGGAACTAGTTTTCGAGAGAAGGATCTCTCTCATTTTCAACCGACATTATGAGAGAGATCCTTCTCTCGAAAACTAGTTCCTGTGTTTGAAGAAACAAAATATGAGGTAAGATGGTAAAAAATGACTCATTAATTTACAAATTAACAACCTCATAATGTTATTTCCCATATTTAACTAGGATTCTAGAAGCTTTGAAACACGTCTTATAAAAAACAACAATTTATGAGGTAAGATCAATACAGACCAAACTTATGTATTAAGAAAACCTCATAATGTTGCTTCCTAATGTATTTTCATAATATTAGAAGCATGTTGAACTATTATAGGAAATATCACTATGAGGTTTAATTTAAAGTTTAAAATAAAATTCTTTCCACCTCACCTCATATCCTGTCTTTTAATTAGACCTGTTTTGTAACCTTAGTGGTTACATCTTCAATATTACACGACCGATCTTCTGTCATCCAGGAGCACTGCTTCTAACTCCATCTGTTGGTAGATAGATCAAGCTCTCAATCAAAACTTCCCCAGGGATTTCAAAATTCATTTATTTTTTCTTTCTTGTGTTTTTTTGAATGTTGATTTTTTTCCCTAAACAGTATTAGAAGCATGGTTGGTAATTAAGCACACTACGGGGTGAATCGTAAATATGGCATACATTTGATTGTGTTGTGTGATGAAAATATTACCATTACAGGAAATATGAAATTATCATTGGAAAGGCAATTATTCAAATTACAACAATGGAATAAAACAAAACAGTGTAGAACTTACGTCATTTGTCAAAATGGCATTAAATATGCAACAGCAAATTACAATTGCTGCATGGGCAATAACGTGTGCTAATGATTGTGAGGCCACAAGACGTGAGTTTAATGTAGCATTGCAGCCGTCGACTGTGGGGAAGTCGATAAAATGACTGCTGGAAATGGGAAGGATGCAGAAAATCAAACCTCCTGGAAGGCCTGTCATTAGCACAGATGCAGAAACAACGAAGAGAATTAGGCGTTCGACACTAGCCCATAAAAATCAACCTGCCAAGCTGCACGTGAGAAGTGATTTGTTTTGTTTTGTTCTATTGTTGTAATTTGAAGGATCCCCTTTCCAATGATAACATCATATTTCCTTTAATTATAATATTTTCATCACAAAATACGATCAAACGTATAGCCATATTTCTGAATCACTCTGTATATAAATGCATATTACAAATCAGATGTTTTATGATGAGAGAGTCCGTCATTGTACTTCAGTGCATACAAATACGAGGTGTGATCAATAAGTTTCCGGAATGAGGCCATAAACACAACACAACACTTCAAAGTTTCTATTCAGCACTGTCACCCTCGAAGTAGTCACCTTGGGAGTTGATACACTTGTCCCAGCGCTTCTGCCAATGCAGGAAGCACTTCTGGAAGTCGTCTTCTTTAAATGTGTCCAATGCCTTCTGCAATTCGCGCTGGATGACATCAATGTCCTCAAAACGATGTCCTCGGAGCCGAATTTTTAGCCGTGGAAACAAGAAAAGGTCTGCTGGAGCCAGATCTGGAGAATAGGCTGGATGGGGAACAGTACTCATCCTATTTTTGTCCAAAAACTGGCGGACAGAAATTGCTTTGTGCGCGGGCGCATTGTCGTGATAAGGAACCAGTCACCAGTCCTCCATTTCTCTGGCCGTTTGCATCGCACATTCTCCCTCAATCTTTGCAACACTTGTTTGTAGTACACTTGATTCACTGTTTGACCCCATGATACAAATTCCTTATGCACAATTCCATTAATGTCAAAAAAAACAATCATCATTGACTTCACATTCGATCGAACTTGTCTGGCTTTCTTGGGGCATGGAGATGCAGGACTCTTCCATTGCGAAGACTGATGTTTAGTTTCTGGATCGTAGCCATAAATCCATGTTTCATCACCAGTAATAACCTTTTCCATGAACCGTGGGTCATTTTTAAGCTGTTCTTTAAGATCTGTGCAGGCAATCACACGACTTTCCTTTTGGTCATTTGAAAGGAGGCGGGGCATGAACTTCGCAGCAATTCTTTGCATGTTCAAATCGTTTTTCAAAATGCTTTGAACACTTCCAAATGAGAGTGCTAGTGCATCAGACAGTTCTCGTATTGTAATGCGCCTATCATTTAATACCATTTCCCTCACTTGATCGATATTTTTATTGGTTTTGCTGGAAGTTGGTCGTCCCAGACGATTTTCATCCTTAACCGATGTCACACCCCTTTTAAATTTCGAAAACCACTCAAATGCTTGAGATTTGCCCATTGCTTCCTCCCCATAAGCTGTTCTTAACATTTGATATGTTTCTGTTGCAGTTTTACCAAGTTTAAAGCAAAATTTGTTGCATGTTCTTTGTTCCTCGTAATCCCACATTGTTGCTACACAGAGAAATCGCCGCACGCACAAAACACGTCTTCACTTCAGAGCTTCTACCAGCATACTGCAAGGTCAGAGAAGGTCGCGCAACCCCTCAAATTCATCACAAGGAAATTCTGAGTGTACAGCCTGGGTGAAAATTAAAAACTTCTCAATGGCATAATTGTTTTGAAGCCATTCCGGAAACTTTTTGATCACACCTCGTAACCATGACGGGAGTACTCTTCATTGTATTACAATGGATTAACTGTCACTACTGTATTACATCAATTATGTCTCCATCTCCTGTCACAAATAAAACTCTGTCACAACAATCCTAGAAGGTCCTTGGCTTACCAGCTAGCAGCTGGTCTCATATTCATATATGTTAATTAAGAGGTAGATGATCATACAAGCCAGTATAGAGGTTACATATGATCAACTTGTATGGGGTCAACTAGCTGTTATAGCTGATATGCTTAACCTGGAGCCACTATTTATTGTAGCTACCCAAATTCCTTGGGCACCAGTCCCATACTGGTTGAAATTCTATGAGAAAATTTCTTCCTCCATGGGGACTCTAACACAAGTCTCGTAGCTATGCACCAATGCATCATGATTTAAACCGCTGGGAAAATTTTTTGAAACTTGTGGTGTTTCAATGGATGGTAAGTGAATTTTATTTTTTGTTTGTTTTATAAGTGTACTTTCATTAATTAAATTTTGTCTTTTAAATTTATTTATTTTCTTGTGTACCATATTTTCTTCATAACTGTTATCTGTTGCAACTTTAATTATATATATTTTTTTCTTTTTCATAATTTCCTTTGCTCATTGGTTTATTTACCAATCTGTGTGTCAAACTATTGAACACTGCCTCTTTATGAACAAAATGGTTATATCCTGTAGCTTTAATATAGTTATCTATATGTGTATTCTTTCTGTATATTCCAAATTCTATCCTGTTTTCTCTATTTTTTGTTAAATTAAGATCTAAAAATGGGATTTGTCTTTTAATTTCAGTTTTCATGGTAAATTTTATAGTTCTACTCTGAATGTTCAAAAGCTTTAGAGCATCCTCTATTTGTTTTAACTTCTCAGTGATTTATTCCTATAAAAATTCAATTCCAAGACTTGTTCAAAAATGTATCACAATGTGCCATTCTAATAAATCAAACCTTATTAATGGAAACCTAAAGTGTAATTTTTACTGCTGTATTACAGTACTACCGATATGATTTATGAACAATAAAACATTTACATTAAGCGCTCAAACTGGTAACCATTTTCAGTGACACACATGTCCAATCGCTGTATGAATGAGGGGATTGATTTCTCCATTGTTACCAGCTGAATAGAATTACAAGCATGCAAAATATTGTCCCGTATATTCTCTGGAGTTGTCGGAATATATCGATAGACAATGTCTTTAATAACTCCCCAGAGAAAAAGTCCAGTTGGGTAAGATTAGGAGATTGAGCAACCAATAAACTGCCCATCCATGACTAATAATCTCACTTTATGTGTCTATTAATATGGTTCTGTTTATTAAATCCGCATATTGTGATACATTTTTGAACAGGTCTTGGATTGCTACATTGATGCATAAAGAAATACAAGATGAAGCTGATATATCAAAGAAAATCACAAATTTTACAAAAACAACGGGGATAATTAACAGTATAATGAAACTATCTTTAGTACAGAAGAACACAAGATTACGGCTTTACAAGGTTCTCGCAAGACCAGTATTAAGATATGGTAGTGAAGCATGGACAATACAAAGAAGAGATGAAAGCCGAATAACAGCAAATGAGATGCGATTTATGTGCCGAACAGCAGGCTATACAAAGTGGGACCATAAAAGAAATGAGAAAATTATGGAAGAGCTGGATGTAGAACCCATTCTTCACCATATACAAAACTACCAGAACAACTGGAAAGCCCATCTTCAACGAATGCCGTCTCATAGAATTCCAAAAACCACACTTCGCTACTGCCCCAAGGCAAAAGATCGCTGGGACGTCCAAAAAGCGCTGGATGGAAAATTCCTCTTTGAGACCGTAACAGGCCACATGGCCTAATACTTGCATGGATGATGATGATGATGCATAAAGAAATATGTAGTGCCATTGAAGAAAACAAAATTAGTATTTGTATCTTATTAATAAATAATGATACAAGGTCCACTAACCATCAGTATTATTTCCCCTTATAGTTGAACAACTTTTGTGTAAAATAATTTTTCATTTTGTACTTATATACAAAAGGGGCATGCCATAGCATAGTGGTTAACGCACTGTGCTACAAGCCGGAAGGTCGAGGGTTCAAGTACTGGTGGGGTTAGGATTTTTAAACTGACCCAAACCTTCTGGAGGCACTATGACCCTGGGGTCAGCCTCTAACTGAAATGAGTACCAGACGCTTGTTCTGGGGGCAAAGGCGGCCGTCACGCAGGGCTGACAACCCGGCTGACATCAAGTGCCGATTGTCCAGAAAAAGTGAGAGCCTTAACCTCCTACTACCCCAAGGGCCTCCTGAGGCCTGTAGTGGGATTACTTTACTTTACTTATATACAAGATATTTCGATTGGTGAAGGTAAATGGCACAACCTGTAGAATACAAGAAACGAGACTAAGATGTTGGTCGAGAAGGATGTTGAAAGAAGAGGAGGAATGGATTTGAGTGACACGAGGAGAGGAACTTGGGGAAATGATCGAGATAAGTGGATTCTTTTGTCCAAAACTCAAACCCCAAAAAAAGGGACATGAGGAAAGAAGATGGAGAAGAAGTCATAGTAACATTGGTTTACATTTATTTATATTTTCTGAAAGGTAAGCTAAAACAATATCTTCATTTACTCCTTTCATGTTCTTTAGGTTGTATCGAAAACATAGTTTGGCAATGCGTTCAAACATAATTAAAACTAGTAAGACTCATATGAGTGCAATAGTCAAATTAACACAATAAATCTTGCTATATAGTAGGAATCTGTATCAACTAATGTAATTTGTTATATGTAGTACATTGGAACAATAACCACGTCATCACCAGTCATTGGTCTTCAAGGAATCCACCTGCATGCAAACTCAACACCCTCATTCTGCACTAGAGCGTCATCCCCGCACGGGGAGACTTCCTTTCACTGGGAGTACAGTAACCATTACAGTTGTGCAGAATATACAGAACAGTTAAATGGCCTTGAAAAGAAAAACAGAAGAAGAACTTAAAATTATTGTTCAATTGCATAATAAATACATATTAATATCAGAAATATCGAAAGTGATTCCACAGTTTGTAATTTCCTAAAAGAAAATGGTTACCTTAGAAAAGTGGCTCCAAGAAAATACTTACAAGGGAACTGTCAAGTATTACATGCCAAAACCTACCTTGAAATTTCTTCCATACAAGCATTTTGATATACCAAAGCCATGTCAAAAAAAATCTGCAATTTTTAACTGTCTGAAATTGAAGCCAAAATCCTACAATGGCAACCTACTGCCCAAAGTTGATGGACTCCCTGCACAAGTAAAATGGAGTGGAGTGAGAGTTAGCCAATCTACCAATTCAGGAGTTGTATTACTTCCCTGAGTTTAAATGAGAGATTTGGTGCTGGATTTTAGTGCCATGCAGTTAAAAGTGGCAGATATTTTTGGACATTTTCTTGGTATATCATAACGTTTCTCTGGGAGAAATTTCAAGGTAGGTTTCTTCATGCAGTTCTCTTGTATTCTTCTTGTTCTTCATCATCCAGAGATTAAGACTATTGGCTCATTCCGGTTTCATGAAAGCTAGAATTGTTAAAATTGTTCAAACCATCTTCTGTGTGGGCATCCAACATTTCTCCTTCCGTGTGGTTTATGATTTAGCAATAATTTTGGAAATCTTTCTCCTGACATTCTATCAACATGTTCTTTACAGGTGTTCCTATATTTAATTATTCAATCCGTAAGTTTGAAAATATTTAGTTCCTTTCTTATATCTTCATTTTTTTTCTTATCCAGCAGAGCATATTCTGCTATATTTCTTAAAAAATCTCATCTCAGCTGCTTCTAATCTTTTGTTCTTGTCTTTTAGTGATCATCCAACATTCGGATCCATACATCAATACAGGAATAGCCATTACTTTATAAAATTTCATTTTTGTTTCTTTTCTTGTGTTTTTAAGGGTTCTTTTAATAGTGCCACACATTCGATTAAATTTATTTATTTAATCATTCATATCTTCAATTTTAACATATGATAAATTGAAACCTAGATATTTAAAACTGTTCACTTGCTCTAAAATTTAATCGTCAATTACTATTTTTGCTCTTAAGGTATCATGTCCTTTAAATACTAAAATTTTAGTTTTATTCTTTGATTATGATGAAAGTTAAAAATTATATTGTACCTGTTGGTAGGTGCCGTCGTCCTCAACTTTGTTAATATATTGTATATAAAATTAACTGGAGCGCTTTTGGAAGTTATCCTCTATCTTCTGCAGGTTGAGCTTCCGCTACTCATTGTTGTTGTGTACGGTGATGTATACTCCCAACTTTTTGTAGCAGCAACTGACTTGTTTTTGACGATCTCGTATAATGGGTTTGACTGGGGTGCGTTCCCAGTTAATTTTATGTACAATATTTTAACAAAGTTGAGGACGACGTCACCTACCAACAGGTACAATTTAATTTTTAACTTTCATCATTTGACTTCACCTCAACGGAATTTGATATGAATTTTACTAGTATTGATTATTTGAAATTTTAAAATTATAATTGACACTTATTTTTTCCAAATTAAAAATAGCTCTTTGTTCTCTTGTTAGTCACTTAAGGAAACATTATTTGGATTGATCAAATTTATCCATTGTATGATTACTTTTTACACTCAGTCTATTCTAATTTCATAGATTGTACAAGGCATAAGGGAAGGGAATTTTCAAGTTTTAGATAAGTTTCATGGACACTAATAAACCAAACAGAACTTTTAACAAAAGGACATGCTGTTTACTATCTATATACAGTTATCTCATGACCTTGTTTCACGAGTTACTTTTGTGAATAAAGTGTATTATTCCATACTTAGTAAACACATTTGATGTGAAAAAATGAAATGAATCTACATGATATTTATTATAAGTAATGCCACGAGTGATTTCCATATTATCTAGGGAAATTGGAAATCAAGAGTGGCATTTGTTAGGACTATTTAACGAATAAAATAAAGCTGTTTACTTACAAATCATTATTTAAATATAGTTATTTTAAAATATTTGTTAATTTAATGTAAACGGCGATGTTTGAAAACAAATGAGAAGTGATATTTGAAAACAAATGAGAAACGATTGTTACGCTTGTTCATCACTGCAATCAGATCATATTATTTATTGCCAAAGGATCGCAAATATTGTAAGAATGCACCCTAGTGGAGACATTTATAATCAACATTATAGGTATTAATTAATTTCTGATGTCCTATGATGTAAATGTCCCAATTATATTTTTCTACAACGTTATTTCCTGGGAAATAATTCATATAAGAAAATGCAAGCAGTGGTTTTTTTTTTTTTTTTTTTTTTTTGTGTAATCAATTGCTACAAATGTTTTTATATTATCTCCCGCAAGCACTTTCAGCTGGCATTCGTGCACTATATATACAATCTGGTAGCCGAATTTCTTAGAGAATCAGTCACTGCAAAATAATACTATGACCTATTCAGAATGTTACAAAGGAGGAGCTTTATTTAATATGATAAACTTCTTTGATAAATTCGAGGTGAAACACGACTGTGATTGGTTGTAATTAAAAAATCATTGAAATGTGATTGGTCATTGACTCCCATTTGGGGCATGAGTTAAATAGTCTAAGTAACTCACTTCTCCATGGCGCAACAGACCTAGAAGGCACTTGGACTACTACTCAGCTGCTGGCTTCACATCCACATGTGTTAATCACAGATATAACCAGTATCGGGGTGATATATGGTCAACATATCAGGTCCCACCTGTTAAAACTCTTTTTTTCACGTTGAGCTGCTACTTATTGTAGCTACCCAAATTACTCACGGTCCCTTACCGGCCGAAATTCCATGAGAGAATCTCTTCCCCCATGGGGACTCTAACCAGCGCAAGTTCCGTAGCTTTGCGCCAAGGCATCTTGTCTTCCTACAGCTAGAACAACTTTTTAATTTTCGTTTAAGGTGAACTTATACACCTAACGGTTTTAAAGCATAAATGATAGTGGCTAAACACTCGCCATACTTTAAAACATGTATGTACAAATTTTCATGAAGATCGGTTAAGGGGCGTAGAAGTGAAGTCACTAACATATGCAAGCTGATTTGCTTATATGAAGATTAGCAAGGATAATTGGACGGCGTTATGCATCAACCGGCTATGCGCCATTATGTAAGTTTCGAGAAAATACGTTTAAAGTTTAAGTCAATCTTCACTATTTACTGTAGCGCCAAACTAACATTACTGGATATTATAAGTTATTTTCCTTTTTTGACAGTTATGCATCAACAGTCTAAGAGTGGGGACATTTGGCGCTTAGCTGATTGATGAAAAATTTAGATGAGCATTTACGAAGATATGGTTTCATAGATGCTTGTTGCAAAACATAGAATCTCTCATAGGACTGATGGCGTTTATATTTTTCTTTAATAATAAGGCTATACTTAAAGATTTGGCGTTAAAATTGTGCCTACGCTTACTTCATAAGCCAGTGCAACAGATGACATCAAAATATCAATTTTTTTAATGGCGCTTAGCCGGTTGATGTATAACATCGTCTAATTGGCAACATTTCAATGATCGTGCCATGTATTTTATTAAAAAAACACCAGCGCTAACATTTTTAATGCAGGCAGTATGTATGCTAGTTTTATTTATCTCCATGAAAGTTTTAAATTTTCCTTGGTTACTTTATTCAATATTCCATTAATGTTTTCCTCTAACTGAACAAATTTCCTTCTTGCTATTGCAACATTGACAATTAATTTTTATGACCTTCAACTAATCTTTGTTAGTTTAATGCATTGTGGAAATATTATCTATGTTTAAAATTAACTGTCCTTAAGCAAAATTTTAGATTACGTGAGTAACTTAGTCAACATTGTGAAATAATATATTAATTTTACTAATAAGCATATATACAGTATAGGTACTGTATCGGAGTAAAATATGGTCCCTTAAATTAATGAAAAATGTCCGCCATGGTGGCTCACGTGGTAGCATGCCTGCTTCCTGACTCTCCATACATACCTATCCTGAGCTAACTAACTCACTGGCACTATCGAACCCGTAGGTTCATGGTCGCGCGGACATAAGCTCTCCATACATCCCTATCCTGAGCCAATGTTTTCCGACCATCCTCTGTATAATCTACTTCCCTCAAATCATAGTTAATGTTATTATCCCACCTCATTCTTGGTCTACCAACTGGGCGTTTTCCCTCTAGTTTTCCTATTAGAAGATTCTATCCTCCTCTTTGATTCCCCATTTGTGCCACATGCCCTTTCTATCGGAGTCTACTAGACTTGACTGTTCTCATTATATCTGATTTCGTATAATGATCATATAGCTCAATATTATGTAGTATTCTCCATTCGCTTGTCAGTTCATCTCTTTGGTCAAAAAAAAATACTACGAACTTTATTTTTAAATACTCGTAATCTTTTCTCCTCCCTTAAAGTAAGAGACCATGTTTTCATCCATATAATATAACTGAAAGAATAACAATTTTATATATTTTCAGTTTAAAGGGAGTGATGGGCGAAATTTCTAATTTCTACAGTTTTTAAAAGCTTTTCTGTACACACATTCGTGCCATAATAGGTAATATTATATTGAAGTTTCATCCTTCTAGGCTTAAAGGTTTTTAAGTTATTGAAGAAAATCCATTAAACAATTTTCATATTTAAGTTTTTAATAAGTCTCATAATTTTTTAGTAAAATTTTTGAATTTTTTTCTACACGACCACTGGCTTATTTAAAACAACACTGTGCATTAACGTTTTTATATCATTATAATAAAGGAAGAAAAAATATATACATCCTCTGCATATGATTTTTAAAAAAATTACTGCAATATTTTATTTTTTATTTAAAAACTATCAATGTTGTTTCAAAATCCATGTATAGAATTATTAGCCATAGTGTGTGGGACATGCAGTTAAAATTTTGTGTTTCTATAATTAAATTTGTCAATGCTATTTTTGATTTGAATGTATTGAAATGCAATGGAAATGAAAGTGTGGAAAAGTCAATTTGAAAGTTTGCATGCAGTTAAATTAGAATGTAGCATACATGCCCTCCTACAATCATTAGGGAGACTTACAAGCGCCATAAGGCACTGAAACTTCGCCAACTTATACTTTAAGGTACGTAGTATTTTTTAGTACAAAAAACAAAAAATGCTAAATTTAACCGAAAATGTCGAAAATTTCACCTATCACCCCCCTTAACGTATTTTGAGAGAATTTGGGACGACAAGGGTCCCTATAATGCATAATAGCATGTATTTCAGCATTGAGTCTATGTTTCATTTATTTCTGTATCTCATTCCTATTTGTAAATATTGTTCCTAAGTATTTGAATTTGGCCACTTCTACAAAATTTCCCTCATTGTCATTAACCGTTACATAATGTATTTCTATGTGTGGACATAAACAGAAAAATTTCATTATAGGTGCACAAGATAAATGGAACACCTTGTATACAGTCTAATGGATATAATCAAAGATTAAGCTATATGCACTTACATATTAAAGCGTCTATAAAGAAGTTAAAAGAGAAAATTAAAAAAAACTGAAAAAGTGCGTGGAATTATTTAAAATGATCTTTTGGATCACTGTTATTTGTAAATGTCTTAAATAATTACTTAAATACACAGATACATTCTTATTTCAGTAAACAAAATGGTGTTGGTGTATCACCAATAACAGCTCTCAAAACATTACGTCACGTGAATCAAAAATAAATTATAAATATTTCCAAAACCATTACTTTTTGGTTATTGCATGCCAGGAGTGAGCCAGTGAATGTTGCAGTAGAGAACAAGTGACAGCTAGCGTCATGTTAGTCAACGTGATAATACACGATTCCGCTATCAGATTGCGGTTTTTTAACATATTCATTTACTCATTACTAAGCTCTTGTTCCACATCGCAGGGCATAATACTCTATACTTACTTAATTAATTAATTTGAGAGAATGGATAAGTTTGAACAATAAATAATTCATATTTTATATTTTAAATATGGCGATTTTAGGTTATTTGTACTTCAACTTCTTATTCAATTTTAAGGAATTTCACACATTTTATTTGGAAAATCAATATATATATATGTCATTATCAGAAATAGATTTTTAAGAAGATCTACACGATCAGAAACAGTATTTTCCGAGAAAAATCAACTTAAACGAAACAGTTATACAATTTCTGGTAAATAAACAATTACATTGTTTTGGACACGTGAAGAGGATGAATGAAAATATATTGCCAATTAGGAGTTTGAAGTGGATACCAAATCGAAGGAAACGAAGAGGGAGACCTAAGAAGACATGGATAGAGGGAATTATGAATTTTATGAAGGACAGGGGACTGCAGGATGGTGATTGGAAGGTTAGAGATGTATGGAGGAAGATAATCAAAACTTAATATTGGGCACAGGAAAATGTTGCATACATTTATAACTTGTTAATATATATATATATATATATATATATATATATATATGTGTGTGTGTGTGTGTGTGTATGTGTGTATACAGAGTGATAGGGTCATTAAATGCCGTCCTTTTCACAGACATCGTGGACGGTCTACAGAATTATAAAAAGTTTATACAACATAAAATCAAAATTTGATAGTTTTTTAAAATATGTATGTGCACTTTATTTGCGATATACTGTTATTACTATTAGTAAAAGTACGAATGCAAGTACATCGATTTACATGAGGTAATATTACCTTTAAATATATTTATATTATTTATGTCATTTTCGTTAAATAATGATGGATGCTTCCATTTGCTAATATCTGGAATTAGAGATGTGCAACATGTTCAGGAAGGTTGAAACAGTTGAATTCAAATCATAGTATAGTCGGCTCAGTCATTTAGTTTACAGGCGCTTTGCTTTGTGGTTAGGTAGGTCTATTTTGCACGAATACGTATTTAGCATATCAAGCGGCGTTGTCACGTTTTATTCGCTAGATTACATTTTTACCAACTAAAGGTACTACAATAGACAAACGTTGCAACGCTGTTAACATCCACGTGGAGTAGACATGAAAACGTCATTTAGAAATGCGAATACATTATTGGCAGAGAACTGTTTTCAGAATTTCATGATTGGAGCGGCGACTTAAAAGCCTCTAACAGCAACTCCCCGGCTCTAACTGACAGTAACAATATATTTTTTAAACCAGAGGGAAACAGTTGCCTTTGATGCCGCCTGTAAACTAAATGTCTGAGCCGACTATACGTACAAGCCACCTGAGTTCTACACAAAATCAACTGTACATCATAAACACCCTCATCTCCCTCCAGCGACGTTCCCAAATGTCCAAAATTGTAAACTTTAATAATTAGTTAAATATTGCAATTGATTAAAAATGTGTTGAATTTTTTTTATTCATACTGCTACAAAAATGTGTTTTTTTTCGGCTTTTTATTTAACTGAGATTCAATCCCAATCGTTTTTACAATATCAACGACCAAGACTTGAAGTATCTTCCGGCCATCCTTGAATCAAATTCTTATATTTTGAATAAGCAGATCGAAATGCACCTTCAAAAGGAACTACACCAGCAATAGTTACCAAAATAATACACGTTAATTGAGCCTCCCAACTTGAAACCGTATAGAAAAAGTTACTAAATATTCCACTGCACTGTGAAAGCATACCAAATAAAAAAGTCAATATTCCAATGCATACATGAGTAAACTTAATTTTAAAAGGCTTGACCAAACTTTGAAAATTGGGTGAATATAGAGTTATTATTCCATGTAAACATCCGAGGACAAATAAAATCACAGATATCAAACCAGTGATTGAGTGGAAAGTTTTGAAATGTGGATAATGTTCGTTTTCTTTATGAAGGATTATTGTTGTCAAACCAATAGCAATGGCTGTTCCACCTAGCAAATGTAGAATCCAGTGCTTACGTATCAATTCTTCACGATCGTATTTCAGGAACTTGAAAATGCTTTCCCTTGACAATAAAATGACAGCTTCTGTTATCAGCAGTGTGAACTGAAATCAAATGAACATTCATAATTAAAATTAATATAATCTTTTCAAAATATATAAAACTGTTATTCTCCCAGTTATATTATAAGGATGCAAAACTCACTGGCATTATCGAACTCATAGGTTCATGGACGCACGGACATAAGCTCTCCATACATCTCTATCCTGAGCTAATGTTTTCCAATCATCCCCTGTATAATCTACTTCTCTCAAATCATAGTTATGTTACTCTCCCACCTCATTCTTGGTCTACCAATTGGGCGTTTTCCCTCTGGTTTTCCTGCAAGAAGCTTCCATGCACGTCTTTCATTCCCCATCCGTGCCACATGTCCTGCCTATCGCAAGTCTACGAGACTTAAATATTCTCATTATATCTGGCTTCCTATAAAGACCATGTAGTTCACTGTTATGTAGTCTTTTCCATTCACCTGTCTGTTCATCTCTCTTTGGTCCAAAAATTTTTCTAAGAACTTTAATATGGATGCGAAACATGGAATCTTTTTTTTTTTTTGAGCGAGGAAATGAGGTTACGAATATTTAAGAATAAAGCTTTTAGAAAAAAATTGGCTTGAAGAGAGATGAACAGACAGGTGAATGGAGAAGACTTCATAACAGTGAGCTACATGGTCTTTATAGGAAGCCAGATATAATAAGAACAGTTAAGTCTCGTAGACTTGTGGCACGAATGGGGAATGAAAGAGGTACATGGAAACTTCTTGTAGGAAAACCACAGAGAAAACGCCCAGTTGGTAGACCAAGAATGAGGTGGTAGAATAATATTAACAATGATTCCAGGGAAGTAGATTATACAAGGGATGATTGGAAAACATTAGCTCAGGATATGAACCTAGAGGGTTTGAGTTATATTAATAATAATAATAATAATAATAATAATAATAATAATAATAATAATAATAATGACAATAGTAATAATAATGATAATAGTAATACTAATGACAATAGTAATAATAATAATGACAATAGTAATAATAATAATGACAATAGTAATAATAATAATGACAATAGTAAATAATAATGACAATAGTAATAATAATGACAATAGTAATAATAATAATGACAATAGTAATAATAATAATGACAATAGTAATAATAATGACAATAGTAATAATAATGACAATAGTAATAATAATGACAATAGTAATAATAATGACAATAGTAATAATAATGACAATAGTAATAATAACGACAATAGTAATAATGACGACAACAATAATAATAATGACGACAACAATAATAATAATGACGACAACAATAATAATAATGACGACAACAATAATAATAATGACGACAACAATAATAATAATGACGACAACAATAATAATAATGACGACAACAATAATAATAATGACGACAACAATAATAATAATGACGACAACAATAATAATAATGACGACAACAATAATAATAATGACGACAACAATAATAATAATGACGACAACAATAATAATAATGACGACAACAATAATAATAATGACGACAACAATAATAATAATGACGACAACAATAATAATAATGACGACAACAATAATAATAATGACGACAACAATAATAATAATGACGACAACAATAATAATAATGACGACAACAATAATAATAATGACGACAACAATAATAATAATGACGACAACAATAATAATAATGACGACAACAATAATAATAATGACGACAACAATAATAATAATGACGACAACAATAATAATAATGACGACTACAATAATAATAATGACGACTACAATAATAATAATGACGACTACAATAATAATAATGACGACTACAATAATAATAATGACGACTACAATAATAATAATGACGACTACAATAATAATAATGACGACTACAATAATAATAATGACGACTACAATAATAATAATGACGACTACAATAATAATAATGACGACTACAATAATAATAATAACGACAACAATAATAATAATAACGACAACAATAATAATAATGACAACAATAATAATAATGACATCAATAATAATAATGACAACAATAATAATACTAATACTAATACTAATAATAATAATAATGACAACAATAATAATAATGACAACACTAATAATAATGACAATAATAATAATAATGACAATAATAATAATAATAATGACATAATAATAATAATAATAATGACAATATAATAATAATGACAATAATAATATTAATAATAATAACAATAATAATGACAATACTAATAATAATAACAATAATAACAATAATAATGACAATACTAATAATAATGACAATAATAATGATAATAATAATAACAATGACAATAATAATAACAATAATGCCAATAATAATAATAATAGTAATGACAATACTATAATAATATAATTTAATAATAGGCCTATAATTATTATTATTATTATGATTATTATTATTATTTCAAATGTGGATAACTTTTATTTGTATTTTTATGAAGAGACGTCAAGTTGTTTGACATAGGCTTCATACTTGTAATATAATCCGGGTTAATAATCTGTGAGTGGACGAAATGGAGTCTGGGCATTTTCTCCGGGTTTCTCCCGTTTTTCTCTCCCACAAATTACATTCCACCATTTCTCCTTACTCATTTCTTATAATTTTGTTTCGTCCGCCCCTGTGATGGCGCGTCTGGTAATCTGCTGGCATTCTTGTTCTTCACAGATATGAAATGTAACGATTTCATCGCATATCATCCCTGAGTCGGACAGGTGTTGAGGAGGAGGTTTAAGAATTTGTGACACTCGTTGAATTCCCGGAAACACTATTTCATCCTTTATTTATTGTTATTAATTGCAAAATTATTCAAACAAATCATTTTCCTAGTAATAGGAAGAAATAAAAGTAATGGATCCATCTATGTTAACTAACTCACTATCACTATTGAACCCCTAGGTTCATGGCCGCGCGGACATAAGTTCTCCATACATGCATAATGTAATGTTTTCCAGTCATCCCCTGTACTATCCACTTTACTCAAATTATGGTTAATATTATTATCCCACCTCATTCATGACCTACCTACTTGTTATATAGTTCAGTGCGCTGAAGACAATGCTGAAAACCATTGTTCTTTTTCACATAAACTGTTTTTTTCTGGAAACGCAATTTTAACTGCGCTCGGCTGCGTTATTTATGTTATCGCGGTGGTTATCTTCTTCTAGAAATGCAGACTGGTTACACAAAATATTATTGTTTCTTGTGTCACTGGGATAGTAGGGCAAGGAAAGATCATTATGTAGTCAAAGAGTGGCCTTTGAGAGAAATTTTCAATCCTGATGAAAAAAAATGTGCCATAGACCCCTTGTTGATAAAGACAGTGTGCTGTTACCACCACTTTATCTGAAATTGGGCTTTGTGAAGAATGCAGTGAAAGCAATGGCCAAAAATGACCAGGGTTTTCAATTTTTACTATCTACATTTCCTGCGATTAGTACTGCGAAAATTAAAGAAGGAATTCTTTTTGGGCCTCAGATCCGTGACTTGATGAAATATATTACCTTTGAACAGTTGCTGAAAGATACCGAGAAGGCAGCTTGGCTTGCATTGAAATATGTGTGTAACAATTTCTTGGGAAACGTAATGTTTGAGAATTTTATTACAGGGAACTGACGGAACACATGCTGGACTTACAAGGCTATGGGATGCAAAATGTCTCTGAAATTGCATTTCCTTCATTCCCATTTGGATTTCTTCCCTCCTAATATTGGAGATGTGAGTGACGAACATGGTGAGCGATTTCACCAATATATCGCTGCCATGGAAACGCGATATAAGGGAAGATGGTCACCAATACTTTTGGCGGATTACTGCTTGACACTCTTACAATAAGTTTCACCATCCACCCACAAACTGAAAGTTTCCAGGAAAAGTTTCTAAGTTGTAAGTACATTATATCATAATGTAAACAATTAATTTTGTTACATGATCTGTACATTACAGATTCCTCATGTATTGTTACTGAGTCGTGTCCAAGTTTCTCGAAAGTGGTGTATGTGGGGTATCTTTTTCAGAAAAATTGGTATGTGATGGAACAATTCTGATTTCATTTTCGCAATCAGCTTACGTGGTTTAGTAAAGAACACAAGCTGTCATCTCGCGGCAAGACACAAAAGTTCAAATTTGTTGCACTGTGATTTGCTTATGTGCATTTCATGTTTTAATAACACTGGTCAACATGATTTTTGTCTCATGAGTACCAACAGTTGTACTTAATGCAGTTTTTTTATCGTGTTTTCAAATATGTATTCGGAATTTCTCCATAGCCCACAATTTTTTTATTTCAATTCCAATTAATGGATTTAAATAATTATTTATGTAATAAACGTTTTTTCGTCCATTTGTCCATCTTGGCGCAGAGAGCGACGAGCACGGAGAACACTTTCATCAGGAGATTTCAGCTATGGAAAAGAGATATCAAGGCAAATGGAATCCTAATATGCTGACCGATTATTGTTGGACTATCAAGAGGGATGCTACACAGGCGAAATATAGCAGAAAATCGTAATTTATTACTTTCTAGGTGAGTCCAAATGTTCGAATATTGTGTAGTTACGAATGTAGAAAATATTAAAGTGTTTTAAATTATAAGTGCCTGTCTCTCGGAAACCTTGCGTGATGGAGAAAAACCGATACCATATTTGAATTCAGGAGAAAATATACTATCACAATCTCATATTTTTCTTTCTGAGACAAAAAAAAAAGTTTCTCTTTTGTTGCTCAGTGTAACCGTTTCTTTCCTTTTTAATTATAAATTACCAAGGCATAAGATGTTTGCATCAAGGGTATTATTAGTTATTATACCCTCGTGAGACTTACCAAGTCTTAGGCCAAATGTCCTGAAGAATAAGCAATCAAAGAGTTTAAATCGGTCTAACGTATATAGATTAGCCTAAACAAGGTTCCATCTGCAACTCTAAGAATTATTATAAGATTTTTGGTAAAAATACTTGTTTTCTGTTAATTTGTTGCTTCCTGGTAATCAGGACATAATGACTTAGATTAGTAGTATCCTTGGTACATAATAAGTTAATAACTATCATCTTCTTATTACACTGAGCAACAAAAGATAAACTTTCTTTTGTCTTAGAAAGAAAATTATGTGATTCTGATAGTATTTTTTTTTTGTCTGAATTCAAATATGATATTATGGTTTTTCTCCATAACGCAAGGTTTCCGAGAGACAGGAATTTATAATTTCAAACACCTCAATATTTTCTACATTCGTAACTGCATAATATTCGAACATTCGGACTTACCTAGAAAGTAAGAAATGACGATTTTCTGCTATATTTCGCCTGTTGAGTATCCTTCTTGATGGTCCAACAATAATCGGCCTGCATATTAGGATTCCATTTGCCTTGATATATCTTTTCCATAGCTGAAATCTCCTGAGTTAGTTCATTTGGTTTTATTTTACAATGGGCAAATGGACGAAAAAAGTTTATTAAAAATAATTATTTAAATCCATTAATTGAAATTGAAATAAAAAAAAACTGTGAGTGATGGAGAAATTCCGAATACATATTTGAAAACACTATAAAAAAACTGCATTAAGTACAACTATTGGTACTCATGAGACAAAAATCATGTTGACCAGTGTTATTTGTAATTTTTAGGATTTTCATCCTGTTTATTTCCCAAATCACTCCTCGGAAGAAGACGTATTGGATGTGGATCCATTGTCTATCCATCTCTTGGCTGGTCTTCCTCTTGTTCTTCTATCTTCTTTAGCTCTTTTTTTGCAAGTCTATTGTCTTCCATTCTTTCTATATGATATTTAAAGTATCTTCCTCTGTCTATAATACATTTGGTTATGTCTTGAATTTGACATTTGTCTCTAATTTCTATATTGTGTATCCTCTCAAATAATGTTTTCCCCTGAATATAATAACCAACATTTATTAAATTTATGTGTTTATTTGAATATAATTGAAAACACTTACCCCAAGAGTCATAAAACACGGATGCCACGAAAATAAACTATATTTCTTAAAACTTAAATAAAACACATAAACTGTATAAGAAGCCAATATTGAAAGACTGAAAAACGTGGCACATATCCTATAGAATTTGTACGTAGTTAAGTAAGACCAGTTGAAAATCATGCTTCATAAAACCCGACTGTCGTTGTGGCACAAACACAACTTTATGCTATAATTGTTTATCTCTAACCTGTCCAACCCACTCGTTAGTATTCACTGAAATGAAATACATATTATATCGCGGTTGAGTCATCACTAAATCGACACATATTGTAATAATATAATAAAAACACTGAACTTATGTCAAAGAGATTATAAATTATAACACGCAAAGTAACTAACTCACTGATACTATTGAACCGTAGGTTCATGGCCGCTCGGGCATAAGCTCTCCACACATCCCTATCCTGAACTAATGTTTTCCAATCATCCCCTGTATAATCTACTTTCCTCAAATCAGGGTTAATGCTATTTTCCCTTCTCATTCTTGGCCTACTTTTTGGCTGCTATCCCTCTGGTTTTCCTACAAAGAGTTTCCATTCCCATTTTTCATTCCCCATTCATGCAATATGACCTACCCATCGCAGTTTACGAGAACTAACTGTTCTTATTATATCTGGTTTCCCATTAAAATTCCTTCACTAAGATTACTTTATTTAATAGATGACATAATCAGACCAGCAGTTACACTAAAAACTATGGGTAATCAATGATATTGTAGAGACAAATATTTACCTTGTCGTGGTGGAGTAGCTTGCCTAATTAATGACCCCGAGAGCTATGCCGGCGATAAAATTGCTTCTGAAAGAATTACTCATGCCAGATAGATCGAAGGCGATAAGCCAGACAAAATAAAGTACCTACGCCGTAGCGTAGTGGTCAAGGCACTGAGCTACAAGCCGGAGGGTCGACCTTGGATTTTTTAACAAAAGACATAATTTCAAAAATATCGAAAAATGCAAAAATACAATCTAGAGGGCTTGTCAGCGATTTATAATGCAAAAAATCCGGTTAAAATAAGAAAATTGAAAATCGAGTTTTTTTTCCAAGGCTATCACCTTGGATTTTTAACAAAAATGATATAATTTCAAAAATATCGAAAACTGCAAAAACACAATCTGGAGGGCTACTCAGCGATTTATAATGCAAAAAATCCGGTTAAAATAAAAAAATTGTAAATCGAGTTTTTTTTCCAAGGCTATAACCTTGGATTTTTTAACAAAAATGACATAATTTCAAAAATATCGAAAACTGCAAAAATACAATCTAGAGGGCTAGTCAGCGATTTATAATGCAAAAAATCCGGTTAAAATAAAAAAATTGAAAATCGAGTTTTTTTCCAAGGCTATAACCTCGGATTTTTTAACAAAACTGACATAATTTTAAAAATATCGAAAACTGCAAAAATACAATCTAGAGGGCTTGTCAGCGATTTATAATGCAAAAAATCCGGTTAAAATCAAAAAATTGAAAATCGAGTTATTTTTTCCCAAGGCTATATATAACCTTGGATTTTTTTAACAAAAGACATATTTTCAAAAATATCTAAAACTCCAAAAATAAAATGTAGAGGGCTAGTCAGCGATTTATAATGCAAAAAGCCCGGTTAAAATCAAAAAATTGAAAATCGAGTTATTTTTTCCCAAATTTTTTTAACAAAAATGACATAATTTCAAAAATATGGAAAACTGCAAAAATACAATCTAGGGGGCTAGTCAGCGATTTATAATGAAAAAAATTCGGTTAAAATCAAAAAATTGAAAATCGAGTTATTTTTTTCCAAGGTTATAACCTTGGATTTTTTAACAAAAATGACGTAAATTCAAAAATATCGAAAACTGCAAAAATACAATCTAGCGGGGTAGACAGCGATTTATAATGCAAAAAATCAGGTTAAAATAAAAAAATTGAAATTCGAGTTATTTTTTTCCAAGGTTATATAACCTTGGATTTTTTAACAAAAATGACGTAAATTCAAAAATATCGAAAACTGCAAAAATACAATCTAGAGGGGTAGACAGCGATTTATAATGCAAAAAATCAGGTTAAAATCAAAAAATTGAAAATCGAGTTATTTTTTCCCAAGGCTCTAACCTTGGATTTTTAACAAAAATGACATAATTTCAAAAATATCGAAAACTGAAAAAATACAATCTAGAGGGCTAGTCAGCGATTTATAATGAAAAAATTCCGGTTAGAATCAAACAATTGAAAATCGAGTTATTTTTTCCCAAATTTTTTTAACAAAAATGACATAATTTCAAAAATATGGAAAACTGCAAAAATACAATCTAGAGGGCTAGTCAGCGATTTATAATGCAAAAAATCCGGTTAAAATCAAAAAATTGAAAATCGAGTTATTTTTTTCTAACAAAAATGACATAATTTCAAAAATATCGAAAACTGCAAAAATACAATCTAGAGGGCTAGTCAGCGATTTATAATGCAAAAAATCCGGTTAAAATAAAAAATTGTAAATCGAGTTACCTTTTTCCAAGGCTATAACCTCGGATTTTTTAACAAAAATGACGTAATTTTAAAAATATCGAAAACTGCAAAAATACAATCTAGAGGGCTTGTCAGCGATTTATAATGCAAAAAATACGGTTAAAATAAAAAAAAATTGAAAATCGAGTTTTTTTTCCAAGGCTTGGATTTTTTTTTAACAAAAATGACATAATTTCAGAAATATCGAAAAGTGCAAAAATACAATCTAGAGGGCTAGTCAGCGATTTATAATGCAAAAAATCCGGTTAAAATAAAAAAATTGAAAATCGAGTTTTTTTTCCAAAAACAAAATTATATAATTTCAAAAATATCGAAAACTGCAAAAACACAATCTAGAGGGCTACTCAGCGATTTATAATGCAAAAAATCCGGTTAAAATAAAAAAAATTCTAAATCGAGTTACTTTTTTCCAAGGCTATAACCTCTGATTTTTTAACAAAAATGACATAATTTAAAAAATATCGAAAACTGCAAAAATACAATCTAGAGGGCTTGTCAGCGATTTATAATGCAAAAAATCCGGTTAAAATCAAAAAAATGAAAATCGAATTATTTTTTCCCAAGGCTATAACCTTGGATTTTTTAACAAAAGACATAATTTCAAAAATATCGAAAACTCCAAAAATAAAATGTAGAGGGCTAGTCAGCGATTTATAATGCAAAAATCCCGGTTAAAATAAAAAAATAGAAAATCGAGTAATTTTTTCCCAAGGCTCTTACCTTGGAATTTTAACAAAAATGACATAATTTCAAAAATATCGAAAACTGCAAAAATACAATCTAGAGGGCTAGTCAGCGATTTATAATGAAAAAAATCCGGTTAAAATCAAAAAATTGAAAATCGAGTTATTTTTTACCTAGGTTATAACCTTGGATTTTTTAACAAAAATTACGTAAATTCAAAAATATCGAAAACTGCAAAAATACAATCTAGAGGGGTAGACAGCGATTTATAATGCAAAAAAGCAGGTTAAAATCAAAAATTGAAAATCGAGTTATTTTTTTCCAAGGCTATAACCTTGGATTTTTATAACAAAAATGACAATTTCAAATTTATCGAAAACCGGAAAAACTACATTCTAGAATTCTAGTCAGCGATTTATAATGCAAAAATACCGGTTAAAATCAAAAAATTTAAAATCGAGTTATTTTTTTCCATGGCTATAACTTTGGATTTTATTAAAATAAATGACAATTGTAAAAATATCTAAAACTACAAAAATACATTCTAGAAGGCTAGTCAGCGAATAATAATGCAAAAAATCCGGTTAAAATAAAAAAAAATGAAAATCGAGTTATTTTTTTCCAAGGCTATAACCTTGGATTTTTATAACAAAAATGACAATTTCAAAAATATCGAAAACTGCAAAAATACATTCTAGAAGGCTAGTCAGCGATTTATAATGCAAAAAATCCGGTTAAATTAAAAAAATTGAAAATCGAGTTATTTTTTTCCAAGGCTATAACCTTGGATTTTTTAACAAAAATGACGTAATTTTAAAAATATCGAAAACTGCAAAAATACAATCTAGAGGGCTTGTCAGCGATTTATAATGCAAAAAATACGGTTAAAATAAAAAAATTTGAAAATCGAGTTTTTTTTCATAGGCTATAACCTAGGATTTTTTTAAACAAAAATGACATAATTTCAAAAATATCGAAAACTGCAAAAATACAATCTAGAGGGCTAGTCAGCGATTTATAATGCAAAAAATCCGGTTAAAATAAAAAAAAATTGAAAATCGAGTTATTTTTTTCCCAAGGCTCTAACCTTGGATTTTTAACAAAAATGACATAATTTCAAAAATATCGAAAACTGCAAAAATACAATCTAGAGGGCTAGTCAGCGATCTATAATGAAAAAAATCCGGTTAAAATCAAAAAATTGAAAATCGAGTTATTTTTTACCTAGGTTATAACCTTGGATTTTTTAACAAAAATTACGTAAATTCAAAAATATCGAAAACTGCAAAAATACAATCTAGAGGGGCTTGTCAGCGATTTATAATGCAAAAAAGCAGGTTAAAATCAAAAAATTGAAAATCGAGTTATTTTTTTCCAAGGCTATAACCTTGGATTTTTATAACAAAAATGACAATTTCAAATTTATCGAAAACCGGAAAAACTACATTCTAGAATTCTAGTCAGCGATTTATAATGCAAAAAAACCGGTTAAAATCAAAAAATTTAAAATCGAGTTATTTTTTTCCATGGCTATAACTTTGGATTTTATTAAAATAAATGACAATTGTAAAAATATCTAAAACTACAAAAATACATTCTAGAAGGCTAGTCAGCGAATAATATTGCAAAAAATCCGGTTAAAATAAAAAAAAATGAAAATCGAGTTATTTTTTTCCAAGGCTATAACCTTGCATTTTTATAACAAAAATGACAGTTTCAAAAATATCGAAAACTGCAAAAATACATTCTAGAAGGCTAGTCAGCGATTTATAATGCAAAAAATCCGGTTAAATTCAAAAAATTGAAAATCGAGTTTTTTTTTTAAGGCTATAACCTTGGATTTTTTAACAAAAATGACGTAATTTTAAAAATATCGAAAACTGCAAAAATACAATCTAGAGGGCTTGTCAGCGATTTATAATGCAAAAAATACGGTTAAAATCAAAAAATTTGAAAATCGAGTTTTTTTTCAAAAGGCTATAACCTAGGATTTTTTTAAACAAAAATGACATAATTTCAAAAAATATCGAAAACTGCAAAAATACAATCTAGAGGGCTAGTCAGCGATTTATAATGCAAAAAATTCGGTTAAAATAAAAAAAATTGAAAATCGAGTTATTTTTTTCCCAAGGCTCTAACCTTGGATTTTTAACAAAAATGACATAATTTCAAAAATATCGAAAACTGCAAAAATACAATCTAGAGGGCTAGTCAGCGATTTATAATGAAAAAAATCCGGTTAAAATCAAAAAATTGAAAATCGATTTATTTTTTTTCCAAGGCTATAACCTTGGAGTTTTTTTAACAGAAATGACATTTTCAAAAATATCGAAAACTGCAAAAATACATTCTAGAGGGCTAGTCAGCGATTTATAATGCAAAAATACCGGTTAAAATCAAAAAATTTAAAATCGAGTTATTTTTTTCCAAGGCTACAACCTTGGAATTTTTAACAAATATGACATAATTTCAAAAATATCGAAAACTGCAAAAATACAATCTAGAGGGCTTGTCAGCGATTTATAATGCAAAAAATACGGTTAAAATCAAAAAATTGAAAATCGAGTTATTTTTTCCCAAGGCTATAACCTTGGATTTTTTAACAAAAGACATAATTTCAAAAATATCGAAAACTCCAAAAATAAAATGTAGTCAGCGATTTATAATGCAAAAAGCCCGGTTAAAATCAAAAAATTGAAAATCGAGTTATTTTTTTCCAAGGATGTTTTAACAGAAATGACGTAAATTCAAAAATATCGAAAATTGCAAAAATACAATCTAGAGGGGTAGACAGCGATTTATAATGCAAAAAATCAGGTTAAAATCAAAAAATTGAAAATCGAGTTATTTTTTTCCAAGGCTATAACCTCGGATATTTTTAACAAAAATGATATAATTTCAAAAATATCGAAAACTGCAAAAATACAATCTAGAGGGCTAGTCAGCGATTTATAATGCAAAAATCCGGTTAAATAAAAAAATCGAAAATCAGTTATTGCTCCGAGCTATAACCTTGGATTTTTAACACCAAGACATAATTTCAAAAATATCGAAAAATGCAAAAATACAATCTAGAGGGCTTGTCAGCGATTTATAATGCAAAAAAAAACCGTTAAAATAAAAAAATTGAAATCGAGTTATTTTTTTCCAAGGCTATACCTTGGGATTTTATAACACAAAATGACATGATTTCAAAAATATCGAAAACTGCAAAAATACAATATAGAGGGCTAGTCAGCGATTTTATAATGCAAAAAAAATCCGGTTAAAAATAAAAATATTGAAAATCGAGTTTTTTTTTCCAGGCTATCACCTTGGATTTTTAACACAAAAATGATATAATTTCAAAACATCGAAACTGGCAAAAACACAAATCTAGAGGGTACTCAGCGAGTTTATAATGCACAAAACCGGTTAAAATTAAAAAATTGTAAATCGAGTTACTTTTTTCCAAAGCTATAAGTAACCTCGGATTTTTACACAACAATGACGTATTTTTAAAAATATCAAAAAACTGCAAAATTACAATCTAGAGGGCTTGTCCAGCGATTTATAATGCCAAAAAAATACGGTTAAAATAAAAAAAATTGAAAATCGAGTTTTTTTTCCAAGCCTATAACTTGGATTTTTTTTTAACAAAAATGACTATATTCAAAAATATCGAACAGTGCAAAAATACATCTAAGGGCTAGTCAGCGATTTATCATGCAAAAAATTCCCGGTAAAATAAAAAAATTGAAAATCGAGTTTTTTTCCAAGGCTACATCACCCTCAGATTGTTAACAAAAATGATATAATTTCCAAAAATATCCGAAAAACTGCAAAAACACAATCTAGAGGTCTACTCAGCGATTAATAATGCAAAAAATCCGGTTAAAATACAAAAAAATTCTAAATAATCGCAGTTATCTTTTTTTCCAAGGCTAATAACCTCGGATTTCTTGTAACAAAAATGACATGATTTTAAAAAAATATCGAAAACTGCAAAAATACAATCTAAGAGGCTTGTCAGTGATTATATAAGGCAAAAAAATCCGGTTAAAAAAAAGCAAAAATTGAAAATCGAATTATTTTTTAAAAAACAAAGACATAATTTCAAAAATATCGAAAACTCAACAATAAAATGTAGAGGGCTAGTCCCAGCGATTTATATGCAAAAATCCGGTTAAA